>CM065714.1:75451364-75476364 GCA_033310375.1 Conus canariensis | reverse complement strand
CATGAAGATGGTACGTGCCAGTTAGTGTGTTTTGTCTTCCTGGAGACATGGATAGCCTGACACTTGTCTGGGTGGATGGACATTTTCCATTTTGTTTCCCAGTCTGCCATGTCGTCCAGGTCCTCTTGTAGCTTCCTTTGGTCTTGGGAGGAAGTTACAGTTCTGTGGCAGAGAGTGTCATCTGCAAAAAGCCGTGTTGTTGAGGAGAGTTGTTCAGGGAGGTTGTTGATGTAGAGGAGAAAAAGGGCTGGGCCAAGGACTGATCCCTGGGGGACCCCTGACTCTACTGGGACGGCCTTTGAAGAAGCTCCATCAACAACCACCACCTGCTGTCGGTTTGCCAGGAAGTTCTTGATCCATTCGTGGACCTGGCCGTTGATCCCGTAGTGGCGGAGCTTGTGGATTAGAAGGGAGTGGCAGACCTTGTCAAAGGCTTTGGAGAAGTCCATCACTAAGACGTCTGACTGTTTTCCCTTCTCCATATTGTAGGATAGCTCATCCACAAGCCCCAGCAGTTGACTTTCACAGGATCTGCCTCGCCGGAAACCGTGCTGTTCTTCTCGCAGGATGTTGTTTGCCTCTGCAAAACCCATGATTGTGCTCACCACAATGTGCTCTAGGATTTTGCATGGAACACTCGTGAGGGAGATGGGACGATACTTTTCAGGCCTATATCTTTCACCCTTCTTGTTCACGGGGGAGACGTTTGCCCTTTTCCAGTCCTTTGGTACAATGCCTGTGTTTATGGAGGACTGAAAGAGAAGCGTTAAAGCCGGGGCAATTTCATCAGCAATTTCCTTTAGGAGGCGAGGGGTGATGCCGTCTGGTCCAGGGGCTTTGGTCGGGTCTAGGCCTTTTAGCAGCTTTTTGACTCCCGCTACTGAGATGTGGATGTGGTCACATGTAGGTCCTTCAGGTTCTGAGCTTATGCCAGTCCAGGCCTCAAAATCCTCAGGTGAGCAGGATAGTTTGCTGCTGAACACAGACTGAAACTGCGCATTCAGGACTTCTGCCTTATCCTTTGCTTCTGTGACTAGCTTGCCAACTAAAAATATGTTCAGTGGCTAAATCTGTTCTTTCGTATAATTCTACCTGTTTGCAGAATCTTTGACACGTTTGGAAAGTTCCTGTTCAAAATTTGTTTATGATATTGATTTCAACAAATCTGTCAGGTCCATATGCACCAAGGTGACTTATTTCGGGACCTAATGAATGTAATCTTATTTTCCACTTGTGGTTGTGCAAGTACGCCTTCCTTATTCAGGCGATTTTTAAGGACCTGATGTATATTTTCAGCTCGGGTATACCTATCCCTCCGTTTTGTGCATCATGTATTGAGTATTTTCTTTTGATTCTATCATTTTTGTTGTTCCAAACAAATTTGAAACACATATTCTGTAATGAAGCAATCTGGGAATCAGGAGGATTCGGTAAAAAAATCCATAAGTACACCAATTTTGATAGCACCAATGATCTGAGTACAGCTGGTGTTATTCTTTTTAACCATATTTGAACAGGTTTTGGACTTCTGAGAATTTGTCTTTCATATTAATTTCCGTCATATCTGATAGAGTACTCGTAAACCACAGCCCTAGAATTTTGAACTTTGAGGGTTCCATTCCATTTCATAACGGGGTAAATATGTTTTCGTGGAATATTTCTCCGTACCTAACTAAACATTTGAAAAAAAAAGAACAATTCTTTATAAAGCTCCGCCGAAAGACATTGACAAACGTATCACTAGACAAACCACGACGCGTTTTGACCTCTTAGGTCTTCTTTAGGCAAGATACACAACACTCACGACAACGTAATGAACGAACAATCACTTGTCTCCATCCAATTCGGCACAAGATGGGCGTTGATTCAACCTAACACTTAAGAGGTCGAAACGCGTGATGTTTTGTCTTGTGATTCGTTTGTCAACGTTTTTCGGCAGAGCTTTATCAATAATTTTTCAAATTTGTCGCCTGCAGTCACCTCACTTCGCAACTAGATCAAACATTAAATGTTTTTTTTTCATAGTTTAATGTGAGTCCAGATATTTGCTCAAATTCATAAAGGTTTGTATATAACTTTTCATATGATTTGTTATCTCCTTGTAACGTAAAGGTAGTGTCGTCTGCAAACCGATTTATCCTAAATTATGTGTTTTCGATTTTCATGCCTTTGATATTGTGGTCCTGCCTTATTTTGGTCGCTAGTACTTCAACACACAAAACAAATAAATATGGAGATCTAGGGTCACCTTGACGACAACTTCTTCCAATTGAAAAACTTGAAGACACTTTCCCGTTCACAATTACGTAAAACTTTATCTAATCGTAAAAAGATAATATCCATCGTTTCATTCCTTTTCCGAATCCGAATGCACCCATAATTTTACTCACATATGACAAGATAACTGAATCGAAAGCTTTCTCGAAATCGACAGAAATTAATTAACCTCGTAAGCGATTCACTTCTAATTAATGAATTAAATCGTATATTGTTCGTAAACTATCCCCAGCGTAACTACCTGGAATGAATCCCGTCTGTCCTTGTTTATGAGTTTTGGTAAAACAATTTTTATTCTGCTTGTTCATGAGTTTTGGTAAAACAATTTTTATTCTGTTTGCAAGACAGGCTGAAGCAATTTTGCAGGTTACATTTTAAAGTGAGATAGGTCTCCAGTTCTTCAAGTAGTCTCGTGGTTTCTCTCCTTTCGGAAGACGAATTATTATTCCTTCTTTTTGTGTTATAGACATTCCTCCATTACTGTATCCCTCATTTAGAGAACGGACAACAAAATCTCCTAATTGTCTCCAGAAAAAATTTAAAGAAGTTTACTCTCATACTATCTGTTCCCGGACTCATCACTTTCCATGTTTTTTAGGACTTTGGTGGCTTCTTCTAAAGTGACTAATTCCTCCAATTGTTCGGATTCTAACTGACTTAGTTTTGGCAGGTTATCTACCCTTTATGCCTCTCTCCTTTTTTTAAAAACAATATTTATGTGTACCAAAGAGGGATCTGTTCTGTATCCGAACAAAATATCAGCATCTTTTATGTAAGTGATTAACGTGTCGGACAGTACAAAAGAAATCTAGCCTGCTCTGTTGAAACGGTTTTGGCCTTCTCCAAGTATAGCGCCTTGTGTCTTGGTTCAACTCTCTCCATATATCAGCTAGCTCTAATCTTGACAAAATTTCCGTAACTCCTTCCTGTGCGCAAGCGTTATTAATGTATTTATAATTGTGATAATACTTACTAGGATTAAGGACCAAATTCCAGTCCCCTACCATTATTATGTTGGGGACAGTTAAATCTTCTATTTTTGATTTTATATTTTCAAAGAAGGACTGTTCACCATTATTTGATCCAAAGATATTCGCCAATACTAATTTCCCCCCCATTGCATTAAGTTTAACAGTTACTATTCTGTAATTACCATGAGCATCTTTAATGGGTTTCTTTATTATGAATTCAAAGGTTTTTTTTGATTGAAGAATATTGCAACGCCTCTTGATCGAGAGTTGTTGAAAGCAAATACACTTATCTGGCGTTCTAATTTACTTGTGAAATGAATGTCTTGTAGAAAATAAATAGAATGTTGTTTTTGTTTTAAAATTGAAACACTTCCTTTCTTTTGGGGTATAATCCGTGACCCTGGCAATTCAAAGATAATATCGCTACAGAATCCATTCCTCTTTAACTATCCTTACTTTTCTATGTTCTTTCCCCTCAGTCATAAAAGTGTGCCATTTGTTTTCAGCTGTGCTACATATAACCTTTGACAAAACAACAATTAAGAAAAAAAAACCTGTGCAAATACACAAACGTACACAAATGCATACTGAAAAAAAAATCTACCAGACTACTAACACGTACAATTTAAAGCCAAAAATAAGTCAAAAGTTGCGTGATTAACGCAGGCAAGCGGCAGGCGCAGAGAAGAACAACAAGAAAGAGAAAGAGGACGCGATATATGACCTATAAAGGCAATGGAACATTCAGATAAAGCAAAGCCAAACTAGGGCAAGCCTGACTTCCCAAAAAAGTAAAAGGCATGCTTTCCATTCTGCAGACATAATAACTAAGTGAACACACACACACACACACACACACACACACACACACACACACACGCACACACACACACCACACACACACACACACACGCACGTCACACACACACACACACACACACACACACACACACACACGCGCGCGCGCGCGCGCATGCACGGACGCACGCAGGCACGCACGGACGCACGCACGCACGCACGCACGCACACATACTATCTTCCTGAAAGATAGTAACAAAACTAGGTAAAAGCTGCGTTTGTAATTCTAAACTCATCTTTTTGACGAAAAATAATTTGATGGTCTGCAGTGTCTAGTTATTGACCTAGTGACCTTACAAATAATCCTGTGTATTTTGGTGAAAACCTGTGCAATTGCTTTTGGATCGTGTTGACGACAGAAAGTGAATTTTCATTGTTTTATTCGTTAATGTCTCACCTGATGAAGACCTAAGAGGTCGAAACTAGTTGTGTTTCGTCTTGTGACTCGTTTGTTCACGTTCTCTGGGCGGTTCGCTAACATTTATTTAAGATTTGACAGAAAGACAGACTGGCAGACTGAGACATATGACCAACACATGCCTTGCGCACAGACAGCGCACTGGGTGATAGACATCTTTCGCTTCTGCACAGCCGACGAAGGATATCAGATCATCCCCGACCTGTGAGCAAGAGCAGTTCTACTTCGGATACTGGGTGTGGTACCAGAGGTTTCTTGTCGCTGTCATCTGGCTGGGTCCTCTGCTGGCGCTGACCATCATCTTTCTGGTGTTGCTGGTCAACATTCTGCACAGGAGGATCCGCAGCAACACTAACATCCATTCTTATTACAATACTCGTGACATACTTCAGCAGCAGGTCATTTTATTTGCTTGCTTATTTTCTTTCCATTTCATTGCTTTGCTGTGTCCTTTCGTGTGAACTGAATTGTTGACCCAAGCCCAGTCTATCCCATTCATTCCACCCCATTTCCTTCATTGAATTCAGTTAGCTTGCTTATTACTGTAGAATCTCATAGTTACTGAACGTAAATAGTTCCAGTCCCAGTTTGATCAGTCCTCGTTCAATAGTCCCAGTCCCAGTTTGATCAGTCCTCGTTCAATAGTCCCAGTCCCAGTTTGATCAGTCCTCGTTCAATAGTCCCAGTCCCAGTTTGATCAGTCCTCGTTCAATAGTCCCAGTCCCAGTTTGATCAGTCCTTGTTCAATAGTCCCAGTCCCAGTTTGATCAGTCCTTGTTCAATAGTCCCAGTCCCAGTTTGATCAGCTCTCGGTGGAAGTCGACGGATAGCCTGGTCATTGTTAGCCCAAGCATTGTAGAGGTCTAGTATGATCTCTATATTTTCTCTACTATTTGTTGTGTCTCGGGCAAGTCGAACTAGGCCAAACCTATCTCTTCATGAATTGGATTTTCTTGCTGGGTTTACTCTCCACGTACGGCATGCTGTGCTGAGTTTACATGGCTGCCAGTTGCAGAAAAGAACCTCTGAACTAATCATAACAATGCAACACTGACAGGAGCTGACTCAGTGGAGTCCCTCACGGCTCCGTATACTCGCATCTGCTAAATGACCAGCAAAGGCAATAAGTTCCTCCATTTGCTTTACGGATGCCTAAAAGTAGATTCCATTAACATCAAGAAAAGAGCATGGAAATTCCTGTACTTTTATACGTTTCGCCAGTCTGTGACCATTGCACAACCCAAACACACACAAACATACCCATCAGCAACATGGAAAAAAGCACACCACGTCATTGACCGCTAGGTGATGAATCACCTCCATAAAAAAGTCGAAAGGCGAAGGCATGCTCACCCAGTTGCATTAGATCACAGTGAGAGACTGCAAGGCTGAAAATTTTCAAGCTGCACCTTAGCGAGGTCACAACCAACACTTCGTTAAGCCCCAACCCAGAGACTAGGACACTCGTCAGTCCCACCACCTGACCTATCATCTGCATATCTTACCAACAGTGAGTTGATGGTCTCTCCACCTGGGGCGTCAAATCCTGGACTTAAAACCATCACCCCGTACCACACACACACACACACACACACACACTACTGCTTCCACCTCGACCTTCTTCCACTGATCCCACACGTTCCCTCAAATAGTTTGTATTTTTGTCTCCATTTCTGCCTAATTCAAGTTCCACCTTCTCAGCATTTTCCTTCGATTGAAGCCAGTTGCTAAGGCAACAACAAAGCTCTCCCCACTCCCTACATACACCTCTTTTTGGTCGTTGTCCGAACCTCCAAACATTCACATAATGTGTAAAAGTACATCAACGGGATAATGGTAGATGTCTCTTTAGGACGACTGAGAACGCTTTCTCTTTTTGTTTTCCTCAATTTTTTTCTCGTTCTCGAACATGGTCGCACGGGCGCGCGCCTGTGTGTGCGTGCGTGTGTATGAGTGAGTGCGAGGGCGAGTGTGTGTGTGTGTGTGTGGTGTGTGTGTTGTGTGTGTGTGTGTGTGTGTGTGTGTGTGTGTGTGCGCCGCATTCGTGCACGCGTGATGTGTGCTTGAGATAAACTCTAACAACAAGATCAATATAATGTGATGTATGCATATTAAGAGTTCTGTTGAATGAAACCGAGCCTGTGTTGTTTATGTGAGTTTAATGCCGAAGTCCAGAAGAAATCGTTAGTGTGTTTAAAGGTTGAGTGGCTGCAGACAGGAACTGTAGCTATCTAAAAAGCCTGGTACCGAAACCGCCAGACGAAGTGAATGAACATATGATTCAGAAATAACGCCCCCCACCATCGGCCACGCCTCCCACTCGCCTGCAAAACGATGACCCTATCTAAGCACAGATAAATTATTGATCACTGTTCTCATTCCATTTTTGTTGGACTGGTCTGTAAATGTCTTCAAGGTCGAAACGCGTCGCTTCTGTATTGTCACCGTATTCGTTCCACTCGTTTTGCGAGTATAGTAAACCCTGAATGTATTCTCTTAACCTTTGATTGCAGACATGTATGCTGGTTCTGGTGGGTGTATACCTGAGTCTGAATCTGCCTTTCTGCTACCAGCTGACTCAGCTCATGCTGTGGAACGCCTACGTCCAGCATATCAACATTATGGAACTGCTGGTGTTGGTAGCTATCGTCTTGTCACCCTTCAGTCTCTTGTTCTGGAATCGCTTTCGTGCCGAAGGCGTCAAATCCTTCATGTGCAAAAGCTCTTCAGGCAGACCTCCCAGTTGTCAAACACTCGTTCCATGCCATCCATCATCGCCACCGGATGGTGAAAAAGAAGGTAGAAGGCCTGTTCTGCCAGCTGAACCGACCAGTGACCATTTTGTTGCTCATTCTTGTTTTGATTACTATTTTGTTTCATTAGTAAGAGGCAGGGGACCAAAGAAAATATTGTTGGCTTCATTTACCCATGCGCAAATGTAGTAGAAAACAGATGTACAAAAATGCGGTCACTGGTAGCATACAGTCACACATGTTCGAACGCCCATACTACACACACACACACACACACACACACACACCACACACACCACGCACGCACGCACGCACGCACGCACGCACGCACGCACGCACGCACACCACACACCACGCACGCACGCACGCACCACACACACACACACACACACACACACACACACACACACACACACACAGGTGATCACTTTCTCCCATTCCTGCATTCACGTATGCAGTCATTCCACATAATGTTTCACGTGTCATTTTCACACAGATATGTACAGCCTAGGTTCATTTGTGCTCCCTGTACTCCCTCTCCTCTGCTTCTCCTGTCCCCCTCCATCTTCCGTCACTCTTCTCCCCCTTTGCCTCAGATCCACTTTGAATCTCTTCAAGAAAACAAGTGAGAAAGAAAAGTGTTAGAGCCCAGGACCTCCAGATCTTCAATCTATCGCTGTCTCAACCGAACTATTCTACCTGACAGTAAGCACTGTGATTTGTATTACTATGAATGCCAGGCACTTGCTGAGCGATGTTTGCGACAAGTAGTCGCATTCTTTCATTGCTCCATATTTGCATGCAAGGGCGCGCGCGCGCTTGTGTGTGTGTGTTGTGTGTGTGTGTGTGTGGTGTGTGTGTGTGTGTGTGTCGCGCGTGCGTGTGCGTGTGTGCGTGCGTGCGTGCGTGCGTGCGTGGTGTGTGTGTGTGTGTGTGTGTGTGTGTGTGTGTGTGTGTGTTTACTTCAGGGTGTTTTGTTTTTGTAGCATCCAGCTGTGTTTTCTTTTTGAAACACATTGGCTCTTTGCTACTGCTTTTTCTTGAGTGCCGAGCGAAACAGCATGCTGTAAATGAAATTTTCCTTGCTCTTGTTCCTTCTGATGGACAGAATTCAACAGCCAGTGGCCCCCTCCGCCGCTCCTTTTTCTACACTTTTCAGCTGGCCCAGTTAGGTTAGTATTTGTAGTTGATGCTACACCATGCTGCGCTGTACTGTCTTGATGCCTTGAACTGTGACAGTTCAACCTATTTTCCGGTTTTCGAACTTCATGTAAAAAATGGCGAGTGTGGTGCCTGTTGTCATTTTGAATGCCCAATTACCTGGTTTCGATGAAAAACGTTTACTACAGAAGAAATCCGTTCCGTTGTGGAGGGGAAAAAAACCGAGTGGATTTGGGTCAGTGGAGAATGCTCAGCATATGGATGGGCTTTAGGAGATCCCTGTGCCGTTGACGCCAGAAATAAGATACTATTCAAGGATTCTCCATTCGAAGAGTACTAATGAAGGTAAATGACACAAAAATCCGTTCGTGGTTTATTCTCCTGATGGAAAGAATGAGAGATTCCGACCACTAAAGTCATGATAAGCAATGCATGTCTCTCCTTCTCTGACGATTACATCCTACACACAGTTAAGAACATGAAAATAAACGTGCATTAAAAACTGATCGCAGAAACAGATCGTGGCACTGACGGAGAACTCGCTAGTTGGAAAACAGGCAGACATTTTCTGGGCATAGATGTTCTATCCGCACCTCTCCAAAATATGAAGAGCAGAAGACTGACGTAATACAGATGGAAGTACAGTGCAGCAAATGCCTTGGTAAGGGGTATCTCTCAGCATGTGATCACGCAATTAAATGTCGCCAGCGCTTTGAAGACAGCCACAAAGCAGACGACCAGCAGTGTCACGTAAACTCCTGTTGTTAAAGGGAAGAATAGCAAACGCGGAAAGAGTTTCTCCCTCAACAGCACTTGTAACAGTACCTACCGTGACAGGGCCAGTGAAAGTTGCAGGGTACAGATTTTTACCGTGACAGGCCCAGTAAAAGTTGCAGGGTACAGATATCGAGCAAAGTCCAATACAGAGGATGGCCTGTGTACAGTCACCAAACGGCCCATCATCTCCCAGCGCTTCAGCCAAACCGACGAGACCATTTTATTCTAATAGGTAAAAAATGTTGTCAGAAAATCAAATATACAGGTTCTTAATGAATCTTAAATAAATGTTAGCGAACCGCCCAGAGAACGTGGACAAACGAGTCACAAGACGAAACACAACGCGTTTCGACCTCGTAGGTCTTCATCAGGTGAGACATAAACGAATAAAACAACGAAAATTCACTTAGCTTTGATCGCTTCAGATCACTTCACAGGGTTCAGCGCAAGGAATCAACGCCTTCTTCCTTGCGCTGAAATCTGTGAAGTGATCTGAAGCGATCAAAGCTAAGTGAATTTTCGTTGTTTTATTCGTTTATATCTCACCTGATGAAGACCTAAGAGGTCGAAACGCGTTGTGTTTCGTCTTGTGACTCGTTTGTCCACGTTCTCTGGGCGGTTCGCTAACATTTATTTAAGATTTGTTTAGATTTCCGCCTGCAGTCCTCTCGCTTTGCAACTAGGTTCTTAATGATTTTTTACATGTTTAGTGCAGAATATTGACAAAAAGTCAATTTCAAAGCAATGATCTTGGTACAAATAAAAGTGGAACGAAGAAAACATGTTTTGTTTTATAAAAGTTATGGGGAGTTCGAGGTTAGAGTGACAACAGCGTGCATACATGTGGCCTACCAACATGCACTCACCGGAACAGAGGCAGAGTGACAACAGCGTGCATACATGTGGCCTACCAACATGCACTCACCGGAACAGAGGCATAAGCAAACAGAACCATGTCTTCATCCAATCCACTGGCGTTCATGCTCCTGCACAAGATGCACGCGCACAAAGCGAGGTCAAATGTCAAGAATAGGAAGTACAATAAACGTCAAGTCAGTGTTTGCAGATAATGTATTGCAATATTGCTACATTGGTTGTCCTACGTCAGCATGCTGTTTGGATAAAGTTGACAATTCTTTGGAAATTAAAAAGTGAATATTTGAACAAAGAGATCCTTAGAGTTGAAATAAAAGTCCTTCAATTGAGCCGGTGATCTTCAGATAGTCGCAACAGAGCAGTCTGTGGAGGGACACGAGTGGATCACCGGAATCAGTGAAGAAAGAAACAAAGGATGGCGGTATGTCTGTGACCTGGTAATGTGAACTGAGAGTTCAGTCAGTTACGGGCATCTTTGCAGAAAAAACAAGAAAGACAAAATTTATGATTTATTAGACTGGAAAAATGTAAATCATGTGATTGTTTAAGTTTCTTACAGGCAGTCGCCTACTGCAGGGACACAATCAAGCTGACATAATCTGTAGTAGCCTATGCATGACCAAATAAACGTTAATCAAATGTATACAGTTTAAAGAGAATAGAAGAAGAAAATTACAAGAAAATTTTAGGATTCAATGTAAACGAATAAAATCACTCACCATTCCAAATCTCTCGCTCTCTCATTGTGTGTGTGTGTGTGTGTGTGTGTGTGTGTGTGTGTGTGTGTGTGTGTGTGTGTGTGTGTGTGTGTGACACTCTTTCAAATGACCAGAACAAACAAGTAAGTTGTCATCTCCCGACGTTTCGGCACTTGGCTTTCTTCAGGACACGCTTTATTACTGCACTGACTCACAAACAATGCTTTTTCCCCCACCACTCCTCAAGAACAAAGCTCACGTGCCGGTCAAAATTCAAAGTGTAATACACACACACACACACACACACACACACACACACACAACACACACACATATGTATATGTATATTGTTAACCTGCACTAGTTTTCTCCCACTACTAAATTGTTCAGCATGTTACTGCTCAGTCAATCAGTGGGAGAATGCATCTCTTACAATATTTAAGTAAAGGCGGTCCTGCGGAATTCTTAGCTGCTGAAAATGCTTGGGTTATTTAACTGTTGACACTTTTGTGTTTCCCTTACATCCTTAAATGAAATCATAGCTCGAAGATTTACACTTATATTTCATACATGATTCTAGTTTTTCAGCAACTTACTTCTTTTAACCTTTACCACACTTTCTTTTCGTTTTACTGTTCTACCCTTCACTGGTGTCACACACCGCATTTGCATACACTCGATCACAAACACAGCATGTTCACTCCGTACGCCGACCACTCATTCTGTTGACACTTTTTTTTTTTTTTTTAATCTCCGTTGCACCCTCAGATGGATCCTCAACAAACCTTGAGTCGTCCATTCGTTCAAAGGAGAGACGGGGGGAAACAAAGAATCCAACATTTTTGTGCTCCCTTTACCAAGACAAAACAAAGAATTTCACACGAACATCAACATCAAACGAAATATGCAAGTTTTTCAGATCCATTTTCCACATAGATATTCTAATTATTTGCCATTAGCTTTTTTTCTTTAATGTACAGCACATAAAGCATTGCATTTCTCTTTCTTTCTGTTCACACAAAATGAATAGTTACATAGGAATTTCTTTTCGTGTCTAAAAAAATCCACCAGCGCGAATCAAACTCTCAGGAGGTGGGCTCAGTCCAATGGTTGGACGCTGAGGTTTTCAGGAAAGAAACCCAAAGTTCTACTGTTAGGTTTGGAACATGTATTTATTATATTTTTTTGTTTAGACATCATACAACAAACCTTGGTAATACATTATACTCACAAATTCCTACCTACAGTTGGAGGATACCAAATGAAATCTTTACACGAAAAGATACTAATCTCAAAAAACGATTTGTATTAATTAATAAACCAATTACGCGTTTTCTCAAAATGCTTTTTATTAACTTACTTTTCAGAAATGTTCTTTTTTTGATTAATCACATCAATGTTCGTGAATCTGTCACTTATATTCACTTATGAATAATTTTGCTTTTCTCTTTAGTTATTCATTATTCCCCAAGAAGCAACTTACCTGTAGGGAATCAATTCAACATGAAAATCCTAGCAGACCAGCCGCCGTGGCGAAGTGGTTAGCGTCGCGGACTCTCGGCTGGGAGGTCGTGGGTTCGAATCCCATCAGAGTCATGTGGGTTTTTCAGCCCCGACCGGCTCCTACCCAGAGTTGAGTTTGCTGCGGACTCAGTTGGGGAGACTGGGACCACACAGTCGAGTTTCATCCACTTAATGGATGCGTTTCTGAGAGTGTTGCTCAAATTTCCTGACCAACACTGCAGGTGCCTGTATCTCTCAGGCCTGGTTGACGCCGGGATATATTATGAAAGGAAGCGTAGAGAACAGTCCTGTCATGTAGTCTCAGACCGAAATGGAAATCCGTAGCATCATCTTAATCATCCTCATTCTCATCGATCAGCATTAAAAAAAAAAAAAAAAAAAAAAAAAATTGTCTCAAATTCTGTGGCCCTTCATGCCCTGCTCTCATGGTGACCTCAGTTTCGATGTCCTCTCCATGTCTGTGGCCTTGGTTTGGTTCCGTCGGGATCACCGGTATCGGCGAGTCCATGGGGGCTGTCGTTGGACGGACGTGGTGGCGCCCTCTGGAGGGAGAGCTCACTCACGCCGGCTCCGCGACTAAGCAATTATTGTCGTCAGTAGGGGGCTTAGTAGGTGGTGTCCTGCGTATGTTAGATCAGAACAGGCGCCACTGAACACCACTGAAGTGACTCGGCAGCAGTGCAGTGTCTCCTCCGGTGGGTTGCCTCTTGACGCCCTGACATTGGCTGCTCCCTTTGGATTGCCGGTACTGGGGCTGCGGCGGGGCCGACCGGGCTGTGGCTGTGGACGGGGTGTCGGAATGAGCGGCGTGGGTGCACTGCCTCTGAGGTGGCGCAGAGGTGGGACAGCAAAAAAAAAAAAAAAAAAAATCCTAGCAGACTTCTGTCTGCATTACATCAATGACCACTCACTGGTCGCTTGAAAAACACTAAGTTTTCCCATTCAACCCCCAAGATAGAAAATATTTGTCTGTCAAGTCTTGACCCAAGCCAAGAGACCATCTAATCTCCTGTTTGACATCTCCTGGTCTGGTATAAAGATCGGGAACACACCCGTCCTACAAATAGTGAGCTTCTCTCACCCATCACGTGCCTCAGCGTCCAATCAACAACAAGGAAAGGTTAAGGATTTAAGCACTATTCACATATAGTCTACCACTGTGGCCATACTTCCACAATTCAAAATCTCCCTTTTTTCAGAAGCTCCATTTGTACTCCTCAACATGAAAATTCACTTACGTTTCAAATCCATTCCATTCATGACAACACACACAACATCTCTTGTCATGACAACCCCATCCCATGACAAAAGAAAAAGAGTCAGCAATTGTTTGAAGAAAGAAAAAACAGACAAAATTTTACGAAAAATAAAAAAAGCACACGTTCAAGAAACAGCGAAGTTAAAATTCCATAAATCAAATCAGTGTTACGTGAAGATATAGTCAAACAAAACCCAACAATGTCAGCAAGATCCAAAAGACCACATTATTAGATTACACATTCCAAAATCTCTGTTAGTTGTCAATGCAATAATCATGCATACAATAAATGATGTATATGCTTTATCGTTTAAAAAAAAAGACGTCTAGTTATCATAGGCCAACCAGATGAACGATTCATGGAGAACAAATCGTTTCGCAGGAAAAAGAAATATCACCAACAAAACCGTGACTCAAAAGTGTGATATTACAGGATCCAATATTTCATTGTTTGTCCTCGGGCGACACAAAAACTAGATTACAATTAAGAGACAAATCCATGACTATGCACATCGCTGTGATCGCATTAGGTAAAAAAAAAAAAGAAAAGAAAAATCATACAGAATTACTGGGTACATGGATGTCAAAATATCTATTTTTCAATCAAATCATACATTGAAAAATACAAACACGATGATCAGAGTTATGCATCATGAACAAATCACAGAGCAAAAAGTATCATGTAATCATATAATCATCATCATACACGGGATGCACACAGCAGTTGCTTGACGGTGGCGTTTTTTGCTGGTGGGCTCTGCAGTCATGAAATATGGGCTCGCACACCCATGGGAACGCTCCCGTGGAGGTTCTGTCGTGTTACATCCGGTGGCCATTACGCAATGGCATCAGCCTGGGAACAATTATGTCCCTGTACGTGTTAATGGAATGCCCAGAGCGTGCCTGCATCCTGTGTGAACACAGTGCAGGCTTCAAGGGTGTGCAGGATTTGCTCCCGGCTTGTTTGTTAAGGCGCTTGAGGACAGTACTTCTCTGGGTCCTACCCGCACCTTCGGGTGTATCTTTTTCTTTTCTTTTCTTTTCAATCATACAAACAAAACAGTAGTTATATAGTTTCAATTAATGATACACATGCAATTAAATAACAAAAGCCTTTTTTCAGCTTTGTCCTTCTTTCGTCTATTCTCTAGACATAAGACTGGCCAGGACATTGGCAGAACCAGAAATTGGCTGAACCATGAAAAGTACTACTGGATGGCCGGAGACTAGCGCAACAGACGACTGCTTTTTTGTTGTTTTTTGTTTTTGTTTTTTGTCTGAGATGCCTTTAAAGGTATCAAAGGCCTGTGATCTGTCTGAAGGGTGAAAGATCGCCCTGACAGAAATCGTTCAAACTTTGAGAAGGCCCAGACAATCGCCAAAATTCTCTCAATTGTGGAGTACTTCTCCTGGGATGCAGTGAATTTTTTTGCTTACAATACTGGATACTGGACTGTATCAGCATAGCTCCCATTCCGGAGGAACTTGCATCAGTGCACAAAATAGAATCTGTGTTCAGGTCATGCAGCAACAAAACCGGAAAACAGTTCGATATTTTTTGTACTGTCTCTAAGGCTGTCTGACAGTCAGGAATCTAAGTCACGGAACTTCGCTTTGTCCTTTAGTGAGATCAGTTAAAGGAGCAGTCAAAGTAGGAAAGTTGGGTAACCCAAAATGGACCGAACTTGCTTTTTTGAACTAGGAGTTTTGATGTTAAGATTTTTTTCGATTTTCTTTCTCTCTGGACGAATGGAACCGATTGAAACGGTATGTCCAAGGAAGTCCAGTTCCTGGAAGCCTGCCATGATTTTTACTAACGGCTGTAACGGCCTGTAACGCTTTTTCTTCTCCATGGAATATCTCAGAAAGTACTTGGCCGATCTTTGTGAAAATTAGCAGGTATGTTCATTATGGGTCACGGATGATGCCCGATGTTTTAGTTTACCCCGTTATAGCCATTACTAACGGCTGTAACAGCCTTAACGGTTTTTCTTCTTTATGGAATATCTCAGAAAGCACTTGGCCGATCTTTCTGAAAATTTGTAGGTATGTTCATTATGGGTCAAGAATAATGCCCGATGTTTTAGTTTACCATATGTACAGTTACTAACGGCTGTAACGGCATGTAACGCTTTTTCTTCTTCATGGAATATCTCAGAAAGTACTTGGCTGATCTTTGTTAACATTAGCAGGTATGTTCATTATGGGTCACGGATGATGCCCGATGTTTTAGTTTACCGTTATAGCCATTACTAACGGCTGTAACGGCCTGTAACATTTTTTTTTCTTTATGGAATATCTCAGAAAGTACTTGGCTGATCTTTGTGAACATTAGCAGGTATGTTCACTATGGGTTACGGATGATGCCCGATGTTTTAGTTTACCGTTATACCGTTACTAACGGCTGAAACGGCCTGTAACGCTTTTTCTTCTGTATGGAATATCTCAGAATGTACGTGGCCGATCTTTGTGAAAATTAGCATGTATGTTCATAATGGGTTACGGATGATGCCCGATATTTTAGTTTACCGTTATAGCCGTTACTAACGGCTGCAACGGCCTGTAACGCTTTTTCTTCTCCATGGAATATCTCAGAAAGTACTTGGCCGATCTTTGTGAAAATTAGCAGGTATGTTCATTATGGATCACGGATGATGCCCGATGTTTTAGTTTACCCCGTTATAGCCGTTACTAACGGCTGTAACAGCCTTAACGGTTTTTCTTCTTTATGGAATATCTCAGAAAGCACTTGGCCGATCTTTCTGAAAATTTGTAGGTATGTTCATTATGGGTCAGGAATAATGCCCGATGTTTTAGTTTACCATATGTACAGTTACTAACGGCTGTAACGGCATGTAACGCTTTTTCTTCTTCATGGAATATCTCAGAAAGTACTTGGCTGGTCTTTGTTAACATTAGCAGGTATGTTCATTATGGGTCACGGATGATGCCCGATGTTTTAGTTTACCGTTATAGCCATTACTAACGGCTGTAACGGCCTGTAACATTTTTTTTCTTTATGGAATATCTCAGAAAGTACTTGGCTGATCTTTGTGAACATTAGCAGGTATGCTCACTATGGGTTACGGATGATGCCCGATGTTTTAGTTTACCGTTATGCCGTTACTAACGGCTGAAACGGCCTGTAACGCTTTTTCTTCTGTATGGAATATCTCAGAATGTACATGGCCGAACTTTGTGAAAATTAGCATGTATGTTCATAATGGGTTACGGATGATGTCCGATATTTTAGTTTACCGTTATAGCCGTTACTAACGGCTGTAACGGCCTGTAACGCTTTTTCTTCTTTATGGAATATCTCAGAAAGTACTTGGCCGATCTTTCTGAAAATTTGTAGGTATGTTCATTATGGGTCACGGATGATGCCCGATGTTTAAGTTTACCGTTATAGCCATTACTAACGGCCCATAATGGTTTTGTTCTTTATGGAAAATCTCAGAAAGTTCTTGGCCGATCTTTCTGAAAATTTGTAAGTATGTTCATTATAGGTCACAGACGGTGGCCGATGTTTACCAGAACAGCCATTACTAACGGTTACACCAGTCCAAGACGGTTTTTCCTCTTTATGGAATATCTCACGCGTATTCAGGATAAACTGGGAGTACGTTTATATGCTTTGCATCTTGTTATTCTTGTATTTTACCGTCTCCGGTTTTTACTTCAGCTTATTCTACAAGGTGCTGAGCTAGGGACATCAAGAGAACATTATTTTTAACTATATGTGTATATACATATGTGTGTGTGTGTGTGTGTGTGTGTGTGTGTGTGTGTGTGTGTGTGCGTGTGTGTGTGTGTGTGTGTGTGTGTGTGTGTGTGTGTGCGTGCGTGCGTGCGTGCGTGCGTGCGTGCGTGCGTGTGTTACTAAACAGTGTCACATCAACGTTCAAGTGTTTTATGTCGCACTGGGATTAAGCTATATTCTGCTTCGTTTTTGTCTTAAGATTTTTTTTTCTTTCTTTCTTTTTCTTTGTTCCTTTGCTTTATTGTACTGTAGACTTGTTAGATGCTATATACGTCAGAAGGTAGGTGAAAAGAGGGGCCGAAGGGAGGGGATGGGGGATATTCATTGACAATATATCCATTTGTACATCTGACTTAGTCTCCTTAACTACGAACGTACGTACCACACATACATACTACCAGCGAATTAAAGTACATATGGGCTAATTCGAAAGTAATCGTCTCATCCAATCAGTATTTATGAGCATTGCTGAACTCACCTCCAAAACGGTGAATCCTTTGTTAAATGGTATTATGAGACAGCCAGGAACGATCAATAGGAGCTGGGACAAAGATCACAGATTGTGCTGTTTCCTCAGGCCCCGTGTCATGATCAGAAGCAGTACAGGGCAAGTATCAATGACTGTATCGAAGGCATAGTCACCACAGAAACTCATTTTACCGGTTAGTATGCGCGTTTATCATATTGCTTTCATTCAAGAACAACAAGAAGAAATTAAAACAATAAATAAAACAAACAAACGAACAAAAACAAAAAAAACTTGAACTCTATGAATATTGACTGATGTCGCAAGTAATGTTTACAAAGGTCACTGAAAATAAAATTCTGCTTTGTATTTTGTAATGCACATTTTTTACATTTAGTCCCCCAGAAGCACCCTAAACACGGGCGATCGCACCCACTACATGCATGTCCTTTGATCCATGTCGACAGATATGTTTTTTCAAGCACAGTTTGGGGGCTGGGAGAGCCAGAGAGAAGCCGATTTTTACGGTGAATCATTATCTCTACAGAACTTCGACTTTGCAAGAAGAAGAAGGGGTATGAGGATTATAGATAAACGCCTCAAGGCGGAGCCATGGTTTCCGACTGCAGAACATACCTTATGTGTGTGCAGGTGCCACCACGTAAACTTATGTCAGTTCTCGTCTTGCCGAGGTCCTGCTTACCCTCAGAATACAACTGGTTTAAACTATGCGACTTCCTGTGCCAGAAACGATTGACTGCTCAATCAATCAGAGATCGACATCCCCGGCCAGTCAGATACTTCGTGACCACGTCAGGGTCAAAGCAGGCAGTTTAGGGACTGTGGAGATGAATGTCATCACTGGGGTATGGAGAATATGGTCTTCCTTCGTACCTGGCGCTGTTTGGATAGCGCCTGCAGAACACCAGGAGAAAAGTATGGCGAAAGTTCTTCCACATCAGACAGTAGAAGAGGAAATTGGCCGCAGTGCTAAGGACTATCAGCGTGTCAGCGCTCACAACGGCGGTGATGTCTCTCTCAGGTCTGAACACTTCAGCGCGCGACAGGCGCACGAGGAAAAGGACGCTGGGAGCAAGCACACACACAACGTACCAGGCACATATCCCGATGACAAACACCGATAAACGTTTAGCTGAAGAGTCGGCGTGAGAAGAGCAGTTAACAGACTCGATTTGTCTGTGTTGCCCAAAACGCCGAAGAGCGTGGATAAGAATGACGTTGGCGACGACGATGCAAAGGAAAGGGATGAGATAGAAAAAGAGGATGGAGATGTACAAGGTGTAGACCACACCATACGTCGTGAGTCTCCTTCCCTCTTCGCACGTGGGCCTGCTGCTGAGGTCAAGGATGAGGTCAAGTATTAAGGGCAAGGTGAAGAGAACACCGACTGAAAAAATGGCCGCCGATTTTTTCAAGGTGAACCCCACTCCGCATATCTTCTTGGCCAGGAAAGGTCGGACGATGAAGAGGCAGCGTTCTATGCTGATGTCCACCATGGTGTAACTCACTCCCCACAAGCCCAGCACTCGCAGCACGTGGAACGCGGAAGTGACAGCCTGATTGTGGACACCGAACTCTTGCAAGATGGCCAGCAGAAGGACGGCCGACAGGAACACCATGTCGTAGACAGACAGCACCGACACCTGAAAATAAGAACTATAAAGAATCAGTGTCATTGAATGCACAACGAACAAGCAGGTTTCAGTGACTTTAACTGCCCTCTTAGAAACATACAACTCAAGTCAGCAATGCTCGACGCTTACCAGCATCGAACATACAGTACAGACGAGCACAACCAGTTTAGTTTCGGAACGGGAACTAACAGGTAGGCTGTCTCTTCGAAATGGAATTGAATGGAGGGTTTGATACTTTTGGTTTTCTTCTCTTTCATTATGACGGATGATGATGATGATGATGATGATGATGACGATGATGATGATGATAATGATGACGATGATGGTGATGATGATTGACTGATTGATTGATTATATTTCTATCATCATCTTCATCATCATTATCATTTTTATCATTGTTTGAAAGATACACACCCGCTTTTTTTCCCTTTACTATTTTGTAGCTGAGAAGACCTACGGTTCTTTGATCAAGCAGTGGAAAACATCTTTTTTAGATCCAATTAAAGGTTGTTATTCACCCTTTCATACTTTGTCAAGGCTCGCTTGATTTATAGATTGACTTTTCACATGTATTAATCTTTCTTGTATCTGTTACTGTCCAGAGATGCAAAGGATATACTAATCTGTGTATAAGTCATTAAAACAGCTATGAAAACCAAATGAAAAGATTCGACGAGAACAAGGTATTAAGGGCCTTTCAAGCCCAAGGTTTTTTTTTTTTTTTTATCAAACACTTAACAATACAAAGCAGACAAAAACATTTCAAAAAAAAAAAAAATCCGTTATCCGTTGCAAATGGCGGACAGTTAAATGAAGAGAGTTAAGTCCAGGCAGTAAAGAAGTATAAACTAATTCTGCCTTTTACCAAAAACTCACCCACATGCGGACACACACACACACACACACACACACACACACACACACACACACACACACACACACACACATGTAAAACTGAGAAAACAACAGCGAAAAAAAGGAGAAAATTGTAATGATGATGACGATGATGATGATAATAATAGAAGATACACAAAAGTGTGAACTACGACTGCTGACTGTTTTCACTACTGATGATAATAATAATGATGATGACGTTAATGACGAGAGTGGGAATAAATAAAGAACAAATGAACATACACATAAGCTACGTATAAGATACTGAACAGATTTAGACAAATGGAACAATAAATACGCGGATGAATAAATAAATAAATAAGTCAACTGGAACAGAGGTGAAACTTTTACAATGAATAAATGATTCATTAATACCCGAAAAAATAAAAAGATTAATAGAAAAAATAAATACTGTAAATACGTAAATATAGAAATAAAGGACAAAAATGACAAAAATAAACAAATAGATAAATAAAAAGATAAATAAATGAAAAAGGCAATGGAAATAGATATATAAATGGACATACTAATAAATCAATTCATTAATTAATGATGATAATAAATAATGATGATGATGATGACGATGACGATGACGATGATGATGATGACGGTGATGACCACAAAAATAGACTGGACCTATTAATGTAAAAAAAAAAAGAAAAAAAAGAAAAAAGATTGTTGGGGGAGGGAGGGGGAAATGAAAAATAAAAAAATAAAAGGTAATAAAGACATGGCCAAATAAAAAAAGAATAACACTACACACACACACACACACACACACACACACACACACACACACACACACACACACACACACAAAAGCACGAACGCACACACACACACACACACACACACACACACACACACACACACACACACATGTGTATATATATATATATATAATTATTTATATATATATATATATTCTTCTTTTTTTTTTGACATGCGAGTACGTGAAATAGAAAATGTTGAAATACTTGAAATGGGAATGGCATGAGCAGAACAGAGTGAAGAAATACACACATGAGATTTATGCACTCATATGCAACTACACACTACACCAGCACACAAGCTAGGAGTGAAGGATGGAAGACTGGGCTACGGATCGGGAGAATGGATAATAGCGGGTGTGTGGGAACGAGCATTGGTATTGTTTGATGTTCACCTCGGTTGGTTCTGTCGTGTCGATGAGTACTGCCAATAAGGAGTGCTTCCCTGAACTTGCGTTCCATGATGTTTCTGGTTTGGCGCAGAGCTGTGCTTTGGGGGATTGGAGTGAAGACTGGCTGGCTTTTCACATTCGTGGTGGATGTCAGCAATGTGTTCTTTGATTCTAGTTGTCAGAGGGTGCAAAGTTTTTCCAAAATTCATTTTCTCGCATACTTGCCCGTTTATTACATACATTAACTTGGAGCTGGGGTAATTGAAATGTCTTTTAATTTTCAAATTCACACCCTTGCTTGACCCCTGTGTGGACTTGCTGCAGATGTAAGAGCAGGTGGCACACTGAATTGAGTTGCACGGCTGTCTTTCGGCAGGCAATGCACGCCAGGGGTCTGAGTTTGGAAAACAAACCACCAGTTTGTTCTTCATGTTTGTGTCCCGTTTGAAGGTGATGCGTGGCCGGTTGCCAACGATGTCTCTGACTGGCGTTTCATCAATGCGTCGGTCGCTGTCCGTAAGCACGTGCCAGGGATTTGATAATTTTGGAGACTGGAGTGTTGTGTTTGAAGAAGGTGAGGAAGAGTGTGGTTCAATCGTCTTTGGCTTGTTGTTTGGCCAGTTTGAGAGCCACTTCAGCTTAGATTTGTGGCTCCCTTTTGCGGTGTCAGTGATAAGGGAAGTCGCATGAAAGACAAAAACGATCAGACATGTTGTGGACCTGGTTGTAGCAGTCTTCGTCATGTGAACAGTCTCCTCAGTGTGTTAGCACATAATGCTATTGGTGGTGGCGGGGTGATGGGAGGAGTTGTTGTGGAGATTACACTGTGTGTCTCTCTGCTTGGACTGTACGGATTTTTTTCTCAAAGGGAAATCAGACGTTCTATACGTTCATCAGGGATGAACTGGACCACAATTAGTCCAACATATGATGTGTGTTTGTGTTTTTGTGTGCTATATGGCTGTTGTTGAGTTCTACTCTTCCTGTTGCTGTGTTAATACGTCAGTACGGAAATTTTGAACAGTCCACTGACGATGGAAATGGTTAAGTCAAGGAATTGGAATGTGGTGAGACAATGTAGGTGAAACGTATTACTGGGTAGGCTTATAAAGTTTATTTTTGTTCCTCCTCGACCAGATCAGCTGGATCCAGCTGATGAATGAAGTTCCTACAGCATAAATAGCCAAAAAATGAGAACAGACACGTTCAAACATTAGAAAAGAACGTATGGGACGAATTTTGATGTTGTTTTAGAAATCGTTGTATTTGTAGTATGCAGTCTATAACCTTGGATATACTGGAATTTCAAACAAAAAGATATGAAATTACATGGCAATTACTAATCATTGAGGGTTGACTGCCAGAACCCAGTATCTCATATATATATATATCTATCTATCTATTATTATCTATCTATCTATATCTATATATATATATATATATATATATATATATATATATATAGGGAGATACTGGGTTCTGGCAGTCAACCCTCGTTATATTCCCTATACGACTTTTCTTTTAAGTCTTTTTTTTCAAACAGAAAAAGCGTTCTCTGTCAAACTCTCAGTCCTGTTCACACTCACAGCAAATTCATGCGTCAAATGAAAACTTTACAGACTATTGAAGGGGAGGGGAGGGGTTGTAATCGAAACACACACAGAAACTGGAAAGTTCCTGAAGAACACTTTGCAGCTTTGGCAATGACCACTTCCCCGGCCCTCACTCCCTCCTCCAGTTCACCTCCTTGCCCATTTATGCATCTCCTAAACGCATCTTCTTTACATAGATCGTCAGACATGAGTCAGAGGATACCTCGCCTCTCATTCAAATCAGGCTCTGTGGACTGTGATTGTCGCTCACGCCGCGAGTGGACGCTGTTTTGCGGAGCTCAACAAACACTTACTTCTACTCGGTCTTTCTTCACATAAGTGCTTACTATGTAAAATTCAAATATTGTTACAATATTGTATTATAAGAAAGAAAATAGCAGTGATGTGCTTCTGTGCTGTTAGTGGTGTTCTGACTGAAAACTTCAAAATTTTGCCAGTTTCTGCGGGATAGACTACATTATGGATTGGAACAGCAAGTTTTAGAAAACAAATATATGATTAACATGCTGTCACACACCGTATTTGCGTACATTCAATCACAAACACAGCATGTTCACTCC
The DNA here is from genome assembly GCA_033310375.1 of Conus canariensis. NCBI lineage: Eukaryota > Metazoa > Mollusca > Gastropoda > Neogastropoda > Conidae > Conus > Conus canariensis. Next base: position 75,452,680 of record CM065714.1, on the reverse strand, counting down.
ATACGCGCGCATCTACTCCATTCATTCAAAGGAGAGACTGAGGAAACAATAATTAACTTTTTTATGGTCCCTATACCAAACACAACAGAGAATTCCACAATAACATCAACATCGCATATGATACGCATTTTTTTGTTGTTCATTTTTCATGTTCATTTATCATGTAAACATTTCCAGTCACTTTTCCATCTGCTACGTTAATATTTCCAACCTCTTTCTTCCGTTTTTTCTTTTTGGACTGGATAATACTGGACACAAAAATTCTTTCTTTGTTAAGATCCAGTTGCAGGAGTAAGATACCCCAAGTCCTAACGTTAGCTTTAGAACATGTAATTTTGATGTTTTTTCCCTAAGATATTATACAACAAAACATGGTAACACATCATGCTCACAAATTCGTAGCATTGTTTCCAGCATATTCCTACCTACAGTTGGGGATGCAAAGTGAAATCTTAACAAAAATATTGATATCAAAAAACGATTTGTATTATTGTTTTTAAGCCAAGTACGTATTTTCATAAAAATGCTTCCCATTCCATTTTTTTTTTTTTTTTACTTTTTAAAAAATTTGTTAATCACATCAATCGTTTACATTCATTTACGAATCATTTCGCTCTTCTCTTTATGTATTTATTATTCCCCAACTGGCAACTTACGGATAGGGAATCAATTTCACATCGCCGACCACTTTCTGGTCGCTCGGAAAAGAATGTTTTCCGTTTCAACCCCCAAGGTTGAAAAATATTTGCTAACTTGACCCATGTCAAGCGACCTATCCTCCTGTCTGGCAAGTCATGGTCTGCCATAAAAATCGGGAACACACCCGTCCTACAAACAGTGAGCTTCTCTCACTCATCACTTGCCTCAGCGTCCAATCAAAAACAAGAAGGTAGGGATTCAAGCACTGTACACATATGGTTTAACATTCTCGTCAAAATCTCGCATTTCAAAATCGCCACCTGCATTTCACATCTAGTATCTCTTGTCGTGACACATGCGAGCTCCTCAAATGGTGAAAGGGGCGCAGAAGCTGTGTTGAAAAGGTTTCTAATATATGTAATTTATGATTAATGTCTACCATATGATGTAGTAGTCTGAATGAAGATAGTGAACTAGATGGAAGGTAAACAATACTTGTAATTGCTTTTGAGGTTGTGTTACCGAAGTGTGTGTTGCAACAAATGTGTAGTGTGGCGGAGTACTTTATGTGTTCAGTGTGGTAGTGTTCTGTAATGCTGACATGAATATGACGAATGCTATCAGTTGTCGCCATCTTCAGACAGTGACTCGGGTGCCAGTCCTGACTTAAACGAAGG
>CM065714.1:75426364-75446364 GCA_033310375.1 Conus canariensis | reverse complement strand
AATAAACGAGCGAACACATGGCGTAAATTTATTTCTATAAAACAAGCAAGACGACTACTTTTTAAATGATAATGACTTGATGACTGAAGTGACTAATGTGCTTATTGAACCAGGATATCGATAAGATCATTTGTTCGTTGCATTGGCGTTAAGAAAAGAACAATTTAAACGTGATCGATCTTTCTGGAAGTTCAATAACAGTTTAATAAAAGACAAAGATTATATTGTGCAAATAAAGAATACCATTAAAGAAGTTAAAAACTAGTATTTGGTACCAGTTTACAACTTTGACAGTGTTGATATAATTTCAAATGAAAACCTGACTTTCCAAGTGAGTGACCAGCTCTTTTTTGAAACCTTGATAATGGAAATGAGAGGGAGAACAATTTCATATGCAACGTATAAGAAAAGACAGAATGGCAAACAAGAAAAAGAATTAGAAAAGAAGAATAAAAGATACTGAACTAGATTTAAATGCAGAGGACTCACTTGTGTTAGAGGAACTGAAAATACAATTACAAGAATTAAGACAGTCTAAAGTGCATGGCATTGCAGTTTGATCAAAAGGTCGATGGATCAGTCAAGGGGGAAAAACCAAGTACTTTTGTAACTTAAAAAATAGAAGTTTTGTCAGCAAATCAATTCCAGTTTTTAGAAAAGAATGGTGGCACTGTTATCTCAGATCACGAGGCAATTTAGACGAGATGAAATCATATTACGAACAGTTATGTAGTTATAGATGTGTGCTTGATATTAACCTTTCAAGTGAATTACCCGACGTTCTAACTTTAACCGAAAAGGAAAGCAAACTTATTGAAGGGTTAATTTCGTGTGAAAAAGCAAAAGCCGCTTCAAAACAAATGAAGAATTTTAAGAGTCCTGGTCCTGATGGGTTTTCTGTGGAGTTTTATAGGTTTTTCTTTAAAGATATTTGCCATTTTCTTGTGCGTTCTGTGAATGAGGGATTTCAAATGGGACTGCTGTCAGTATCACTGAGGCAAGGAACTATTATATACATTCGTAAAGAAGAAAAACCGAAAAGATATTAAGAACTGGCGCTCTATATCCCTCACTGATGTTGCGTACAAAATCGCACCTGCCTGTATTGCGAATCGTTTAAAAACAGTTTTACCTTTCATAATACTTGAAGGTCTGAAGTTTTTTTTAAAGGCAGATTCATTGGTGAAAACTTTAGGTTACCTTGAAAAATGCTGAGAAAGAAAATGTTCTTGGTATCTTTCTTTATGTTGATTTTGAAAACGCATTTTGAAGTGTTTCTTGGTCATTCCTACAGAAATGCTTAAGCTTTTTTCACTTTGGACCAGACATGATGAATTTGGTCAAAACCTTTTACTCTGATATTTTGATATGTGTGTCTGTGAATGGACAGTATTCTTCCTGGTTTTCAATGCAGAGAGGAGTGAGACAGGGGGACCCCTCATCACCATATCTCTAAATGGAAAACTCAAAGATTCAAATCCTGAGGGACAACAATCGTATTTGGGACCCTGATTCTTTCAAAATTTTAGGAGTGTTATTTTCGACTGATACTACAAATATTACAAGGATTAATTTTGAAGACAAGCTTTTCGCAATGAGAAGAATTTTGAATTTCTGGAGAAAGCGACAATAACACCTTTTGGGAAAATCACGGTAGTTAAGACCTTAGTTTTGTCAAAAATTGTACATTTGTTGATTAATTTGCCTGACCCACGAGTTATTTCGTCGCTGCGTTGGAAAATGAGTTGATGACATTTTTATGGAACGGGGAGCATAGTTTAATTAAGAAAAGTTTGGTGTTTAAACAATACAGTGAAAGAGGACTGAGAATGACAAATATTAAAAATCATTCTTGTCCTCCATGAAAATAGGCTGGCTGAGAAGACTCTTGGATGAATCTGAACGGAAGAATTTTACAATCAATATGTTCCCAGTGTTGGCAAAGTTAAACAAATTTTGGTGCTGAGTATCCAAATGTGGTTTTGAAGAAAGCTGACAATTTGTTTTGGAATCATGTAATGAAACTTTACAAAAAATATCTCTGAAATGCTGTCCAACGACAGTTCATGAGTTCATGGCAGAATACATTCAACACAATGCTCATGTATTGAGGGACCGAAAGGTGGTTTACATACAAGAATGGTGTAATCATAATATCTTCTTTGTAAAACAGTTGATAAACGCTGATGGTATCCTCATTTTTAATACCATTTTTGCCGATGCTAGAATAAATTGTTTTATATATGAAGGCGTTTTGAATGCATTCCGAGCATACCCTCAGAAACTGAAGATTTTGACTAATAGATATAAACCATCAGAGAATAAAACTTGGTCTTTTATTAAAAAAAAGTAGAAAACTCATACAGAAAATGTTGAATGAGAACGGAAGCATCCCAACAATTATTTCCAGATGGAATAATTTGTTTCCAGATTTAAATTGGAAAGACATTTCCTCATATTGTTATAGCATGTCTGGTGATGTGCAGTTGAGATGGTTTCAAATCAGACTGCTACATAAATTACTTCCAACCCAGACATTCCTGCGCCATTTAGTAAACTCTTCTATTTTTAATTTTTGTGAGCAAGAGGAGCAGACTATTTCTCATATGCTGTCTGATTGTCACATGACACACCAATTTGGAAGAAGTTTCAGCAGCTGATGACTTGGAAATGTTTTCATTGTCATAATCTTGCGATTGACAAGGAACTTGTACTGTCTGGTGTAGAGTAAAATATACAGACAAACACTGTTTTTGATTTCATTACCTTGCTTGCGAAATTTTACTTATACAAATGTAAACTGCTAAATGCGCAATCATATTTACAAACGTTTGTTACATTATTGAAGGACAGATATAACTTAGAACGTCATATGGCAATCATAATTGGAACTTGTATAAGGTTTGAACAAAAGCGGCTTTTGTTCAATTCAGTACTCGAATAATTTGAACTTTAGAGTTCAAAATAGAACGCATGTATTCAATCAGCGATCTTATCACATTCATCAAGATTTACTCCAACTACATATTTTTGAAAATAGTTGAATATTTGTATGTGTATGATTTATGTTCTGCGTGAGTGTCTTGGTAAGCCCCTCCTCATCCCCTGCCCTTGTTCCCCCGTTCCCCCTCCCGTCCCCCTTTTGTTTTGTGATAGGGGTATTTGATTAAAAAAAATCTATTGCTACGTATTACAGATGTTTTAATGAATAGTGAAACTCGTGGAGAGCGTGGCAGCAGAGAGTCCTCAGAAGAGGACTCTCTGCTGCCACGATCTCCACGAGTTTTGAGGACTCTCTGCTGCCACGCTCTCCACAAGTTTCTTTCTACTGGTTTGAAATGTATGTGTTTCAAAATTGATTTGTAAAAAAAAATGTTCATGAAAAAAAAGTAAAATAAAAGAACGAAAAAAAAAATCGTTAAAAAAAAATTAAGCTCTGTGTATGAATACGAATGTTGTTAATTCGATGCTAAAAACAAAAGGCATTTTTATTACTAAATTGAGAAATAGGTCTAAATCTGGATTTTGTAGGTTGAAACTTAAGGGAGCATAAAACGGCTGAGACATTTTAACAGAACACACATAAAGAAAACAAGTCACTGCAGCGAATACTGAAATTAACTTACATTCAGATTTAATGTTCACACCCCCGTGCGGTGAAAAGGCAGATAGAGATAGCTGTCACAGGAAAATGGGGCAGGCCGTCTCACACTATCTTAAATCACCATGACGAGAACACACTACAAAATGACGTTGTGACTGCTGTACCTTGTAAAGCAGACAAAAAGAGAAAGTATCAACGCTTGGTGTGGGAGTAGGTACTTTGAGAGATGGGGAAACGACGTTCTAAAAAGTAGACTCTTCTTTAGCTGATTGGAGATAAAACATGGCGAGAAGTGATAGTGGTGGTGAATTCAGCTAACGCACTTGATTATCACAGCTCAATTGACTGATATGGTTATTTTACGATAAGTGATGAACATGATGTTTTCAGGAATAGCATGGTGTCTTGAATGGATCAGTTTGGCAGGTCATTTGGAAAATAAAGAAGAGTTTCAGGAATAGCATGGTGTATTGAATGGGTCAGTTTGGCAGGTCATATGGAAAATAAAGAAGTTTCAGGAATAGCATGGTGTCTGGAATGGGTCAGTTTGGCAGGTCATATGGAAAGTAAAGAAGAGAACGAAACGGCAGCGGCAACAGGTATGGAAGTGGTGGTGAATAGGGAGGGAGGGCGGGGTGGGGGTGGGGGGGTGGGGGGGGAGAACGAAAAGGCAGTGGAGTGTCAAGAGGGAGGGGAGGTAACAGGAGGAATTGAGGAGGTGGCTTGTAGGGGGTTAAAAAAAAGGAGGGGTGTGGGGGGGGGGGGAGGTCAGGGTAACTGTGAAGGGGGAAAGGTGGGGGCTAAGTGTGAACTGAGCCGTAAATATGAAGTATGTGAATTGAATTCATCACCAATTGTTTACCTCTACCAGCCAGCTTCAGTCTTCACTCACTTGAGGAAAACTCTCTGACTTGCTCTCTCTCTCTCTCTCTCTCTCTCTCTCTCTCTCTTCCGTGCGCGCGCGCGAGCGCGCAGGTACCTGCTTCCACGTGACGTCAGTTTACAGTTTCTTTTTCCTCGACAGCACACTGAAATAAGTATCAAAAATGACATTTATTCTGGACACCGGCGTCATTGTAACTTGCGACTTTCATGGGGGCTTCAAGCCCACTGTGTAGTGTCTCGTTTCCACAGGACGCGAAAATGAAGTCTCGCGTCAATGATCGGATCACAAACCCTGCGATATCTGTCGCCATTCCCTGCAAAAACGGAGACATGCTATCGAGTCAAACGCGTTTTCCTTCGGAATTTGGTCCGTTTTGCTATCTGAGACCTATTAGTGAATGCACACCCAGCAAACTGTCATACTGCTTTTGAATGATCCGGGAGACACACAGAGAAACGGACTGAAAGACAGAGCAACAAACAGGCAAGACCCAAACGCTGTTCCCAAGTGTTTCACACACAGCGTGGTACGGCACACTGAATGACTAAACCCACCTGGACGTTAAGAGACGACCTGTTCTTCCTCAGGCTGGCGACCCTCAAGGAGACAGCGGCGCCCACGATGCCCACCACACTGACGACGATCTGCACGATGGCGCTGACGTGGAGAACCCAGGTCAGGTAGTCGGTGATGGGTACACACAGACCCAGGTTCTTCACCACCATGTAGTGGTAAGAGGTGGTTTCGCTACTGTTGTTGCTGGACACACCTGCGATCGTAACTAACATCGTAATGTGACACGGCGTTCAAGGCAACGACGTTGGCTTCAGAGTCTCAGATTCTTCCTGGTGATGGAGGACTTTCTGGAGTCTGGACGATGCTGGCTGCTGATGAATCCCAGCCTATTGCTTCTCGCGGGCACTGCTGAGATGCCGCTGATGAAGCTGGCGCTGATCGTTTAGGAATTATATTCAGTTTTTATTCCAGTATGCTTGGTTCGTTTGTACCTCTAGTGTGGTTAGTTTATAGACCTGTCTTTCTGGTGTGGCTGGTTTATGCACACTTCTTTCTGGTTTGGGTTGCCTGTACACGTTTGTTTCTGGTGTGGGTTGTTTATCTATATTTGTTTTGAGACTTGTTCATTTGTACTCCGCTCTTTCTGGAGTGGTTAGTTCATACATAACTGTTTCTGGTGTTGTTACTTTACACATCACTGTCTTATATGATTTCATTATACACTGCTGTTTCTCGAATGATAGCTGCACTGCTGTTTCTTGTTTAGTTTGGCCTAGCTTCCATACCGCTTTTTCTGTTTACACCGTTGTTTCCAGAGTGACCAGTTACATCACTGTTTCTGGTGTGTTTGGTTACACTACTTCGTCCTGTGGCGTTAATTATGTCGCTGTTTCTGGTGTGTTTGGTTACACTACTTCGTTCTGTGGCGTTAATTATATCACTGTTTCTGGTGTGTTTGGTTACACTACTTCGTTCTGTGGCGTTAATTATATCGCTGTTTCTGGTGTGTTTGGTTACACTACTTCGTCCTGTGGCGTTAATTATATCGCTGTTTCTGGTGTGTTTGGTTACACTACTTCGTCCTGTGGCGTTAATTATATCGCTGTTTCTGGTGTGTTTGGTTACACTACTTCGTCCTGTGGCGTTAATTATATCGCTGTTTCTGGTGTGTTTGGTTACACTACTTCGTCCTGTGGCGTTAATTATATCACTGTTTCTGGTGTGTTTGGTTACACTACTTCGTCCTGTGGCGTTAATTATATCGCTGTTTCTGGTGTGTTTGGTTACACTACTTCGTCCTGTGGCGTTAATTATATCACTGTTTCTGGTGTGTTTGGTTACACTACTTCGTCCTGTGGCGTTAATTATATCGCTGTTTCTGGTGTGTTTGGTTACACTACTTCGTCCTGTGGCGTTAATTATATCACTGTTTCTGGTGTGTTTGGTTACATTACTTCGTCCTGTGGCGTTAATTATATCACTGTTTCTGGTGTGTTTGGTTACACTACTTCGTCCTGTGGCGTTAATTATATCGTTGTTTTTAATGTGGTTAGTGACATCGTTGCCTACGGTGTTAGTTACATCGCTGTTTCTGGTGTGGTTCCCCTCGTTGTTGCTGATGATGTTAGTTACATTGCTGTATCTGTCTGGTTAGTAACATCGCAGTTTCTGGACTGGTTAGTAACATCGCAGTTTCTGGACTGGTTAGTAACATCGCAGTTTCTGAACTGGTTGGTTATATCGCCGCTTCTGGTGTGGTTGGTTATATCGCTGCTTCTGGTGTGGTTGGTTACATCGCTGCTTCTGGTGTGGTTGGTTACATCGCTGCTTCTGGTGTGGTTGGTTACATCGCTGCTTCTGGTGTGGTTGGTTATATCGCTGCTTCTGGTGTGGTTGGTTATATCACTGCTTCTGGTGTGGTTGGTTACGTCGCCGCTTCTGGTGTGGTTGGTTACATCGCTGCTTCTGGTGTGGTTGGTTACATCGCAGTTTCTGGACTGGTTGGTTACATCGCTGCTTCTGGTGTGGTTGGTTACGTCGCCGCTTCTGGTGTGCTTGGTCAGTTACATCGCCGCTTCTGGTGTGGTTGGTTAGTTTTACATCACCGCTTCTGATGTGGTTGGTTTCATCGCCGCCTCTGTTGTGGTTGGTTACATTGCCGCTTCTGGTGTGTTTGGTTAGTTATATCGCCGCTTCTGGTGTGGTTGGTTAGTTACATTGCCCCTTCTGGTGTGGTTGGTTAGTTACATTGCCCCTTCTGGTGTGGTTGGTTAGTTACATCGCCGCCTCTGTTGTGGTTGGTTACATTGCCGCTTCTGGTGTGTTTGGTTAGTTATAACGCCGCTTCTGGTGTGGTTGGTTAGTTACATTGCCCCTTCTGGTGTGGTTGGTTAGTTACATCGCCGCTTCTGGTGTGGTTGGTTACATCGCCGCCTCTGTTGTGGTTGGTTAGTTACATTGCCGCTTCTGGTGTGGTTGGTTAGCTACATTGCCGCTTCTGGTGTGGTTGGTCAGTTACATCGCCGCTTCTGGTGTGGTTGGTTAGTTACATCGCCGCTTCTGGTGTGGTTGGTTACATCGCCGCCTCTGTTGTTGTTGGTTAGTTACATCGCCGCTTCTGGTGTGGTTGGTTAGTTACATCGCCGCTTCTGGTGTGGTTGGTCAGTTACATCGCCGCTTCTGGTGTGGTTGATTAGTTTTCATCGCCGCTTCTGGTGTGGTTGGTTAGTTACATCGCCGCTTCTGGTGTGGTTGGTTACATCGCCGCCCCTGTTGTGGTTGGTTACATTGCCGCTTCTGGTGTGGTTGGTTAGTTACATCGCCGCTTCGGGTGTGGTTGGTTAGTTACATCGCCGCTTCGGGTGTGGTTGGTTAGTTACATCGCCGCTTCTGATGTGGTTGGTTACATCGCCGCTTCTGATGTGGTTAGTTACATTGCCGCTTCTGGTGTGGTTGGTTAGTTACATCGCCGCTTCTGGTGTGGTTGGTTACATTGCCGCTTCTGGTGTGGTTGGTTAGTTACATCGCCGCTTCTGGTGTGGTTGGTTAGTTACATTGCCGCTTCTGGTATGGTTGGTTAGTTACATCGCCGCTTCTGGTGTGGTTGGTTAGTTACATTGCCGCTTCTGATGTGGTTGGTCACATCGCCGCTTCTGGTGTGGTTGGTTAGTTACATCGCCGCCTCTGTTGTGGTTGGTTACATTGCCGCTTCTGGTGTGGTTGGTTAGTTACATCGCCGCCTCTGTTGTGGTCAGTTACATTGCCGCTTCTGGTGTGGTTGGTTAGTTACATCGCCGCTTCTGGTGTGGTTGGTTACATCGCCGCTTCTGGTGTGGTTGGTTACATCGCCGCTTCTGGTGCGGTTGGTTACATCGCCGCTTCTGGTGTGGTTGGTTAGTTACATCGCCGCTTCTGATGTGGTTGGTTACATCGCCGCCTCTGTTGTGGTTGGTTACATTGCCGCTTCTGGTGTGGTTGGTTAGTTACATCGCCGCTTCTGGTGTGGTTGGTTAGTAACATCACCGTTTCTGGTGTAGTTGGTTAATCGCTACTTCTGGTGCGGTAAGTTAATGTATATGCTAGAAATAATTACAGTGGTGTTTTTGGTACGATGATTTACAGTACTGTTTCTGGCGTGGTCAATTACTCCGCCGTTTTTGGTGTGTCAAGTCACACCACCGTTTCTAATGTATCACAGCTACCCTGCTGTTCCTGGCGTGGCTAGCCACTCTGTTGTTTCTGGTGGAATTCATTGACATATCGCTACTTGTAGTGTGCATAGCTAGTACACAGCTGTTTTATGATTGGCTTAGTTACATCGCTGTTTCTTATGTGGTCATTTTCGCTGTTGTTCCTAGTGTGAGACGTTACTCCGCTGTCTGATTAGTTTGTTACACTACTGATTTTGGTGTGGCTACTTAACACATTTCTGTTTTGGAGTGGATGATTATAACGGGTGTTTCTGCTATAATTAACCACACCACTTTTGTGCAGTTAGTTGGTTAAACTAGTTACACCACTGTCTTTGCTAAGCAGTCACAGCACTGTTTCTGTTATTGTTAGTCAAGACACTGTTTCTGTTATTGTTAGTCAGGACACTGTTTCTGCAATAGTAAGTTACACCGTCTTTTCAACTGTAGCAAGTTACACCATTGTTCTTAGTATTTAGTTACATCTCTGTTTCTGCAGTAGCTAGTAATGCCACTGCTTTTGCAGTACAGATCTGCACCCTGGAATCCGCTGTAGTCAGTTCTACTACTGTTTCTGCTACACTTAGCTACACACCATTTCTGCTTTGTTTACTTGCCCCCACTGTTTGTGTTGTAGATGGTTACACCGCTGTTTGTGTTGTAGATGGTTACACCGCTGTTTGTGTTGTAGATGGTTACACCGCTGTTTCTGTTGTAGATGGTTACACCGCTGTTTCTGTTGTAGATAGTTACACCGCTGTTTCTGTTGTAGATAGTTACACCGCTGTTTCTGTTGTAGATGGTTACACCGCTGTTTCTGTTGTAGATAGTTACACCGCTGTTTCTGTTGTAGATAGTTTACAGCGCTGTTTCTGTTGTAGATGGTTACACCGCTGTTTGTGTTGTAGATGGTTACACCGCTGTTTCTGTTGTAGATAGTTAACACGCTGTTTCTGTTGTAGATGGTTACACCGCTGTTTCTGTTGTAGATAGTTACAGCGCTGTTTCTGTTGTAGATGGTTACACCGCTGTTTGTGTTGTAGATAGTTACACCGCTGTTTCTGTTGTAGATAGTTACACCGCTGTTTCTGTTGTAGATGGTTACACCGCTGTTCTGTTGTAGATAGTTACAGCGCTGTTTCTGTTGTAGATGGTTACACCGCTGTTTGTGTTGTAGATAGTTACACCGCTGTTTCTGTTGTAGATAGTTACACCGCTGTTTCTGTTGTAGATAGTTACAGCGCTGTTTCTGTTGTAGATAGTTACACCGCTGTTTGTGTTGTAGATAGTTACACCGCTGTTTCTGTTGTAGATAGTTACACCGCTGTTTTGTTGTAGATAGTTACATCGCTGTTTCTGTTGTAGATAGTTACACCGCTGTTTTCTGTTGTAGATATGTTTACACCGCTGTTTCTGTTGTAGATAGTTTACACCGCTGTTTCTGATATGGCTAGCTGCATCGCCGCAACTAGAGTCAGTTACACAATTTCGCTGTAGTCGTAACAGCACTGCTTCTTCTGCAGTCTTTTTTCTTCTGCAGTCATTTATGCCATTATTCAAGCTAAAATTCGCCACACCACAGTTTCCGCAACAGCTGTTTTTGCTGTAGTTAGTCACACCACTGTTTCTGCTGTAGTTAGTCACACCACTGTTTCTGCTGTAGTTAGTCACACCACTGTTTTTGCTGTAGTTAGTTACACCACTGTTTCTGCTGTAGTTAGCTACACCACTGTTTCTGCTGTAGTTAGTTTACACCACTGTTTCTGTTGTAGTTAGCTACACCACTGTTTCTGCTGTAGTTAGTTACACCACTGTTTTTGCTGTAGTTAGTCACACCACTGTTTCTGCTGTGGTTAGTCACACCACTGTGTTTGCTGCAGCTGGTTGCATTTCAGTTTCTGATGCAGTTGGTGACACCACTTTTTCTGATGTAGTAAGTAACGACACCCTTTTTGCTATGGTTAGTTACGCCACTCTTTTTGGAATGGCTGGTTACCCTGTTGTTTCTGCTATGACTAGTTCCACAACCATTTCAGCTGGTTATGTACACCAATGTTTCCGTTGTGGTTATTTACACTACTGGTCTGCTATAGTTAGTCACACCATTGTTGTAATTAGTTACACCATTGTTTCCGCTGTAATTAGTTACAATAATGTGTCTGCTACAATTAATTACATCACTTTTCATTATATGAGTTTCAAGAATTTCTAGACGAACGCGTCCGCAACAGTCAATTACACGACCGTTTTAGCTAGATACGATGCACACTGTTTCTGCTATAGTTTATCTACACCGCCACTGCAATGGTCATTTACGCCATTGTTTTGTCTGTAGTCAGTTACACTACCTTTTTTGCCTTAATTAGTTACATCATAATAGTTAGTTACACTATCTGTACTGTAGTTAGTTATTCCATTATTTCTGATGCAGTTCAGGACACCACTGTTTCTGTTTCGTGAGTTACGTACTGTTTCTGCTATAGTTAGTTATACCCGTGTTTCTGGCATATGTACGTAACAGTAGTTAGTTACATCGCCGCTACTGTAGCTATTTGCTAGTTACGCCACCGTTTCTGCCAAAATCACACCACTGTTTCTGCTATAGTTAGTCACATCACTTTCTGCTGTAGCTAATCACACCACTGTTTCTGATGTAGTCAGTTACACCACCGTTTCTGCTATAGTTAGTCTCACCATTGTTTCTGCTATAGTTAGTCATGACACTTTCTACTGTTTCTGCTGTAGTTGGTTACACCACCGATTCTGCTATAGTCTCACCACTATTTCTGCTGTAGTTTGTAACACTACAGCAGGTAGTTAGTCACACCACTGTTTCTGCTGTAGTTAGTCACACCACCATTTCTGCTGTAGTTAGTCAGACTACTGTTTCTGCTGTAGTTAGTCACACCACCGTTTCTGCCGTAGTTAGTCACACAACTGTTTCTGCTGTAGGCTAGTTACACCACCGTTTCCGCTGTAGTTAGTCACACAACTGTTTCTGCTGTAGGCTAGTTACACCACCGTTTCCGCTGTAGTTAGTGACGCCACTTTTCTGCTATAGTTAGTTTCTGCTGTAGTTAGTTACACCACTGTCTGCGCTGTAGTTAGTTACACCACTGTCTGCGCTGTAGTTAGTTACACCACTGTCTGCGCTGTAGTTAGTTACACCACTGTCTGCGCTGTAGTTAGTCATACCACTGTTTCTGATGTAGTTAGTTACACCACTGTCTGCGCTGTAGTTAGTTACACCACTGTCTGCGCTGTAGTTAGTCATACCACTGTTTCTGCTATAGTTAGTTTCTGCTGTAGTTAGTTACACCACTGTCTGCGCTGTAGTTAGTTACACCACTGTCTGCGCTGTAGTTAGTCATACCACTGTTTCTGATGTAGTTAGTTACACCACTGTCTGCGCTGTAGTTAGTCATACCACTGTTTCTGATGTAGTTAGTTACACCACTGTCTGCGCTGTAGTTAGTCATACCACTGTTTCTGATGTAGTTAGTTACACCACTGTCTGCGCTGTAGTTAGTCATACCACTGTTTCTGCTGTAGTTAGTTACACCACTGTCTGCGCTGTAGTTAGTCATACCACTGTTTCTGATGTAGTTAGTTACACCACTGTCTGCGCTGTAGTTAGTCATACCACTGTTTCTGATGTAGTTAGTTACACCACTGTCTGCGCTGTAGTTAGTCATACCACTGTTTCTGATGTAGTTAGTTACACCACTGTCTGCGCTGTAGTTAGTCATACCACTGTTTCTGATGTAGTTAGTTACACCACTGTCTGCGCTGTAGTTAGTCATACCACTGTTTCTGATGTAGTTAGTTACACCACTGTCTGCGCTGTAGTTAGTCATACCACTGTTTCTGATGTAGTTAGTTACACCACTGTCTGCGCTGTAGTTAGTCATACCACTGTTTCTGCTGTAGTTAGTTACACCACTGTCTGCGCTGTAGTTAGTCATACCACTGTTTCTGCTGTAGTTAGTTACACCACTGTCTGCGCTGTAGTTAGTCATACCACTGTTTCTGCTGTAGTTAGTTACACCACTGTCTGCGCTGTAGTTAGTCATACCACTGTTTCTGCTGTAGTTAGTTACACCACTGTCTGCGCTGTAGTTAGTCATACCACTGTTTCTGCTGTAGTTAGTTACACCACTGTCTGCGCTGTAGTTAGTCATACCACTGTTTCTGATGTAGTTAGTTACACCACTGTCTGCGCTGTAGTTAGTCATACCACTGTTTCTGCTGTAGTTAGTCACACCACAGTTTCCACTGCGGTTAGTGTCGCCACTGCTGTAGTTAGTTATACCACCGTTTCTATGGTAGTAGTTAGTTATACCACCGTTTCTATGGTAGTTAGTGATACCACCGTTTCTATGGTAGTAGTTAGTTATACCACAGTTTCTATGGTAGTTAGTGATACCACCGTTTCTATGGTAGTAGTTAGTTATACCACCGTTTCTATGGTAGTTAGTGATACCACCGTTTCAATGGTAGTTAGTGATACCACCATTTCTATGGTAGTAGTTAGATATACCACCGTTTCTATGGTAGTTAGTGATACCACCGTTTCTATGGTAGTTAGTTATACCACCGTTTCTATGGTAGTTAGTGATACCACCGTTTCTATGGTAGTTAGTTATACCACCGTTTCTATGGTAATTAGTGATACCACCGTTTCTATGGTAGTTAGTTATACCACCGTTTCTATGGTAGTTAGTTATACCACTGTTTCTGTGGTAGGTTACGTAGTTATATACCACCGTTTCTATAGTAGTTAGTGATACGACCGTTTCTATGGTAGTTAGTGATACCACCGTTTCTATGGTTTTTATACCCGTTTTATGGTAGTTAGTGATACCACCGTTTCTATGGTAGTTAGTGATACCACAGTCACACCACTGTTTCTGCTGTAGTAAGTCACACCACTGTTTGCGCTGTAGTTAGTGACACCACTTTTCTGCTGTAGTTAGTTATACCACCGTTTCTATGGTAGTTACACCACAGTTTCTATGGTAGTTAGTTATACTTCCGTTTTTGCTGTAGTTAATTACACCACTGTTTCTGCTATGGTTTGTTGCTGCGTTTATATTTCACTGTTTCTGCTACAGTTAGTGACACTGCTGTTCTGTCATAGTTAGTTACCCCTCTGTTTCTGCTGAAGTTACACCGTCTGTACCACCATGGCTTCTGCTACAAATAATTATACCACTGTTCCTGTTGTTGTTAGTTCAACACATCTGTCTCTGTTGTACTTAATTACACTATCATTTCTCCTGTAAAAAGTCGCATCACTGTTTTTGTTGCAGTTAGTTACATCATTGCTTTTGATGGAATAAGTTACATAACCTTTTCTGCTGTAACGTGTTACACTACTTTTTCTGCTGTAGTTTTTTTTTCGGCTTTTTTTTTTCTAATGTAATTACAACTTTTTCTGCTGTAGTCACCTCTACTACTTTTCCCGCTGTACAGTTAGTTACATCATTTTTTCTGCTGTATGGCGTTACACGAATTTTTTCTGCTGTAGTTAGCTACAGTACTCTTTCTGCCATAGTTACACCACTGTTTCTGCTCTAGTTAGCTACACCACTGTTTTTGACACATTTAATAGCATCACTTTTTTGCTGTAGTTAGTTACTACCTTTTTTCCGCAGTAGCTAGCGACCCTGCTAATTGCACCATAGTTAGATAACACCTTTTTCTAATATAGTTAGTTACACCACTGTTTCTGTTATAGTTTGTTACACCACTGTTTCTGTTTTGTTGGTTATAACATCGTTTTATCTGTAATTAGTTTCACTATCTTTACTGCTACACTTATTTATACTTCTGTTTCTACTACAGTTGGACATGTTCATGCTGTAGGTACTCACAGAGCTGTTTTTGCTGTGGTTACTTACAGAACTGTTTCCATTATGGTCAATTACACTGATGCTGCAATAGTTAGAAAAAGAAACAAACCGAATTTGTGTACAACTACAGATACCTTAGGAGATGGGAAACGAATTTTGAGTCATGTCATCTCCACCTGCTGTAGTTTATTACACAATTGTTTGAGCTAAAGCTAGTGATCCCTCTGCTCATATTTTAGTTTGTTAAACCACTGTTTCTGCCACAGTTAGCTAGAATGTTCTCTCTGCAGTGGGTAGTTACAATACGGTTTATGTTGTATAGTTGGTAAAGTTGCTCTTTCTACTGTAGTTAGTTACACCGCTGGGGTTGTTAGTTACACCATTATTCTGCAACAGTTACTTCATTGGTTTTGCCACAGGTAGCTACATTTGCTGAAGTTAGGTACATTTTTTTTTTTACAGTTGTAGTTAGTTGCACCGCTCATTCTGCCTTGGTCAACGACAGCTGCTGCTACAGCCATCTAAACAATAGTTTCTGCTGTAGTAAGTTACATCTTTGTTTCTGCTACAGTTAGCTACAAAATCGTTTCTGCTGTATTGATTTACAGCGTGGTTTCTGCTGCAGTTATTTGTACCACTCTTACTGTTGTAGTCAGTTACATCACCGCTGCTATGGTTAGCTCCACAAACATTTCTGCTGTAGTTGATTGCTCCACTGTTCCTACTGTAGTTCGTTTCACCACTGCGGTTGTGATTTGCGTTCTGTCAGTTGCTGATTTTAATCACTGCTTTCACAGATGACCATATGATATTGACTATTGTATTGCTGATGTTATTTCCACGGTCAGCTCTGTGCTTGGAGTTGCTGCTGTGAGTGCTCCTGTCGTTGCTGTTGCCTTCAGACTGGGCAGCTGGTGGAGATAATGATAATGGCATCCTCCGGTGTTCGTCGCACGATTTCTTGCTGAGGGTTTTCCTGTTGTTACTCTCACCACAGCTGTTCGAAAAGCCTGCTTCACTTTTCCATTTAGATACAGAAATTGATGCTGCCGGGGTTGGTGTCACTCTGTTCAGAATGTTACTGATAGAACTAAGATAACTGTGTCAGCCGTGTCATTGCTACTGTTCACCATGGACTGATGCTGAGCATGTTGACTGTGTTGTTGTTGCTGTCACTGCCATTCTATTGACTGTGTTACGAGTATGAGCGTTACTCTGTAAACGTTTTTTCTTTACTTGTGCTGCCTTGTTCGGTGTTTATTGATACTGATTTGATTGTGATGGTACACTGTTTGCTGTATAACTGCTATTGCACTGATACCAGTCTCCTGACTATGTTACTGATACTACATATTTGTGTCAATTCAGTTCTATGTGTTTACTGACTCTTCTGACACTCCGTGAACCGTGTCTCCAATATAGATCTTATTTTGATATGTCACTTGTAGTGATTTCTCGCTGTTAACTAGGTTACTAATATTGATGTCACGTGGCTAACTGTGTTACTGTTGCAATATCACACTGTTAACTGTTACTTGTACTAGTGTCACGCTGCTAACTGGATTGCTGACACCGATGTCACGTTATTAACTGTATATGGAATTCAGTTGTTTCTCGTATTGATGTCACTGTTTCTACTACATTAGCCTACTGAAGCTGGTATCAGACTGTTCATATTATGATGTCACTTTGTTCACTATTGTTCTGATACTAATGGCACTCTGTTAACTATATTAATGATGCTGATGTCATTCTGTCCACTTACATTACTGATACAGAAGTTACTTTGTTCACTTTGCTACTGACACTGATGTCACTCTGTGAACTTTGTCACTCTGTCATTCTGCTCGCTATATTGCTGATAATTGTATAATTCTTGCTATTAGGTGCAACGCTTTTGAGAGTTATCGCTCTGTTCACAATTTTTATGATTGTAATAAATCTTCGTGCTCTCCTACTGAGCGTCATCGCTCTGCTGACTCTGTACCTGCCATGTGAGCTGTGCCACTGTGAGGTATCGCTCTGCTATGTACCTGCCATGTGAGCGATACCACTGTGAGGTATCGCTCTGCTATGTACCTGCCATGTGAGCTATACCACTGTGAGGTATCGCTCTGCTATGTACCTGTCATGTGAGCTATACTACTGTGAGGTATCGCTCTGCTATGTACCTGCCATGTGAGCTATGCCACTGTGAGGTATCGCTCTGCTATGTACCTGTCATGTGAGCTGTACCACTGTGAGGTATCGCTCTGCTATGTACCTGCCATGTGAGCTATGCCACTGTGAGGTATCGCTCTGCTGACTCTGTACCTGCCATGTGAGCTATACCACTGTGAGGTATCGCTCTGCTATGTACCTGCCATGTGAGCTATACCACTGTGAGGTATCGCTCTGCTGACTCTGTACCTGCCATGTGAGCTATACCACTGTGAGGTATCGCTCTGCTATGTACCTGTCATGTGAGCTATACCACTGTGAGGTATCGCTCTGCTATGTACCTGCCATGTGAGCTATACCACTGTGAGGTATCGCTCTGCTATGTACCTGTCATGTGAGCTATACCACTGTGAGGTATCGCTCTGCTATGTACCTGTCATGTGAGCTATACCACTGTGAGGTATCGCTCTGCTGACTCTGTACCTGCCATGTGAGCTATACCACTGTGAGATATCGCTCTGCCATGTACCTGCGATGTGAGGTATGCCACTGAGAGGTATCGCTCTGCTATGTACCTGTCATGTGAGCTATACCACTGAGAGGTATGGCGCTGCTGTTACTGATAGTGTTTGCTATGTAAGCTATGCTAGTGAGAGTTATTGCTTTGTTTACTCTGTTTCTGGTAGTAATCACCGCTGGAGCTGTGATACTATGCTTTTGAGAGTAATCGCTAAGTTTACTGTGTTCCGGATAGCATTCGCTATGGGAGCTGTGCTACTGACAGTAATAGCTCTGTTCAATGTATTGCTGATTCTAATCACTATTGGAGCTATGTTAACATGCTTGCTACTGATAGCAATTGGTCTCTTCACAATCGCCATAGGATCTATGCTGTTGATACTAATCGCTCCAATTACCGATAGTAGTCACTATGGGCACTATGAGAATGAGCACTGCTGATTGTGTTACTGATAGCAAGAACTATGTAATAGTGATTGCTAAATGAGGTATGCTGGTACCCTTGGGGTTGCCGGGGGCAAACGGAGTGCTCGCCTTCTGGACGTTCTGCACAAACGCCTTACTGCCTCTTTAAGAAATCATTTTTCTTTCTTTTCTTTACTTCCGTCTGCTGTTCTGTTTTGGTGGACCGTTCTCCTGTCTTTGTTCTGGAAATCTTTTACATTTTGTTTCTGATGACAATTTATTTGTTGTAATGTGGTGACTAGGTAGTGAACATTGTATACACTGTCCAGGGCTGACACTGGCTATCCATTCCACACTGTCTGTTTTGACTTTTTTCTAATGCCTTTTTTTTGTGGCTTTTAACGGTTCCTTTTTTTTTTTTCTTATAGATTAAAAAAAAATCTAAGAGTGAGTACCTTACTCACACAGCACAGCATAGTTTTCAATGCCATGTCAGTAGTCTAGCTACTATGTTGTTAACTGCTTTTCTGGTTTGTTTCTTTCTCGGGAGAATATCATTCTCTATTGTTGATGATCTGGCCTGTTCTGATGTGAGGCAGTCTCCTGTAACAGCCTTAAAAAGAAAGTTCCGTGTGGTCAGCTGGGCTTGAAGCCCATAACAACGTGAGGCTTGAGCTATACTACTCATAACAGTATAGCTCTGTTCACAGTGTTTGCTGGTAGTCTCTGCTATGTGAGCTATACTACTCATAATAGTATAGCTCTGTTCACGGTGTTTGCTGGTAGTCTCTGCTATGTGAGCTATACTACTGAGAGTAGTCGCTGTGTTCACAGTGTTTGCTGGTAGTCTCTGCTATGTGAGCTATACTACTGAGAGTAGTCGCTGTGTTCACAGTGTTTGCTGGCAGTCTTTGCTATGTGAGTTATACTACTGATAATAATCCCTTTGTCCACAGTGTTTGCTGACAGTCTTTGCTATGTGATCTACACTACTGATAGTATCAATGCTATGTGAGCTATACTACTGATAGTATCAATGCTATGTGAGCTATACTACTGATAGTATCAATGCAATGTGAGCTATACTATTGATAGTGTCAATGCTATGTGAGCTATACTACTGATAGTATCAATGCTATGTGAGCTATACTATGGATAATAATCCCTTTGTCCACAGTGTTTGCTGGTAGTCTTTGCTATGTGAGCTATACTACTGAGAGTAGTCGCTCTGTTCACCGTGTTTGCTGGTAGTCTTTGCTATGTGAGCTATGCTACTGAGAGTAGTCGCTCTGTTCACAGTGTTTGCTGGTAGTCTTTGCTATGTGAGCTATACTATTGATACTAATCGCTCTGTCCACAGTGTTTGCTGGTAGTCTTTGCTATGTGAGCTATACTATTGATACTAATCGCTCTGTTCACAGTGTTTGCTGGTAGTCTTTGCTATGTGAGCTATGCTACTGAGAGTAGTCGCTCTGTTCACAGTGTTTGCTGGTAGTCTTTGCTATGTGAAGTATGGTACTGATAGCAGTCGCTCTGTTCACAGTGTTTGCTGGCAGTCTTTGCTATGTGAGCTATACTACTGATAGTATCAATGCTATGTGAGCTATACTGCGGAAAATAATCCCGCTGTCCACAGTGTTTGCTGGTAGTCTTTGCTATGTGAGCTATACTACTGAGAGTAGTCGCTCTGTTCACAGTGTTTGCTGGTAGTCTTTGCTATGTGAGCTATGCTACTGAGAGTAGTCGCTCTGTTCACAGTGTTTGCTGGTAGTCTTTGCTATGTGAACTATGGTACTGAGAGCAGTCGCTCTGTTCACAGTGTTTGCTGGTAGTCTTTGCTATGTGAACTGTGTTGCTGATAGTGATCGCTCGGGTCAAAGTGTTTGCCGGTAATCTTTACTATGGGAGCTACGCTGCCGATCCTATTCGCCCTGTTCACTGTGCTACTGATGATCATTTTTGTGAGAAGCCGCTAGGCGATGCAAGAGGAAAACCGATGTTCTGCACATCGTACCTTCCTCTTTCACTTTGCTTCGCTGTTGGCTTTACCTGTTGAACAGACACATCGACAAAATATTTCTTCCATGCGATAATCAATCAATCAATCGATCAATCAATCAAATCAATCAATCTATCAATAAAGCCAGCAAGTAAACAAGCAAGCAAGAATCAAGCAATGGAGCAAGAGAGGGACTAATCAATCAATCAGTCAGTCAATCAGACAGTCAATGTGTTAGTTTATTAATAAGTCGGGTTTTTTTTTAGTCGTCTGCATGAGCCTGTGTACACACACATGTACGAGAATGTCTTGCAGTATTCGGTGATCTTTACAAAGTTACATTCTATAGTGTGTGTGTGTGTGTGTG
>CM065714.1:75413864-75421364 GCA_033310375.1 Conus canariensis | reverse complement strand
CTCTCTCCATTCTTTATTTTTTTCTTAATAGCTGTTAATATTTTCCCTCTGGATACTGGTCTGTCAAAAGTGTTTTCTTCCCTATTCATTGCATTGTCATTGTCAGTGGATTCTTCATCGTCCTTGTCCAAAAGATTTTTTAACATGTAAGAACCAGTTCTGCATCGGAATATTGTTTGCAGGTTGTAGTTTCTTTTTGGAAATCTTGTGTATAGCTTTCCAAAACAACTGCTGATTATTACCCGAAGACAGAAGATCGTTCAATGGGAGATCATTATGTTCTTTCTGTTTTCTTTCATTTAAATGTTTATATTCCCTTCTGGCTATACAGAACAATATTTTATCATTTTATCCATTGTTTTCAGAAAAATTCTGAATAATCTACATAGTTTACGTTTTGCTACCCTGCATTCTAGATCAAACCAGTTCTGTATAAATTTCTTATTTGTAGGTATAACTTTCCTCATAGTTTCAGCTTGGTCTTTGATAGTTGTATTAAACACGTTCAGAGCTTCGTTAACATCCACAGAAATAAGATTTTCAGCGGCAATTAACTTTTCTAGAACATTTAATTATTCATGCATAAAGAGAATTGTTGACTGTAGTCTTAATTCCAGCAATATTTAACAATAAACTGATTATCATTTACATTAGGGACAAAACTGGTATGTGACTGTTCATGTGGCATTTCAATGCACAATACTAGGGGTAAATGATCAGTATCATATCTTTCCATCACAGTAAGAGAAATTTTTTTTTTTTTTTTTACATTAGTTAAAAAAATCTATAGACACTAGAAAATAATCATTCACACTGCTCCCCACACCCGAAATGTATGTGAAACGACCTTCAAGATCGCCATTACATACTCCATTCATAATTGTCAATCCTGGCACAATGCACATGCTAAGAATTTTTTTCCCCCATATACAGTTAATTCCTTGTCTTGAGAACATTATCGTCTTGAAATTAGTACAAAGATCGTGATCATCTACAATATCGGAGAAATATTCAAAGTTCCTGCATTCATATCACCACAGAAGAGTAGTAGCTCCGTATCATCCAAGGAGAGCGTACTTATGTATCGTCTATCATCAATAAGAGATCAAGCTCTGTGCGCTTGATATCCATGGTCTCGTTCACACAAGGGGCTGCCTACCTAGCCGACTGAAGAGCTGTCTGCTGACGCCACATTCAGTTGTTTCCTGTGTTCTTCCGTCGAATATCAGTCCCTCATTTTTCAGACATTCTTTCGATTTTTTACCCCAAAAGATGCATACTACGCGTTTCTGTGTACATCCTACCAAAGCAAAACTGGCCTTCTCTTCCGAAAGTCGGTGATGGGATTTTACGTGTGCAAGTGTTATGGATGCATTCACACCCAGAACCTCGGTTTACATGTCTAATCGATCAGAATCTCAGCGAACAGACTGAAATCAGTATCTGTAGCACAGTGAACAGACTGATATCGGTAACGCAACAAACAGAGTAACGGTATCAATTACACATTGAACAGAGGGATATCAGTGACACAATGAACAGAAAAACAATATCAGTTACACACTGAACAAATGGATATCAGTAACACAATGAACGGAGTAACAGTATAAATTACACATTGAACAGACACAATGAACACAATGAACATAGTAACAGTATCAGTTACACATTGAACAGAGGGATATCAGTAACACAATAAAAAGAGTAAAAGTATCAGTTACACATTGAACAGAGAGATATCAGTAACACAATAAAAAGAGTAACGGTATCAGTTACACATTGAACAGAGGAGTATCAGTGACACAATGAACATAGTAGAGTATCAATTACACATTGAACAGAAAGGTATCAGTGACACAATGAACAGAGTAGAGTATCAATTACACATTGAACAGAGGAGTATCAGTGACACAATGAACAGAGTAGAGTATCAATTACACATTGAACAGAGGGGTATCAGTGACACAATGAACGGAGTAGCAGTATGTATCAATTACACATTGAACAGAGGGGTATCAGTGACACAATGAACGGAGTAGCACTATGTATCAATTACACATTGAACAGAGGGGTATCAGTGACACAATGAACATAGTAGAGTATCAATTACACATTGAACAGAGGGGTATCAGTGACACAATGAACATAGTAGAGTATCAATTACACATTGAACAGAGGGGTATCAGTGACACAATGAACATAGTAGAGTATCAATTACACATTGAACAGAGGGGTATCAGTGACACAATGAACATAGTAGAGTATCAATTACACATTGAACAGAGGAGTATCAGTGACACAATGAACGGAGTAGCAGTATATATCAATTACACATTGAACAGAGGGGTATCAGTGACACAATGAACGGAGTAGAGTATCAATTACACATTGAACAGAGGAGTATCAGTGACACAATGAACAGAGTAGAGTATCAATTACACATTGAACAGAGGGGTATCAGTGACACAATGAACAGAGTAGAGTATCAATTACACATTGAACAGAGGAGTATCAGTGACACAATGAACGGAGTAGCACTATGTATCAATTACACATTGAACAGAGGGGTATCAGTGACACAATGAACGGAGTAGAGTATCAATTACACATTGAACAGAGGAGTATCAGTGACACAATGAACGGAGTAGAGTATCAATTACACATTGAACAGAGGGGTATCAGTGACACAGTGAACGGAGTAGCAGTATGTATCAATTACACATTGAACAGAGGGGTATCAGTGACACAGTGAACGGAGTAGAGTATCAATTACACATTGAACAGAGGAGTATCAGTGACACAATGAACAGAGTAGAGTATCAATTACACATTGAACAGAGGGGTATCAGTGACACAATGAACATAGTAGAGTATCAATTACACATTGAACAGAGGGGTATCAGTGACACAATGAACAGAGTAGAGTATCAATTACACATTGAACAGAGGAGTATCAGTGACACAATGAACAGAGTAGAGTATCAATTACACATTGAACAGAGGGGTATCAGTGACACAATGAACAGAGTAGAGTAGTATATCAATTACACATTGAACAGAGGGTATCAGTGACACAATGAACGAGTAGAGTTATCAATTACACATTGAACAGAGGGTATCAGTGACACAATGAACAGAGTAGAGTTATCAATTACACATTGAACAGAGGGGTATCAGTGACACAATGAACAGAGTAGCAGTATCAATTACACATTGAACAGAGGAGTATCAGTGACACAGTGAACGGAGTAGCATATGTATCAATTACACATTGAACGAGATATCAGTAACACTGAACGAGAAGTACAGAGTGATTATCAATTACACATTGAACAAGACGGGTATAGTAGAACACAAATGGAACGAGAGTAGCAGTCATCAATTACACATTGAACAGGACGTCAATATCAGTGAACAGGACGAGTGAGCAAGTGAGTATCATTACCATTGAACAGAGGGTAACAGTGACACAGTATGAAGGACGTGACACATGTATTATAACATTGAACAGCCATATTAGTAACACGCTGAACAGAAATCAGTATGAGTACCATTATCAATATCAAGTGAACAGGACATCGTTAGTTAAATGACGACACAAAAGGAGAGACAGTGACTCAATTAGATAACACTGAACAGTGATCAGTATTAGTAACAGTGAACAGTGAAGTATCAGTATTAGTAACACAGAACAGTGACATCAGTATTAGTAACAGTGAACAGTGACATCAGTATTAGTACACAGTGACATCGTATTAGTAACAGTGAACAGTGACATCGTATTAGTAACAGTGACACCAGTATTAGTAACAGTGACATCAGTATTAGTAACAGTAATACAGTATTAGTAACAGTGAACAGTGACATCAGTATTAGTAACAGCGAACAGTGACATCAGTATTAGTAACAGTGAACAGTGACGTCAGTATTAGTAACAGCGAACAGTGACATCAGTATTAGTAACAGTGAACAGTGACATCAGTATTAGTAACAGTGACATCAGTATTAGTAACAGCGAACAGTGACATCAGTATTAATAACAGTGAACAGTGACATCAGTATTAGTAACAGTGACATCAGTATTAGTAACAGCGAACAGTGACATCAGTATTAGTAACAGTGACATTAGTATTAGTAACAGTGACATCAGTATTAGTAACAGTGAACAGTGACATCAGTATTAGTAACAGCGAACAGTGACATCAGTATTAGTAACAGTGAACAGTGACATCAGTATTAGTAACAGTGAACAGTGACACCAGTATTAGTAACAGTGAACAGTGACATCAGTATTAGTAACAGTGAACAGTGACATCAGTATTAGTAACAGTGAACAGTGACACCAGTATTAGTGACAGTGACATCAGTATTAGTAACAGCGAACAGTGACATCAGTATTAATAACAGTGAACAGTGACATCAGTATTAGTAACAGTGACATCAGTATTAGTAACAGTGACATCAGCATTAGTAACAGCGAACAGTGACATCAGTATACGTGACACGCTGAGCAGATGATATCAGTGACAAAGTGAACAGTGACGTCATTACTAGTAATACTGTAAAAGAAGTGACGTGAGTATTAGTGAACTGGGAACAGAGTGAAACAAGTATTAGACACAGAATGAACAGAGTGATGTAAGTGTCAACAACATAGTGTGAAGAGAGTGACATCAGTATTGGTAACACAGTGAAAAAGTGACAAGAGTATCGATCTGAACAGAGTGACATCTGTAACAGTAACAAAGTGAAGAGAGTTACACAGTTGACACAGAGCCATCAGTGTTAGTGACACAGCGAACAGCGTGACATCAGTATCGTTAATAACACAGTGAATAGAATGACAGCCACAACACGATGAACAGCGTGACATCAGTATCGTTAATAACACAGTGAATAGAATGACAGCCACAACACGATGAACAGAGTGACATCATATCATTAACACAGTGAACAGAATGACAGCCACAACACGATGAACAGCATGACATCAGTATCGTTAATAACACAGTGAATAGAATGACAGCCACAACACGATGAACAGCGTGACATCATATCATTAACACAGTGAACAGAATGACAGCCACAACACGATGAACAGCGTGACATCAGTATCGTTAATAACACAGTGAATAGAATGACAGCCACAACACGATGAACAGCGTGACATCATATCATTAACACAGTGAACAGAATGACAGCCACAACACGATGAACAGCGTGACATCAGTATCGTTAATAACACAGTGAATAGAATGACAGCCACAACACGATGAACAGAGTGACATCATATCATTAACACAGTGAACAGAATGACAGCCACAACACGATGAACAGCGTGACATCAGTATCGTTAATAACACAGTGAATAGAATGACAGCCACAACACGATGAACAGAGTGACATCATATCATTAACACAGTGAACAGAATGACAGCCACAACACGATGAACAGCGTGACATCAGTATCGTTAATAACACAGTGAATAGAATGACAGCCACAACACGATGAACAGAGTGACATCATATCATTAACACAGTGAACAGAATGACAGCCACAACACGATGAACAGCGTGACATCAGTATCGTTAATAACACAGTGAATAGAATGACAGCCACAACACGATGAACAGAGTGACATCATATCATTAACACAGTGAACAGAATGACAGCCACAACACGATGAACAGAGTGACATCATATCATTAACACAGTGAACAGAATGACAGCCACAACACGATGAACAGCGTGACATCATATCATTAACACAGTGAACAGAATGACAGCCACAACACGATGAACAGCGTGACATCATATCATTAACACAGTGAACAGAATGACAGCCACAACACGATGAACAGCATGACATCAGTATCGTTAATAACACTGTGAATAGAATGACAGCCACAACACGATGAACAGCGTGACATCATATCATTAACACAGTGAACAGAATGACAGCCACAACACGATGAACAGCATGACATCAGTATCGTTAATAACACAGTGAATAGAATGACAGCCACAACACGATGAACAGCGTGACATCATATCATTAACACAGTGAACAGAATGCCAGCCACAACACGATGAACAGCGTGACATCAGTATCGTTAATAACACAGTGAATAGAATGACAGCCACAACACGATGAACAGCGTGACATCATATCATTAACACAGTGAACAGAATGACAGCCACAACACGATGAACAGCGTGACATCAGTATCGTTAATAACACAGTGAATAGAATGACAGCCACAACACGATGAACAGAGTGACATCATATCATTAACACAGTGAACAGAATGACAGCCACAACACGATGAACAGCGTGACATCAGTATCGTTAATAACACAGTGAATAGAATGACAGCCACAACACGATGAACAGAGTGACATCATATCATTAACACAGTGAACAGAATGACAGCCACAACACGATGAACAGCGTGACATCAGTATCGTTAATAACACAGTGAATAGAATGACAGCCACAACACGATGAACAGAGTGACATCATATCATTAACACAGTGAACAGAATGACAGCCACAACACGATGAACAGCGTGACATCAGTATCGTTAATAACACAGTGAATAGAATGACAGCCACAACACGATGAACAGAGTGACATCATATCATTAACACAGTGAACAGAATGACAGCCACAACACGATGAACAGAGTGACATCATATCATTAACACAGTGAACAGAATGACAGCCACAACACGATGAACAGAGTGACATCATATCATTAACACAGTGAACAGAATGACAGCCACAACACGATGAACAGCGTGACATCATATCATTAACACAGTGAACAGAATGACAGCAACAACACGATGAACAGCATGACATCAGTATCGTTAATAACACTGTGAATAGAATGACAGCCACAACACGATGAACAGCGTGACATCATATCATTAACACAGTGAACAGAATGACAGCCACAACACGATGAACAGCGTGACATCAGTATCAGTAATAACACAGTGAATAGAATGACAGCAACAACACGATGAACAGCGTGACATCAGTTTCATTTACACAGTGAACAAAATGACGTCAATATGAGTAACAAGGTGAAATCATTTTCACCGTCAAAATGTGCACGGTAACAACAGTTTCAGTAGCCGTGGGGAGAGCGACGTCAGTAGTAGTAGTAGTACTTCAGTTTTACGTCTTTTCACATATGTGATATTAGACGGAGAGAGAGAGAGAGAGAGAGAGAGAGAGAGAGAGAGAGAGAGGAGAGAGAGAGAGATGCATAAATCTCTGTGACTATGTAAGTGTATGCATAATGTGGTTATCTATGTGTATATATATATGTCCCTCTAAGCATCCCTACAGCATACCTGCAAATAATCTTCGGTGTCAGCAACACAATAATACAGAATGCCATCAGTGTTAGTAATGCGGTAAATAACATTTTATCAGTGGCATACCTACTACAGAGACACCGGCTTCGGAAAAACAAACTACAGATCA
>CM065714.1:75383864-75406364 GCA_033310375.1 Conus canariensis | reverse complement strand
TCCATGTTACTGTAAGCCTCCTCCATGTTACTGTACAGCCTCCTCCATGTTACTGTACAGCCTCCTCCATGTTAATGTATAGCCTCCTCCATGTTAATGTATAGCCTCCTCCATGTTACTGTACAGCCTCCTCCATGTTACTGTACAGCCTCCTCCATGTTAATGTATAGCCTCCTCCATGTTACTGTACAGATAATTTCATGTTACAGTACAGCCTCCTCCATGTTACTGTACTGCCTCCTCCATGTTACTGTACAGCCTCCTCCATGTTACTGTACAGATAATTTCACGTTATTGTACAGCCTCCTCCATGTTATTGTACAACCTCTTCCATGTTACTGTACGGATAATTTCATGTTACTGTACAGCCTCCTCCATGTTACTGTACAGCCTCCTCCATGTTATTGTACAGCCTCCTCCATGTTACTGTACATAAAATTTCATGTTACAGTACAGCCTCCTCCATGTTACTGTACAGCCTTTTCCATGTTACTGTACAGCCTCCTCCATGTTACTGTACAGCCTCCTCCATGCTACTGTACAGATAATTTCACGTTATTGTACAGCCTCCTCCATGTTATTGTACAGCCTCCTCCATGTTACTGTACAGATAATTTCACGTTACTGTACAGCCTCCTCCATGTTACTGTACAAATAATTTCATGTTATTGTACAGCCTCCTCCATGTTATTGTACAGAAAATTTCATGTTATTGTACAGCCTCCTCCATGTTATTGTACAGCCTCCTCCATGTTACTGTACAGATAATTTCATGTTATTGTACAGCCTCCTCCATGTTATTGTACAGCCTCCTCCATGTTACTGTACAGATAATTTCATGTTACTGTACAGCCTCCTCCATGTTACTGTACTGTCTCCTCCATGTTACTGTACAGATAAACTCACGTTACTGTACAGCCTCCTCCATGTTATTGTACAGCCTCCTCTTTGTTACTGTACAGATAATTTCATGTTACTGTACAGCCTCCTCCATGTTACTGTACAGCCTCCTCCATGTTATTGAACAGCCTCCTCCACGTTACTGTACAGATAATTCATGTACTGTACAGCCTCCTCCATGTTACTGTACAGATAATTTCATGTTACTGTACAGCCTCATCCATGTTACTGTATAGCCTCCTCCATGTTACTGTACAGATAATTTCTTGTTACTGTACAGCCTCCTCCATGTTATTGTACAGCCTCCTCCATGTTACTGTACAGCCTCCTCCATGTTACTGTACAGATAATTTCATGTTACTGTACAGCCTCCTCTATGTTACTGTACAGCCTCCTCCATGTTACTGTACAGCCTCCTCCATGTTACTGTAAGCCTCCTCCATGTTATTGTATAACCTCCTACATGTTACTGTACAGACAATTTCATGTTATTGTACAGCCTCCTCCATGTTACTGTACAGATAATTTCATGTTACAGTACAGCCTCATCCATGTTACTGTACAGCCTCTTCCATGTTACTGTGCAGCCTCTACCATGTTACTGTACAGCCTCTACCATGTTACTGTACAGCCTCCTCCGTGTTACTGTACAGCCTCTTCCATGTTACTGTACAGCCTCCTCCACGTTACTGTAGAGCCTCCTCCATGTTACTGTACAGCCTCCTCTTTGTTACTGTACAGATAATTTCATGTTACTGTACAGCCTCCTCCATGTTACTGTACAGCCTCCTCCATGTTACTGTACAGCCTCCTCCATGTTACTATACAGATAATTTCATGTTACTGTACAGCCTCCTCCATGTTACTGTACAGCCTCCTCCATGTTACTGTACAGCCTCCTCCATGTTACTATACAGATAATTTCATGTTATTGTACAGCCTCCTCCATGTTACTGTACAGATAATTTCATGTTACTGTACAGCCTCATCCATGTTGCTGTACAGCCTCCTCCATGTTGCTGTACAGCCTCTTCCGTGTTACTGTACAGCCTCTTCCATTTTAATGTACAGACGAAGACATATTACTGAGCAGACCCTACCTACAACTGTTGACTCTTCCATGTTACTGTACAGACACTTCCATGATACTGTACAAACTCTTCCATATTGCTGTACAGACTCTTCAGTGTTACTTTATAGATTCTTCCATGTTATCATACTAATTCATGCTACTAAACAGACTCTTCCTGTTACTGTACAGACTCTTCCATATTACTGTACAGACTCTTCCATATTACTGTACAGACTCTTCCAATTATTGTACAGACTCTTCCATGTTACTGTACAGACTCTTCCATATTACTGTATAAACGTTCCACGCTGTTTATCGAGACTCTTCCATATTACTGTACAGACTCTTCCATATTACTGCATAGACCTTCCATATTAATGTACAGACTCTTCCATATTACTGTATAGACCTTCCATGTGATTTGTCCAGACTCTTCCATGTTACTGTATAAACCGTCCATATTAATGTACAGATTCTTCCATATTACTGTATAGACCTTCCATGTGATTTGTCCAGACTCTTCCATATTACTGTATAGACCTTCCATATTAATGTACAGACTCTTCCATATTACCGTATAGACCTTCCATGTGTTTTGTCCAGACTCTTTCATATTACTGTACAGATTCTTCCATATTACTGTACAGACTCTTCCATAGTTTTGTACAGGCTCTTTCATATTACTGTACAGACTCTTCCTTATTACTGTACAGACTCCTCCATATTTTGTACAGACTCTTCCATATTACTGTATAGACCTTCCATGTTGTTTATCAAGACTCTTCCTTATTACCGTACAGACTCTTCAATGTTACTGTACAGATTCTTCCACATTACTGTACAATGTCATGTTTCTGAAGAGACCCTTAAAGTAACTGTACAGACACTTCCATATTACTTTGCAGATATATCCATGTCACTGTAAATACTCTTCCATGTTACTATACAGACTGTACAATGTCACTGTAAACACTCGTCATGTTACTGCACAGACTGTACCATGTCACTGTAAACACTCTTCCATGTTACTGTACAACTGTACCATGTCACTGCAAACACTCTTCCATTTACTGTACAGACTGTACCATATCACTGTAAACCCTGTACCATGTCACTGTAAACCCTCTTCCATGTTACTGTACAGACTGTACCATGTCACTGTAAACCCTCTTCCATGTTACTGTACAGACTGTACCATGTCACTGTAAACACTCTTCCATGTTACTGTACAGACTGTACCATGTCACTGTAAACACTCTTCATGTTACTGTACAGACTGTACCATGTCACTGTAAACACTCTTCCATGTTACTGTACAGACTGTACCATGTCACTGTAAACACTCTTCCATGTTACTGTACAGACTGTACCATGTCACTGCAACACTTCAGATTCCATGTTGACTGTACTGACTGTTAAATGATATGCGAAGACACCGCCACGTCACTGTGCACACCCCAAACCAACACCACTTCCAGCCACCTCATGTACAAGCACTCCATTCCACGCCGCGCATCTGCACGTGTCGTGCTTTGTTGAACCTCACTGTTTGTTGTGACCATTGTACGTGTCTGCTTTGTTGAAGAACACGAACCCACTGTGTTGTTTGTGACCATTGCACGTGTCGTGCTTTGTTGAACCTCACTGTGTTGTTTGTGATTATTGCACGTGTCGTGCTTTGTTGAACCTCACTGTGTTGTTTGTGACCATTGCACGTGTCGTGCTTTGTTGAACCTTACTGTGTTGTTTGTGACCATTGCACGTGTCGTGCTTTGTTGAAGAACACGAACCTCACTGTGTTGTTTGTGACCATTGCACGTGTCGTGCTTTGTTGAACCTCACTGTGTTGTTTGTGACCATTGCACGTGTCGTGCTTTGTTGAAGAACACGAACCTCACTGTGTTATTTGTGACCATTGCACGTGTCGTGCTTTGTTGAACCTCACTGTGTTGTTTGTGACCATTGCACGTGTCGTGCTTTGTTGAGGAACACGAACCTCACTGTGTTGTTTGTGACCATTGCACGTGTCGTGCTTTGTTGAAGAACACGAACCTCACTGTGTTGTTTGTGACCATTGCACGTGTCGTGCTTTGTTGAAGAACACGAACCTCACTGTGTTGTTTGTGACCATTGCACGTGTCGTGCTTTGTTGAAGAACACGAACCTCACTGTGTTGTTTGTGACCATTGCACGTGTCGTGCTTTGTTGAAGAACACGAACCTCACTGTGTTGTTTGTGACCATTGCACGTGTCGTGCTTTGTTGAAGAACACGAACCTCACTGTGTTGTTTGTGACCATTGCACGTGTCGTGCTTTGTTGAACCTCACTGTGTTGTTTGTGACCATTGCACGTGTCGTGCTTTGTTGAAGAACACGAACCTCACTGTGTTATTTGTGACCATTGCACGTGTCGTGCTTTGTTGAACCTCACTGTGTTGTTTGTGACCATTGCACGTGTCGTGCTTTGTTGAAGAACACGAACCTCACTGTGTTGTTTGTGACCATTGCACGTGTCGTGCTTTGTTGAAGAACACGAACCTCACTGTGTTGTTTGTGACCATTGCACGTGTCGTGCTTTGTTGAAGAACACGAACCTCACTGTGTTGTTTGTGACCATTGCACGTGTCGTGCTTTGTTGAAGAACACGAACCTCACTGTGTTGTTTGTGACCATTGCACGTGTCGTGCTTTGTTGAAGAACACGAACCTCACTGTGTTGTTTGTGACCATTGCACGTGTCGTGCTTTGTTGAAGAACACGAACCTCACTGTGTTGTTTGTGACCACTGCGCACTGCCCTTTTCAACTTTCTGTGCAGAAAGTCATACACTTTGTTTGTTCCCAGCAGGTGTGAGGCAGTTTTTCCCCCACGTCAGCTGGCTTGTGTTGGCAGAACGACGAAAGCAATAATAATCACACACACACACACACACACACACACACACACACACACACACACACACACACACACAACGCACGCACGCACGCACGCACACACACACACACACACACACACACACACACACACACACACACACAACAAGTGCGCGTTAGTTAACTAACTACCATGTTACTTCTCCTGTGGACAAGTGTATGTGTGTGTGTGTGTGTGTGTGTGTGTGTGTGTGTGTGTGTGTGTGTGTGTGTGTGTGTGTGTGTGTGTGTGAATCGCTTATTCATTGTACCATCTTAAAATCCAATCATGACTCTGAAGACTATCTGCCCAGCAGGCTACAACTGCCCGCGCAGGATAAACGTAGGAGAAGGCAGCGCTGGTTGAACGGGCCTCCGGAAACCATCTGTCACTGTTCTCCTTGATGGGAACTCCTCGATAACGGGCTAACATGTCTGAATCAAGATCACGCGAGAAAGAACGAACACATGCCCGTTTCCTTCCTCAGTATCCTCTCTGCTTCCCTCCCTTCCAACGGATTCCTTGTCCTCCACACCACTTCCCCTCGTCCCCTTTCCCCTCTCCCCCGTCACACAACAAAAGCGGTTCAGCCATACTGACAGTCATTTACTGCGCTAAGAATCACTTTGAGATACTAAACAAACAAAGAGACTGGTGCGCTGAATATGTAGGCACGCAAAAACAGTAGTCCAGAAAGTGTTATTGAAAACACACACAGTAAATAAATATGTTGCCAAATGAATGACAATTAAACCAACGCAGCAATGAATAAAAAATGATAGATAGATAGATAGATAGATAGATAGATAGATAGATAGATAGACAGATAGATAGATAGATAGATAGATAGATAGATAGATAGACAGATAGATAGATAGATAGATATATAGATAGATAGATAGATAGACAGATAGATAGACAGATAGATAGACAGATAGACAGATAGATAGATAGATAGACAGATAGATAGATAGATAGATAGACAGACAGACAGATAGATAGATAGATAGATAGATAGATAGATAGACAGATAGATAGATAGATAGATAGATAGATAGATAGATAGACAGATAGACAGACAGATAGATAGATAGATAGATAGATAGATAGATGGATATGACAGATAGACGAACAGATAAAAAAAATGGACGAACATTCTTGCGCGCAAGGACTTTTGAATTGTTATTATCATTATCATTGTTACTGTTGTTGTTAGTAATATTTTTATTGCCTTTGAAAAGATGGAAAGCAAAAAAAAAAAAAAAAAATTGTTGAGATAAATGCTGAGAACAGGGAGGTAAATAAACACGTCTGCACAAGAGCTTTTGGAAAAAAAAATGACGTGATAAAAGGCTATATTTCAAATAAGAATGCCACGGAACACTGATGACAAACATTTCAAAGAAAAAGCAATGAACGGATAATGATATGTACATTTTTTGTGGAAATGAAAGAGACAATATGAAACGCTATACTTTTAGTATTCTTTTTTTTCTGCACAAACTACGATGCTCTGTTGAGGTAATAATGAAATCTGCGAAAGACAAAGCATTAATTTTGAATAAAAGACAGGGGGTAGAGCTAAGAAGTTGTTTGGTCTTGCTCCTTCAAGCGTAAACTTCTGTTTACAGGTGCGCTATACGTAAAATTTAAATCAACTGACGAAAGTATATTAAAGAGCGAAAATACAGGCGTACAACAGAGAATTATCCATAATCAAAGACTAGGCCCCCGTGTATAAGATTAAAAGCAAATTAACAACAAAAATAATAAACGCCAGTGTTGAAAACAAATTCTTCATTTTATCCTTTTTGTGACGTAGACTCCGCTGATGTGTCTGGGGACGTCAGTTGTAGATGGAATCTTACTGAGGCTGAAATGGTCTCTTTGCATATGGATGAGGGACATCATTAAGTCAATTTGCTCACAAACATTCAGACATTAAGGTTAAACAAGTGTTCTCTGAGTGTATATTGAGTGTGTTGAGTGGGTGGGGTGGAGTGATGTGGGGTGGGGAGTAATGTGGGGTGGGGAGTAATGTGGGGTGGGGAGTGATTTGGGGCGGGGAGTGATTTGGGGTGGGGAGTGATGTGGGGTGGGGAGTGGGTAGGGAGTGATTTGGGGCGGTGAGTGATTTGGGGTGGGGAGTGATGTGGGGTGGGGGAGTGAGTGTTTGGGGGAGTGATTTGGGGTGGGGAGTGATGTGGAGTGATGTGGGGTGGGTGGGGAGTGATGTGGGGTGGGGAGTGATGTGGGGTGGGGAGTGATGTGGGGTGGGGAGTGATGTGGGGCGGGGAGTGATGTGGGGTGGGGAGTGGGTAGGGAGTGATGTGGGGCGGGGAGTGATGTGGGGCGGGGAGTGATTTGGGGTGGGGAGTGATTTGGGGTGGGGAGTGATTTGGGGGATCAAGGAAATATAACCACTAATAATACACATCAACCCAATGCACATATCAACCAACAACATTGGACTATGTGAAGCAGATGAAGTCTCAGCTGGTGAGGAGTGATTTGGGGTGGGGAGTGGGTGGGGAGTGATTTGGGGTGGGGAGTGGGTGGGGAGTGATTTGGGGTTGGGAGTGATTTGGGGTGAGAGTGGGTGGGGTGGGGAGTGGGTGGGGAGTGATTTGGGGTAGGGAGTAATTTGGGGTAGGGAGTGTTTTGGGGTGGGGAGTGATTTGGGGTGGGGAGTAATTTGGGTAGGGGAGTGATGTGGGGTGGGGAGTGTTTGGGGTGGGGAGTGTTTTGGGGTGGGGAGTGATTTGGGGTGGGGAGTAATTTGGGTAGGGGAGTGATGTGGGGTGGGGAGTGATTAGGGTGGGGATTGATTTGGGGTGGGGAGTGATTAGGGTGGGGAGTGATTGGGGGTGGGGGGGGGGCGTCCTAAGCCAGGCTCCTGTGTTGCAGAGGGAAGGCCAGGTCCACACTGAATACCAAGGGTGGGGTTGTGCTGAGCAGGGTCAAAGCAGAGGGAAGGCCAGCGTCCACACTGAATACCAAAGATGGGGTTGTGCTGAGCAGGCTCTAAGCAGAGGGAAGGCCAGTGTCCACACTGTATGCCAAAGATGGGGTTGTGCTGAGCAGGCTCTAAGCAGAGGGAAGGCCAGGTCCACACTGTATACCAAGGATGGGGTTGTGCTGAGCAGGGTCAAAGCAGAGGGAAGGTCAGTGTCCACACTGAATACCAAAGATGGGGTTGTGCTGAGCAGGCTCTAAGCAGAGGGAAGGCCAGTGTCCACACTGAATACCAAAGATGGGGTTTGTGCTGAGCAGGCTCTAAGCAGAGGGAGAAGGCCAGTGTCCACACTGAATACCAAAGATGGGGTTGTGCTGAGCAGGCTCTAAGCAGAGGGAAGGCCAGTGTCCACACTGAATACCAAAGATGGGGTTGTGCTGAGCAGGCTCTAAGCAGAGGGAAGGCCAGTGTCCACACTGAATACCAAGGGTGGGGTTGTGCTGAGCAGGCTCTAAGCAGAGGGAAGGCCAGTGTCCACACTGAATTCCAAGGATGGGGTTGTGCTGAGCAGGGTCAAGGAGAATCGGTCAAGCTCCTCGGAATAGAGACAGATTTCACGACGCTTTTTGTTCACCGGAATGGGTGCCGGCTCTATGTGTGCCTGATGGTGTATCAAACCAACCCCAAACGGCCCACGCCATCGAACAAGAGCGGCATGATGCAGGTGTGGGTAGAGTAAGGGGTCATCGGGAAGTGGAGCTGGGTGTTGGGGTGGGGGTGGGGGTGGGGGTTGTAACTATAGAGGTTCCAGTATCCATATCCCTCTTCTCCCCTTGTACTTAGTTTCCCAGAGATCCACTTTCCCCCCCCCCCCCCTGCCCTGCCACCCCCACCCCCACTGTCCTGCTGTCTCCTGTCCATCTTTGACTGAAAAAAAAAGAGAAAATTAGACAAGTGCTCTGAGGCGAAAAAATCAAAAGACCGACGATGAAACGTTGGTAACAACAAATCTCATCATTAATTTCCGCGACATTGTAGACATCGTCGGTTGGTTTCTCCTTTCCCCTCCCCACTCAACCCCCTCTTTTCTTCACATTCCTCTTCCCTCTCCTACCTGGTCATTTTTGGTTACCCCCCCCCCCCCCCCCCCGTCTCCCCGCCCACCTCTACCTTTCCACACCCATCTGTCATGTTAAAATGTATTTTGGTCATCTAATCCAAGGACCCACCTCCCTAAACGACATTATCCGCCCCTGCAATATGAGATTGAGTTTGAATGGTTGTATAAGCCTGCTTCGTGTGTGTGTGTGAAGTGGAAGAGAGGGTGGGGATAGTAGAGCGATTTAATGATAGTGTTGATGCGTAGAAGAATGTCAAAACTTTAACAGGAATTAGACAAGCATGGTTTGAAGGGTTATACGTTTTAATGCGTTTTGTTACATTTTTGTGCAGTGGTTCTACAATAGACACTGAAAAGGCGTAGATGCAAGTACGAACAAACCTATGGCGCTCTGTTCAACATTCACAGCGAACAGAAAGGAGTTCGACATGGCAGCCAAAAAGCCTGTTGAGAAACGTAAACACGGCAAACGGCAGAGGCCTGCTGTTAAAACAACACGGCTGTTGGAAG
The DNA here is from genome assembly GCA_033310375.1 of Conus canariensis. Lineage (NCBI taxonomy): Eukaryota > Metazoa > Mollusca > Gastropoda > Neogastropoda > Conidae > Conus > Conus canariensis. The sequence continues at coordinate 75,396,894 of CM065714.1, read as the reverse complement.
TGATCCATTGTGCATGGAAAGTGGTCGCTCCATCTCCGGCCGCTGTGTGGGGAATATTTACTGAGCAGCAGCAGGAGAGATCGTGATTTATTTACAGGTTCAGCGCCAGCCTGTCTACTGACTGCAAGCCATACTCTGGGACGGAGGCAGCAAGCGAAGCTCCGTTACGCCCCAAATTATCGTCTGCCCAAATTGTCGCCGGCGTCAATATTAGCAGGCCTCGGTCATTGTCGCCGAAACCCGACATGTGGACCACTGCCACACCACAGGCAGGGCTGTGACCTATGACAGAGAATCATGTGGCCCACTGCCACACCACAGGCAGGGCTGTGACCTATGTCAGAGAATCATGTGGCCCACTGCCACACCACAGGCAGGGCTGTGACCTATGTCAGAGAATCATGTGGCCCACTGCCACACCACAGGCAGGGCTGTGACCTATATCAGAGAATCATGTGGCCCACTGCCACACCACAGGCAGGGCTGTGACCTATATCAGAGAATCATGTGGCCCACTGCCACACCACAGGCAGGCAGGGCTGTGACCTATGTCAGAGAATCATGTGGCCCACTGCCACACCACAGGCAGGCAGGGCTGTGACCTATGTCAGAGAATCATGTGGCCCACTGCCACACCACAGGCAGGCAGGGCTGTGACCTATGTCAGAGAATCATGTGGCCCACTGCCACACCACAGGCAGGCAGGGCTGTGACCTATGTCAGAGAATCATGTGGCCCACTGCCACACCACAGGCAGGCAGGGCTGTGACCTATGCCAGAGAATCATGTGGCCCACTGCCACACCACAGGCAGGGCTGTGACCTATGCCAGAGAATCATGTGGCCCACTGCCACACCACAGGCAGGGCTGTGACCTATGACAGAGAATCATGTGGCCCACTGCCACACCACAGGCAGGGCTGTGACCTATGTCAGAGAATCATGTGGCCCACTGCCACACCACAGGCAGGGCTGTGACCTATGACAGAGAATCATGTGGCCCACTGCCACACCACAGGCAGGGCTGTGACCTATGTCAGAGAATCATGTGGCCCACTGCCACACCACAGGCAGGGCTGTGACCTATGTCAGAGAATCATGTGGCCCACTGCCACACCACAGGCAGGGCTGTGACCTATGTCAGAGAATCATGTGGCCCACTGCCACACCACAGGCAGGGCTGTGACCTATGTCAGAGAATCATGTGGCCCAGTGCCACACCACAGGCAGGGCTGTGACCTATGCCAGAGAATGAACCAGACGGCTGATTTCGCTTCAGTTTTGCTGTTATGTGTGCGTTCCACTTTGTTGGAAGGGGCGGGCTGTTGAAGTCAGTGATCCCTCTGTTTCGTACCAATGACCAAACATATGCCTCGAGCACCCCTAAACTGACACGCGACCACCCTGGAATATGAAGGCTTCTGTTTTGTATGAAATTAAGGTTCGGTGCTATTAATGATGTGTGCTGTAAGACAAACTGGGTGTTGTGTGCTCCTGCTTTTGATTTTTATTTCTGATTTGGCGTATGTCTCTAGTGTTCGTCGTGAACGAAAGTGTTGGATAATAAACTTGAAAATGTGTATTGAATGAAACGCCTTTACGCTGTTTTAGTATACACTGTCGTGTCAAAAGAACTGCACATAAACAAAGAACAATGGAAATATCAAGCAAACGAAGGAAAGAAATACAAAGTGAAAAAATTGGTTTACATTTTTCAGTGAAATTATTCTTTCACTCTACTGTACTTTTGTGTCATAATAACTACAGCAACTGGCAGTGGAAGTAGTTGTAACAGTAGCCGCAACAGTTTCAAGCTTCGAGAAAACCACTGTGTCCTGAGATACAGGCGATATAATCTGATTGTTGTCAGTTTGTTTCATTTATTGATTAATCTGTTGATTGAGAGAGAGAGAGAGAGAGAGAGAGAAGAGAGAGAGAGAGAGAGAGAGAGAGAGAGAGAGAGACATACTCTCACTCTCATGCACTCACAGACAGACAGACAGGCAGACACACAGACACACAGACACACAGAGAAAGAGAGAGAGAGAGAGGGAGAGAGCGGCACACACACAGACACAGACAAACACACACAGACACAGATAGATAGATAGATAAATAGATAGATAGATAGATAGATAGATAGATAGATAGATAGATAGATAGATAGATAGATAGATAGATAGAAAGATAGCTAGCTAGCTAGACAGACAGACAGATAGAGAGATAGATAGACAAAGAAATATATAATAAAACTTTTTTTTTTTCGTATCTAAAACTTGTCTATGTTTTTCAACAAATTTTCGTGGATAAACCAGTCCCTTCAGGTCTGGGTACAATGATAAAGCTTCACATCAACGAAGTCGCCACACGCTATACAGGTCATGTTGCAAAGCTCCAGTTTTTCACAGTAAACCGTCATTTGGCCCACTGCAATTACACCTCTCCTGATCACCCAGACTGAAGCGATTGGTCAACATCGAATATCACTGGCGACAAATTTGGCAGCTGGCGACAATTTGGATTTCGGTGACAATTTGGGTACCTAGGCCTGCTCGAATTGTCGCTGGCGATAATTTGTGCCAATGACAATTTGGGGCGCAACAAGGCTTCATTGCTGGCAGACGCATTCGATGCAAAATGCAGAATCCAGTCTCTCTAGGAGGGTCCTTGATGCAGAACGGGCGTGGGCTTAACGGGGACAGTGTCGAGGGAGAGGAGGAGTGGAGGAGAGGACGCGGAAGAGCAAAGGGGTTCAAGGGGAGGGAGGGACAGAAACAAGGATAGAGAGGGAGGGGGCGGAGGCGGAGGGGGTGAGATGGCGGGTCGTGTGGTCTGAGGGAGAACATTTTAGGTTTGTTTTCTCCTCAACATATTGATTTTCGGGCGTAAACAAATCATCTCTCTCTCTCTCTCTCTCTCTCTCTCTCTCTCTCTCTCTCTCTCTCTCTCTCTGTATATGTATACATATAGATATATGGCCCTTTGCGGTTGGCTGGGCTATAGGCAACATTACCCCCCCCCCCTCTCTCTCTCTGTCTGGCTGGCTGGCTGGCTGGTTGGCTGGCTGTCTCTCTCTCTCTCTCTCTCTCTCTCTCTCTCTCTCTCTTTCAAGCAATATATTAACCAAAGCAAAGAGTGAAGCAAACTGACAGCCAATCAAATGATATTACCTGCATTCCAGAAGGACACAGTGGTTTTCTCCAGGCATGCAAACAAGACACAAACTTGACAACACGACTTAAACACCTGTCAACTCCATCAGGCCATGAAGTGTTGATCAACAAAACACATCCATCCTCAACATCAGAACCACGTCAGTTGATCCGGTTACGAAAGAGAACTATTAAAGACTGAGAAAAACTGGCGATGTCGCAATGAAACAAAAATCAGAGCGAAGCTGGTAAAGACTGTATGTAAAACGCCAAGCAAAACACGGCAGTTTTTGACACGATGCGAGCTGAAAAGAAAAATAGTTGAAAAGTTGTGTATCTCAGCACAAGAGACCGTGGACATTTTTCTGTCTGAAATTATGATGATGATGTTGATGACGACGGCGACAACAACAACAAACAACAACAACAACAACACAACAACGGTGATGATGATGATGGTGGTGGTGGTGGTGATGATAATAGTGATAATAACGATAGCAGTAGTAGTAGCAGTAGTAGTGGTAATAAGAGTAATGATGATGTTAATGAAAATGATAATAGTAATAATAACAATAATGATGATGATGATGATGATAATGATAACAATAATAGTATGAATGATAATAATAAGTATTATTATTGTTATTGTTATTATGATAACAACAACAATAATGAAAATGATAATAATGACAATAATGACACTACTACTACTACTACTACTACTACTACTACTACTACTACTACTACTACTACTACTACGAACAACAACAGCAACAACAAGGAGAAGAAAAAGAAGAATTCAGAATTCAGAACTCCGAACAAAATTAGTCTGTCAAGGATGAAGATTTTAGACACCGTCCATTCTTCCAATCTGTGCCGAATAGCAACAACAAGAACAACAACAATAATAGTAATTACAACAATAATAGTAATAGTAATAATAATAATAATGATAGTAGTAGTAGTAGTAGTAACAACAACAACAACAACAGTAATAATGATGATGACAAAAACAAGAAGAAGAAGAAGAAGAAGAAGAAGAAGAAGAAGAAGAAGAACAACAACAACAACAACAACAACAACAACAACAACAACAACAACAACAGTAACAACTAGATGGACACTGAAGCACGCAGACCTCGGCAAGCCCTACGCCCTGCTGCCCTTCTCCTGTAGGAACGTGTCGTTCCCTAAATCCCAGTCCTAAGCCTGATCTGCACCACATCGGAACGTGTCGTTCCCTGGATCCCAGTCCTAAGCCTGATCTGCACCACATCGGAACTTGTCGTTCCCTGGATCCCAGTCCTAAGCCTGATCTGCACCACATCGGAACGTGTCGTTCACTGGATCCCAGTCCTAAGCCTGATCTGCACCACATCGGAACGTGTCGTTCGCTGGATCCCAGTCCTAACCCTGATCTGCACCACATTGGAACGTGTGGCTCCCTGGATCCCAGTCCTAACCCTGGGCTGCACCACATCGTCTAGTCATGGACACAACACACATTTTGGTAAGGCTGATTTTCTTTTTAGTGTTGAGATCCATGATTCGATTTGTTGAGAAATTTACAAAAATGAGGGAAAATGCCGTATCAAGTAATGTTTAGGAAAAACAAACAAACAAACAAAAAACAACAAACAACAACAAACTATCTGGATCCCTCTTTGAACCAGATCCGCGCGAAAAATGGAACAACTTCATTCCTCTGTCTCGTTCCATCGCTCCGCCACGTTTGGTTGACATCGGTTCTACATTTTTGGTGCAGTCTTGCCGACAGACAGACAAAGAAATCAACAGAAAAGGGTGAAAATATCACTCCTAAGAGAAAGTGACACTACTACTACTGCTGCTGCTGCTACCACTGCTTCTACGACACTACTACTACTACTACTACTACTATTTACTATACTACTAAGGCGCCTGGACAAACCACTCAAAAAAACGCTGCTCTCGCATTCAGAAACTTGTTAGTTGCCATACAAGGGTCAGGAGGTCTAACAGGTCACTGGCTCACTGCCTGCGTTGCTCCAAAGGCCGTCACTCTGGTCGTCAGTGTCAGTGCTGTTTGATGAGCGCTCAAGGGTAGATCCTTCTGCAGACCAGGTCGTCTGAAATATGGGTTTGACTGGAACTTTACAGTGGTTAAGAACGAACCATCAAAGTAAACAACCAAACGAACCAGCCTGTAAAACGAACAAATCAAAGCAACCAACCAAACGAACCAGCATGTAAAACGAACAAGTCAAAGCAACCAACCAAACGAACAACAATGTGCGCCTGCCATACCGATATATTACGGTCGTAACGCAGTAATGTTCCGTAATCACTCTATGACCCCCCCCCCCCCCCCCAGGTATAAATCCAGACTGATCTCCCCCTTATTCAAAAATCGCTCCCTTCTTTAAAATTTCTCGGCGTTCCAGACTGCCAAAGATACGAATCATAGCACATTGCACATGAATGGAAAGGGACGGAGGAGGGGATTCTGGAATCCCGGGAATATTGCCCATCCCATTCCAAAGCCAAAGGGAGTGTTACAGGCATGTGTCCAGTTCCACCTCTTTTTCCACACTGGTAGTCTGTGTGTCTGAGTGTTAGTGTTTGGACATGCACATGTGCATAGGGCTAGGAAAGCACGTGCGCGCGCACAGGTTCAACCACGTGACGTCTGCATGGTTTATCTCTTTCTCAGCCTGACATTTCCGATAAAAGATATCGAGCAAAAGAGGAGGGGCCGTTGTGTGTGTGTGTGTGTGTGTGTGTGTGTGTGTGTGTGTGTGTGTGTGTGTGTGTGTGTGTGTGTGGTGTCTGTGTGAATGATCACAGGTCAATATTTCCCCCCATCAGATCTGCCATTTGCAGATAAGAGAATTTGTGCAGAAAAGAACAAACATTGTCACCCAAGAGAAGGAAGTCTCTCAGCTTAACACAGGTAACACGCCAGAAATTTCAAACACCAGGATATGATCAAGTATTCCAGGATTAAAAAAAGAAGACAGGCGCAATTAACTTCCTGTTAGAAAAAAGTGTGTGTGTGTGTGTGTGTGTGTGTGTGTGTGTGTGTGTGTGTGTGTGTGTGTGTGTGTGTGTGCGCGCGCGCGTATGTGTGTCTGTGTAAAGCTTGATGCATTTACTTATTTTGTTTAACATGGGCATCAAGGTACACAGTTGGTAGCTCCAAGCGAACAAGCTAAAAGAAAAAGGACAGAACAGTGTTGGGAACCTACCTGACGCAAAAGTAAGGTCCTGGGTGAAATCTAGGAATGAAATCTTACAATAGGTATGCCGTTCATGTTTTTGTGGATGCTTCTGCTGAAATCCAAACAAGTGAAATGAATGGTAGTGTTCTTTTTTTGTCAAAAGTTGATGTCTGGGTTTCTTCTGGTTTTGTTTTAGGTAGAACTTGTTACAGTCTCTAAACACTCACAGGGATGACATCGTGTTCTGGTGCATGTTCCTAAACACTCACATGGATGACATAGTGTTCTGGTGCATGTTCCTAAACACTCACATGGATGACATAGTGTTCTGGTGCATGTTCCTAAACACTCACATGGATGACATAGTGTTCTGGTGCATGTTCCTAAACACTCACAGGGATGACATAGTGTTCTGGTGCATGTTACAGTCTCTAAACACTCACAGGGATGACATAGTGTTCTGGTGCATGTTCCTAATTGCGGCGTGTGACCACAGCTGGCCTAACATCACATTGCTTTTATGGGCATTGTCAGCCATATTTGTTTTCACTTTTACGTCTTCCGTTTCCTGCCCCCCTCCCCCTATTCCTCCCCAAACCCCCATCCTTTCAACACGCACCTTCAAGCGGTACCCCCACCCATATCCTCCCCCGTCCTCTCCTGTCCATCCAGAACACCACACAGAAACGAACATATTGTGCAGTTTCCGATTTCAGTTCCATCCGGCTGCTGTCAGCATTGTCAGCGTTGATTGAACTGTTTGTCTTCCGAAGAGAATGCAATAGGGTTCCTTGTTTATAGTTGCTGCTTTATCTCTGGCTTGTCTCTGGTCCGCCAAATCTCTCCACTCCTTGAGAAAAAAAACAACAACAAAAAACAGGCTAGAAACAGAATGATTCTCTCGACCGCAATATGAATACTCCGACGGTATAGTTGAGAGGTACTATAATGAAGATGGTACGTTTTTTTCGTCCTTGGTTTTAGATAAATGTTATAGGTACTAGCCTACCCTCCTAAAACAAAACATTGTAGGTATTAGCCTACCCTCCTAAAACAAAACATTGTAGGTACCAGCCTACCACTCTAAAACAAAACATTGTATGTACCAGCCTACCCTCCAAAAACAAAACGTTAGAGGTACAAGCCTACCTCCTAAAAAAAAAAAACTGAATGTAATGCACGCATGTTAACGACCAATCTGTCGCCCCTGCCCAATTTGTCGTCCGGCGACAGATTGGGCCTCAACACCAGGACCAATCTGTCGCCCATTCTAAGTTTTTGAGGGCGACAAATTAGGTCGCACTTCACTGTCCAATCTGTCGCCCTTGGCCAATTTGTCGCCAACTTACCTTGCTCTCAATAAGTTGATGTTGGGCCACAGTTTCACTCATTCCCACACTTTCTCACACTTTAGGAGAAAGTGCGGGACTGAGAGAAAGTGTGGTCCTTCCCCTTTCGCACTTTCTCCCATGTGAGAGAAAGTATGAGGGCGCCGCCACACTTTCTCCGATTGTGAGAGAAAGTGTGGGAAGTGCCCCATATTTTTATTTATCTATTTATCTATTTTCAATTTCGTTATTAGTTTCTTGTCTTTCCTTAACATCAAACTAAGAGCAAATGATAATAAAATCTAATAAAAAAAAAGTTATGGAATGAGACAGGAGTTTAGTGTTGTTTTTCTATTGAATGGTCACATTGAGAAATCTTCAGAGTGCATAATCAGTCAGAAAAATCAAACATGCAAGTGTCAAGTAGTTAAATCAACTAGTTATCAAATCCAAATAATATAATTTACGCTGGAAAGTAGGCAAACACACAAAAAATGTTACTTATGTTATTTTGGTAAGTTTATATGTACATGGTATTAAACATTGGCCATAAACGTTACCTGTCCAATATTCTCCCTATCGAATGGGGTGACCACGAAGTAGTTCAGTTTATTGTAAAATCCAAATGTTCAGTACTTAGGGTGCGGCCACATGAAAAGCGGTTGAGCTGCGCTGTAGCTGCGCTGTAGCCGCGCTGCAGAAATAGTAATAGGGGTTATTGTTGGAGTGGCCACACGATTCGCTACCACCGCGCGGTTACCGCGAGCCCACTGCTAGCGTCGAGCGGTGGTAATGTTTCAAACAATTATCACCGCTCAAAGCTCGAGCGGCGGTTGCCGGCCAAAAACAGATGTGATGCAATGGGTTTTTTTTGGTTTACGCCCCTTGCGTCTTTTTTTCGCAACGTCAGTGCTTGCAGAAGAAGCTCCTTTTGAAAATGTCCTCATATGCAGACCAAACCTTGGAATTCATCACTTTGGTTCAAGACCAGGTCCAGCAGTGTTGCAAAAGTGGTTGGTAGCATTCTGAAGTAGGAAAGAAACCTTTCAGCATCTTGCTTGAGGTCGGGAACCAAATGGTGATATTCTCCATACACACTCCGTTGCGTGTTAATGGGATGGACCCAATAATCTCGGTCATCAACAAGAATTCCTCGCTGTATATATGGCGATGGTTCAGACAACTCTGAAAGTAGGAGATACCTCCTCTCTGCCATTTTGATTCTGTCTCGTACAGCTGTAAACAGATATTACAACAAACCGTGCACAGCTAGCGGCAGGCTAGCATACAACTAGCTACGGCAGCTATTCATGTGGCTACGCAAGCTTTAACCAGCAGCGCAGCTGGCTGCTCGCTGGCTAGCCGCTAGCTATCGCCGCTTTTGGTGTGGCCACCCACCGCTCACTGCTCAACAGCTCGCTTACCGCTAACGCACAGTGCGGCTACAGCGCAGCTTGTCATCTGGCCGAACCCTTAGGCTGCGTATGCTCTAATGGTAATTTTATAATATTCACAACCTTGATAACTACTGGTCAGTGCCAACACCAGTGGTCAGCTTCATGAAAATTTCACGTTTTCACTATTTCACTGCATATTGGTGTGTTATAAACGCTTCTGTACAGTTTACAATATAGATGTCCAGTGGTCAACAACAATGACCAGTGGTCAGTTTAATGTATATTTAATAGTTCACTCCATATTGTTATGTTTAATGCTTTCTTTTTTAATGTAGAAGACCAGTGGTCTGCAAGAAAGACTAGTGGTCAGTTTTATGTCGATTTCATATTTTCACTATCTCATTCTGTATTGATGTGTTATAGGGTGTATATACTTCTTAAAACGTAGTATGACTAGTGGTTAGCAACAATGACCAGTAATCAGTTGAGAAAACGGAACTGCTTACTGTTCATTATATGAATATTTCTAGGCTTCTTGTCATTTAGATGACCAGTGGTCAGTGACAATGACCAGTGATCAGTTTGATGCCAATTACATATTTAAAAAAAAATGTTTGACAGACAGAATATTGTTGTGGTATTGGCGTTTCTCTGCTTCTTACAATGCAGTGACCGGTAATCAGCAAGAATGACCAGTTTTCATTGTGATGTAAATTCCATGTTTTCTCTATTTGATTGCATATTATTGTGTGATGAGCATTTTTTTTTTTTTACATTTCATGACGTAGATGACCTGTGGTCACTTTGATGCAGTATCTATCTATCTATCTATATTTTCTAATATGTACCTCTCTTCCCTATAAGGTCTATCCCATCAAAATATGCAACACCCGGGCCCAATCTGTCGCCAGGTGACAGATTGGTCCTGGTTTGAAGACCAATCTGTCGCCGGGCGACAAATTGGGCAGGGGCGACAGATTGGTCGTTAACACACGCACATCCCGTATGACCGAGATGGAAAAAAAAAGAAGAAAGAACAATAATACCTATATACGTACAAACAGAATAATGTTTTTACTGGCAAGCCAAAACACACCGTACCCCAGGCCGGTGTGCAGTAGGCTAGGTGAACGTGACACAATTACTGTGTACCCCAGGCCGGTGTGCGTAGGCTAGGTGAACGTGACACAATTACTGTGTACCCCAGGCCGGTGTGCGGTAGGCTAGGTGAACGTGACACAATTACTGTGTACCCCAGGCCGGTGTGCGGTAGGCTAGGTGAACGTGACACAATTACTGTGTACCCCAGGCCGGTGTGCAGTAGGCTAGGTGAACGTGACACAATTACTGTGTACCCCAGGCCGGTGTGCAGTAGGCTAGGTGAACGTGACACAATTACTGTGTGCCCCAGGCCGGTGTGCAGTAGGCTAGGTGAACGTGACACAATTACTGTGTGCCCCAGGCCGGTGTGCAGTAGGCTAGGTGAACGTGACAAAATTACTGTGTACCCCAGGCCGGTGTGCAGTAGGCTAGGTGAACGTGACACAATTACTGTGTGCCCCAGGCCGGTGTGCAGTAGGCTAGGTGAACGTGACACAATTACTGTGTGCCCCAGGCCGGTGTGCATAGGCTAGGTGAACGTGAAACAATTACTGTGTGCCAGGTTTCTGATCAGCAAAATGAACACAGCAGTGGCCTCCCTTTCGTGCCATGGGAACACCGTAAATAACTTTTCACAGCAATAACACCACCACCACCACCGACACCGTCGCTCTGAAGTCCTTCTTCCATCCTCTAGGAGGTCACATTTTCACCCCCTTCTGTTTGTTTGTCTGTCTACAACACTACGCAAACATCAGTAGTGCAGTTTGAACAAACCTTGCTTGGAAGATGGAATGTGGTCTAAGAATGAAGCAGTTGATTTTAGTGGGGATCTGTAGCGCGGATCTCGACCGAAGAGCGGATCCGCATTCTGACAAGTGCCGTTCTACCTGGCATTCTAGACTGATATTCTGTTGTGAGCCATGAACACAGAAAGCCGAAGACGTCCATCGAGGACATAATTCGGTTTGAGAAGGACTTGTCCTTTAGGTCACGGGTTAACAGGACGTAAAACTCACCATTCAAATATATCTGCCTTTCCCAGTCCGTCCGTCCATCCATCTCACGATTTTGCCCTTCTCTTTGCTGTCTGTCTGTCTGTCTGTCTGTCTGTCTCTGTCTTTTCCTTCTTCCACCCCATCTCTGTCTCTCCATCTGCCTGACTCTGTTTCGTTGTCTGTGTCTGTCTGTCTCTATCACCCAGTCTGTCTGTATGCTTAACTGGCTGTCTGTCTGTCTATCTGTCTGTCGGCGTGAGGTTTAATGCACACTGTTTGAGAGTCTTTGACAGAGAGTATGACACTCCAGCGTAAATCATCTGAGGTTATATGGGCACATAGCGTACACGCATCAGACTAATCTGTACCATTCAAAAAGCCCACATAATGCTTACAACTTTCGAAGATTGAAAATTAAGATATGGACTGCAGAAAGTATATATAGCCTATAGTTGCATGTATGCAATTATAACAAGAGCGCGCACACACGCGCGCGCGAGATGGAGAAGAGAGAGAGAAGAGAGAGAGAGAGAGAGAGAGAGAGGAGAGAGAGAGAGAGAGGACTGATAGACAGACAAACAGACATAGAAAGAGAGAGAGAGAGAGAGAGAGAGAGAGAGAGAGACTGATAGGCAGACAAACAGACATAGAAAGACACACACACACACACACACACACACACACACACACACACACACACACACACACACACACACAGACTCAAGACTCAAAATGTTTATTCAGATAAAGGCCTAGGCCCCTTACTGAAGGGGGATGTACATGAACTGAACTAAACAAGACAAAGAATCCAATGACATAAACGAATACAAGAATCGATAACCAATTAACATTTTTCTTGGAATATATTGAAAAATACCATTCTACGAGCTCACGATTTGCAGCCTGTTGAGAGCTTGGTAAATGTACATAGTTACATCTTTTAATGTACTTTCATTCCTAGTTGACATTAGCAAAGTTAATCTAAAAATACATGGAACCTGTAGTATTTTGGCTGGATAAATTTTACCCTAAGATCACTCAGGGCAGGGCAGCAGAATAAAAAGTGTACTTCATCTTCTTTACCGATGTTACATAGACGGCAGGTAAGCATATTTTCATTTCTGACATTATATCTAAAACAATGACAAGCAATACCAGACACACCAAATCGAAACTTGGTCAATTCGCTCTTAATGTATCTATTCATTTTCAATTCAATATAAGGTTCTTTCAGGCACACACACACACACACACACACACACACACACACACACACACACACACACACACACACACAGAGAGAGAGAGAGAGAGAGAGAGAGAGAGAGAGAGAGAGAGAGAGAGAGAGAGAGAATGAGAGCGAGATAGTGACAGACAGCTAGAGATAAAAGGACAGAGAAACAGACACAACTCACTCCCTCACCTCCCCCCTTTCCCACCCCTCCCACCCCTTCCCTTTTCCCTCCGCTTCACCGACCCTTACTACCTTCTCTCCCCCCCCTCTCTCTCTCTCTCTCTCTCTACCATGCTTCCCCTTCCACTCCCCTCCGTCCCTCTAACTCCTTCCACCCTCCCCCTCACTTTTCCTCACACACACGCACGTGCATCTCCGAAATTCACGCTTCTGAGGATACTTAAAGAATGGATAACACACACACGCACACACACACACACAAACAACACACCACACACACACACACACACACACACACACACACACATTCACACACGCACGCACGCACGCAGCACGCACAGACCACACACACACGCGCGCGCGCGCAAACACACTCACAGAGAGAGAGAGAGAAGAGAGAGAGAAGAAGAGAGCAAACGACAGCAACTCGCCAAAATGGGA
>CM065714.1:75366364-75378864 GCA_033310375.1 Conus canariensis | reverse complement strand
TCTGTTTGATGGAACACTGTGAAAGGGAGAAACAGACATGACAGAGAAACAGCACACAGCTGGACTGTCCGTTTTGGTCACCAAACTGAAACAAACCAGAAAGTTATAATCATAACAATGATACCCCAGAGAATTGATCTGAACTGTATTATTACCGGAAGTTTAACGACTGCAAATAATGGTCAAAGGACAAAGTCAAGGCTGAAATTCGTTAATTTAGAAAAAAAAAATCAGCAACATGACTATGGAAGTGAGGGAATGTTTAAGACAAGAGTACGAAAATACGATGAATGTTGCAATGTATCTCAGATGCTGACAATCAACAAATGTGAGATTCTGGTACAATTACTTCGGACGGACTCGCTCATGTTGGTCGTTTCCACCAATACGATAATCATAACATGGGCTTCCAGTTACGTCCGTGATGGTGATGAATATCATGATAATTATTTGCCGATAACGAATAGGATCAGTTGAAATCAAAACCAACCCCATTGGACGTGTTGAACGGATCGTGCACTGGTTTTAAGTAGATGGGAACGGTCACTGACAAGCTGGAGCATTCAGTTGTGTGAAACTGGAGTTTTCCTTTCAATCTAGCAACATTTTTGTGTTTCTAACGTTACAAGATTTTTAAAAACATTTTCTGTGCATGTAAATACTCGTGCGTGGGCATGTGCGCACAAGTGTATGTGTGTGTCCGTGTGTATGTGTGTGTTTGTGTGTATGTGTGTGTGTGTTGAGTTAGGAATATTTTGAGATTAGTGGCAATTATCTTTCCCTTAAGTCATGCATTGTTTGTGAAAAGAAAAACTCCTCGCCTGCTTCGGCTGATTTGCGTGCGTGTGTGTGTGTGTGTGTGTGTGTGTGTGAAAAGTTGGCCACTTTTGGAACGGGAAAACCTCGGATGGCTTTCTGAACTGACCGACTTTTAGGATTCAAGGGTTTTCCATTCGCTTTCAGAGGCCTAGCTTCAGACCAGTTTGTCTGCTTCAATCAAGATTTTTGCTTTTCTTTTTTTTCTAAAAGAGAATGTCATCCTTAGGTATCAGGCCAGCTTCAGAAAAGAAAGAACTATCACTGATCATCACTGTTCGTGTCGCTGCATACACACAAAGTCCGTATCCAGATAAGACTCATCGTCACCTGCTTCTTCCATGTCACAATACTGTTGATACAGTCGATCACGTCAAGTTTTGGAGAATGTGTAGAACGTTTTCTGCAGGTTTTCCCCTTTGAAAGTAGGTATGCATTTGAAATCTCACATGGATATTGGTCTTCTTCGTGTTGTGCGACACTTCTTTTAAATACCTTACCTAAATGAACAGCTAACTTTTAAACAGTGTTTTCTGTGATGACGACATTAAGATGAGATTTAACAGAGAAGGATGGTTAAAGTACTTTTACAGGATGTATTGTTCTCTAGGATCTCTTAATATGGACGACACAGTACAAAATCAAAATTGTCTGCTTTTGAATTTCGACATTAGAAAATCAGATTTCTGTCACATAGCTGTTTATAGTGACAGTAAAAAAAAATGCAATGTCAAACGCACTAAATCTAAATCTAGTCATATCATGTTGGAAATGGTTGTCACGATTGTCATTGTCATTTAAAACTGAAAAATCTGAACAACAACAACAATAACAAACAATAACTGACATTAGCATGAGGTAGACGTTAGATTCACTTTTTGTATGGGCCAAAAAAATAGCTAGAACAAAAAAGCGGTTTGTTTTTGTTAGCTAGCAGAACCTCGACATGCTTAAAGGTGACATGTTATTGCTGGATGCTCACTTTGAAATGCATCTGTCACGACTATGGTCACTTTGATACCCATTTTAGTATTCCCGTTAAGTGGTTACGTGCGGGTTGTGCGTTAATTGCACGAGCCAAGCAGTCTGTTAAGAGGTTTTGTTGATCTGCTGGTCCGGCCAGTCAGACTGTCGTTTGGATTTGGTGCCAGGATGCCACATGACATGACAGAGGATGTCACATGACATGACAGAGGATGCCACACGACATGACAGAGGATGCCACATGACATGACAGAGGATGCCACATGACATGACAGAGGATGCCACATGACATGACAGAGGATGCCACATGACAGAGTTGTGGGAAGGGTCAGTGTCCTTGTCCTGCTCAGCGACACTGACATTTTTTCAATGAAGTAGGTAAAGTGGTGAATGGAAAAGGAGTTTTAAACAAGCTGGTACGTCAGCTCATGATTACTAAACCTTCCTCCTCACCCGTTCTCCTTCATTCTGTCATCGTCATCATTGCCAGCGAACTCTCTCTCTCTCTCTCTCTCTCTCTCTCTCTCTCTCTCTCTCTCTCTCTCTCTCTCTCTCTCTCTTGTTGTGTTATATTGTGTTGTGTTGTGGTTTGATGTGGTGTGGTGTGGTGTGTTGTGTGTATTGTGTTGTGTTGTGTTGTGTTGTGTTGTGTTGTGTTGTGTTGTGGTGTATCGCGGTGTGGTGGTGGTGGTGGTGGTGGTGGTGGTATGTGTGTGTGTGTGTGTGCGTGCGTGCGTGCGTGCGTGCGTGCGTGCGTGCGTGCGTGTGTGTGTGTGCTGTGTGTGTGTGTGTGTGTGTGTGTGTGTGTGTGTGTGTGTGTGTGTGTGGTGAAGCGCTGCCTTCTGCTCACGGTCATTTAATTGCTTATATGGATGAAGGATTTGTCATCTCATATCTATTCTTATTTTACAATGTCTTGACGATACATTTGGTGAGGACAGTGAAGACCAGCGGCAGGCATTGAAGAGCAAACTAATGCTTACTCGTTATCTTCGGAAAAGGACTTGTCATCATCATCATTCATCATCATCATCTCATCATCATCATCATCATCGTCGTCGTCGTCGTGTCGTCGTCGTCGTGTCGTCGTAGTTGTCATCATATCATCATCATCATTAGGAGCAGCAACAGCAGCAGCAGCGGTGGCGGCGGCAAGCAGCAGCAGTAGCAGAAGCATAAAAAAGCTCGAAACACTGCAGAGGTAGTGGAGCTAAGATCAATACAGTCGTTCCTTCAGTATTACCATTAGCGTTCCTTCAGTATTACCATTAGCGTTCCTTCAGTATTACCATTGGCGTTCCTTCAGTATTGCCATTAGCGTTCCTTCAGTATTGCCATTAGCGTTCCTTCAGTATTGCCATTAGCGTTCCTTCAGTATTACCATTAGCGTTCCTTCAGTATTGCCATTCGCGTTCCTTCAGTATTGCCATTAGCGTTCCTTCAGTATTGCCATTAGCGTTCCTTCAGTATTACCATTAGCGTTCCTTCAGTATTAACATTAGCGTTCCTTCAGTATTACCATTAGCGTTCCTTCAGTATTGCCATTAGCGTTCCTTCAGTATTGCCATTAGCGTTCCTTCAGTATTACCATTAGCGTTCCTTCAGTATTACCATTAGCGTTCCTTCAGTATTACCATTAGCGTAAGTGGCAGCAGCAGCAACACCAACAAGAATACTGGCAACAACAAAAGCAACGAACCCCATAAACCCATAACTGCAGTGGAACTATCATTAACAATACCTACAGAATCAACAGCAAAACAAGAACTCAGACCTCTTTGACCAGTGGGAACACCAGCAGCAAGAGGAGCAGCAGCAACAGGAGCAGCAGCAACAGGAGCAGCAGCAACAGAAGCAGCAGCATCCAAGGCCTCTTTCATTTTGGAAGAAACAGAAGACACCAGGCGGCCGACACCCACGACACCATTGAACCTAATCAGACCTCCATCACCACAGACCTCGAGCTCGTCAAGACATTCTAATGTCAGAGAAAACTTTTCAACCTCAGTGATGATGTCCAGTGAAAGCATTTTGTCTGTCGGCTCGTGCTCGTTGCAGCACATGGTCAGCAGACTTGGCCTGTCCGTCCACCTCACCGACTACCTGGCCTGGGTTCTCCACGTCAACGCCACCGTGCAGATCGTCGTCAGTGTGGTGGGCATCGTGGGCGCCGCTGTCTCCTTGAGGGTCGTCAGCCTGAGGAAGAACAGGTCGTCTCTTAACGTCCAGGTGGGTTCACGTGATATTTACTTATGTGTTTGTATCTCCTGTCCAGTCTTTCTCATACTCGCACCTACTTTGCTTTCACCTCCGTTGGAGGGCGCAGGAGGCTAAACACCAGCGCACCTAGAATTGTAGTGCTTTCCGTTGCAGCGCATTATGGCTCCCAGGGAGCCACCAGATAGACCACCGTGAATTGAAATCAATATGTTACAACCACCATCCCTCCTTAATCCCTTTCTCTCCCATTGCCCTCCCCGGCCAGCCCTTCTTCCTGAATGGAAACACAGCAACAGCAGCCTCATGGTGACCAGCTTCACCCTGAATGGAAGCACAGCAACAGCAGCCTCCTGGTGACCAGCTTCACCCTGAATGGAAGCACAGCAACAGCAGCCTCCTGGTGACCAGCTTCACCCTGAATGGAAACACAGCAACAGCAGCCTCCTGGTGACCAGCTTCACCCTGAATGGAATCACAGCAACAGCAGCCTCCTGGTGACCAGCTTCACCCTGAATGGAAGCACAGCAACAGCAGCCTCCTGGTGACCAGATTCACCCTGAATGGAAGCACAGCAACAGCAGCCTCCTGGTGACCAGCTTCACCCTGAATGGAAGCACAGCAACAGCAGCCTCCTGGTGACCAGCTTCACCCTGAATGGAAGCACAGCAACAGCAACCTCCTGGTGACCAGCTTCACCCTGAATGGAAGCACAGCAACAGCAACCTCCTGGTGACCAGCTTCACCCTGAATGGAAGCACAGCAACAGCAGCCTCCTGGTGACCAGCTTCACCCTGAATGGAAGCACAGCAACAGCAGCCTCCTGGTGACCAGCTTCACCCTGAATGGAAGCACAGCAACAGCAACCTCCTGGTGACCAGCTTCACCCTGAATGGAAGCACAGCAACAGCAGCCTCCTGGTGACCAGCTTCACCCTGAATGGAAGCACAGCAACAGCAGCCTCCTGGTGACCAGCTTCACCCTGAATGGAAGCACAGCAACAGCAGCCTCCTGGTGACCAGCTTCACCCTGAATGGAAGCACAGCAACAGCAACCTCCTGGTGACCAGCTTCACCCTGAATGGAAGCACAGCAACAGCAGCCTCCTGGTGACCAGCTTCACCCTGAATGGAAGCACAGCAACAGCAGCCTCCTGGTGACCAGCTTCACCCTGAATGGAAGCACAGCAACAGCAACCTCCTGGTGACCAGCTTCACCCTGAATGGAAGCACAGCAACAGCAGCCTCCTGGTGACCAGCTTCACCCTGAATGGAAACACAGCAACAGCAGCCTCCTGGTGACCAGCTTCACCATCTGGGAGCGATGGGAGGGGAAGGGCATGGGTGGTAGGAGGGTGGGCTGAGGAAGGGCATGGGTGGTAGGAGGGTGGGCTGAGTGTGGTGTTGCGCGAGAGAGATGAGGGGGGTGGTGGTGTGAAAGGGTCAAGAATCATTTACTGTTGTCTTGCAGACCCAGAGAATGGTCCCCGATCTTATTTAGTTTATCATAATGTCTTGCAGACCCAGAGAATGGTCCCCGATCTTATTTAGTTTATCATAATGTCTTGCAGACCCAGAGAATGGTCCACGATCTTATTTAGTTTATCATAATGTCTTGCAGACCCAGAGAATGGTCCACGATCTTATTTAGTTTATCATAATGTCTTGCAGACCCAGACAATGGTCCCCGATCTTATTTACTTTATCATAATGTCTTGCAGACCCAGACAATGGTCCCCGATCTTATTTACTTTATCATAATGTCTTGCAAATTCGGAGGGGGGGGGGGAGAGAGAGAGAGAGAGAGAGAGACAGAGAGACAGAGACAGAGAGACAGAGAGAACAGAGGGACACAGAGACAGATTCAGAGAGAGGGAAAAGGATGGGGGGAGTGAGTGAGAGAGGGGGAGAGAGAGAGAGATAGAGAGAGAGAGAGAGAGAGAGAGAGAGGGGGGAGGGAGGAAGGGAGACAGGGAGAGGGGCGAACAGGCTTTAGGAGAGCATTTGGTGCGATCTTTCAGGTCTGGAGGAAGTAATACCTCCCACCCCTTCCTCATCCCCATTCCCCTCCCCGCCCTTCATTCATCCTTCCTTCCCTCCATTTCTCATCATCGTTAACGTGGTTTTGCAACATTCATCTTTCTGGGTTTTATCTAACATATTTGCTGTTTGAAAAAAAAAAAAAACCTTCTGTCCCACACATTTCAGTAAAATGACAGTATTGTGGTACGCTTCTTCAAAGATTCATTTTTTTTTTCTTTCCTAAATCGTGTCATGCACATTTCTTTCTTTCCTTTTCATCATTATTGTAGGTAAGAGTTGTGATTCAGAAACTAAGTAGGAAAAAACCATTTTTACTGGCATGGAATGTAAGGTTATTGTGTACATATCCTCCCCCCCCCTCCCCCCCCCCCCCCCCCCCCGCGTCTGCTTGTTTCTGTACTTCCTAATACATTATACAGATGGTGTGGTGCTTTTTGTTGCCGCATAATTGTTTATTTTATCTTATTTTATTGTATTTTGTTTTCATTCGGGGAGGGGGTGTACTGAAAGTTATTGTGTTTTGTTTACATAAACAACTCTGAATAAAATTCATTTTCGTTTCCGTTTTAAATCTCTCTCTCTCTCTCTCTCTCTCTCTCTCTCTCTCTCTCTCTCTCTCTCTCTCTCTCTCTGTGTGTGTGTGTGTGTGTGTGTGTGTGTGTGTGTGTGTGTGTGTGTGTGTGTGTGTGTGCTAAAACTGTTCATTGCTAAATGTAGATTGCTCAGCATTTTGTCATCTATGCGTTTGTGCATACGTGCGTGCGTATGTGCGTGTGTGCGTGCGCGTGCGTGCGTCCGTGTGTGTGTGTGAGTGAGTGTGTGTTGTGTGTGTGTGTGTGTGCGCGCGCGCGCGCGCGCGTGCGTGCGTGCGTGCGTGCATACATGCATCTGTACGGTCATGTAATCGTGTATGCGCAAACAATAAATATGTATGTGTGAGTGCGTACTAAAATCATAGTGTTTATCTCTCTACTTCCTTTCCTTCTCTGAAGTCTTACAATATTTTTTCCAAGCACTAGATATGAGTGTCCCCGACTTAATCTATTCGGGCCACTTGTGACATGAACCGGAGCACAGTGAAATAGTGAACTACAAAAGTATTAACATCCTTGGCAATCAAGCGATGTGTGAGTGTGCTTGCGTGCGTGCGCACGTGCGTGGGTAGGTGCTTGTGCTTGTGTGTGTGTGTGTGTGTGTGTGTGTGTGTGTGTGTGTGTGTGTGCGTGCGTTCGTACCTTCACACACACACACACACACACACACACACACACACACACACACACACACGCACGCACGCACGCACCGCGCGCGCGCGTACACACACACACACACACCCAATCCCCCTCCCCCCTCCCCTCACCCCGCCCCCCCTCCCCTTCTCCCCCTCCCCTTCTCCCCCTCCCCTTCCCCCCCTCCCCTCGCCCCCCCCCACCCCCACCCCCAGTAAAGTCTAATATCACCAAGTGTGAACAGACTATAAATCAACAACAACAACAACAACAACACACACACACACACACACACACACACACACACACACACACACACACACACACACACACACGCTTTGCAGTACTTAGATATATATCACAGGTTTGTCGGTAGGCGTATTTTTGTTTTCAATGTTGTTGGGGGCAAAACTTTTATTGTCACGAACTTGATCGTAACTTGTTATTTCTTGAAGGACAGCATTCCTTTTCGGACAGGAAGGGATTCTGTGTCAACGATCCAAGGACTATGGACACTTCTCCCACAATCTCCATCTTCTCCTACCTTCTCTCCCCGCCAGTTCCACACCTCTCCTCCACACTCCTCTCTCTCCCTCTGTCTGTCTGTTTGTCTGTCTGTCTCTCTGTCTGTCTGTCTGTCTGTTTGTCTGTCTTTCTGTCTGTCTGTCTGTTTGTCTGTCTTTCTGTCTGTCTGTCTGTTTGGCTGTTTTTCTGTCTGTGTGTCTCTTTGTCTGTCTTTCTGTCTATCTGTCTATCGGTTTGTCTGTCTTTCTGTCTGCTTGTTTGTCTTTCTGTCAGTCTGTTTGTCTGTCTGTTTGTCTGTCTGTCTGTCTGTCTGTCTGTCTCTCTATTTCGTTTTGATCCGTGTCTTTCTTTTGTATAAGTGTATGTGTGTGTTGTATTTTTGTATGCTATTTCCAAGAACACTGTTAATTGCCCCCCTTGACATGAAGGCCAGTTAGACTATTGTCAATAAATACTTGTCAATTGTTAATTGTCAGTTGTCTCTCCTTTGTAGAGTTCTTGTAAAGAACCGATTTTGTATTGTTAAACAAAGCAGATAACAGGATAACAATTTTGTATTGTTAAACAAAGCAGATAACAAGATTACAATTTTGTATTGTTAAACAAAGCAGATAACAAGATAACAATTTTGTATTGTTAAACAAAGCAGATAACAAGATAACAATTTTGTATTGTTAAACAAAGCAGATAACAGGATAACAATTTTGTATTGTTAAACAAAGCAGATAACAAGATAACAATTTTGCATTGTTAAACAAAGCAGATAACAGGATAACAATTTTGTATTGTTGAACAAAGCAGATAACAAGATAACAATTTTGTATTGTTAAACAAAGCAGATAACAGGATAACAATTTTCAAGCGATTTTGTCTTTGCTCACACGCGAGACATATGCAAACCGACACTTGAAAAATAAGATGATAATTTTCATGACACTCATTATCACTGAGTGGTGACCAGTTTAAATAATAAAAAGGATTCACCTCGTATTGGCTGGACCTATATCATCTCCTGGTCCATCCTGACGTCTCACACTGTCAGTCCCTGGTTTATATACATTCAATATTTGCTCCGATAACACTTATTCGTTGATTTTCACATATTCACTCTTTGATTATAAAATATTCATTAAATCCTCGGTTTATTAGCGTTCATTCTTTAGATTATTACACAGTCATTGCTTGGTTTATCGCACCACCTTCCCTCCGTTTATTGCACCGCCATTCCTCGGTTGATTGCACCGTCATTCCTCAGTTTATTGCACCGTCATTCCTCGATTTATTGCACCGTCATTCCTCGGTTTATTGCACCGTCATTCCTCGATTTATTGCACCGTCATTCCTCAGTTTATTGCACCGTTATTCCTCGGTTTATTGCACCGTTATTCCTCGATTTATTGCACCGTCATTCCTCGATTTATTGCACCGTCATTTCTCGGTTTAATGCACCGTTATTTCTCGATTTATTGCACTGTCATTCCTCTATTTATTGAACCGTCATTCCTCGATTTATTGTACCGTCATTCCTCGATTTATTGAACCGTCATTCCTCGATTTATTGTACCGTTATTCCTCAATTTATTGAACCGTCATTTTTCGATTTATTGAACCGTCATTCCTCGATTTATTGTACCGTTATTCCTCGATTTATTGAACCGTCATTCCTCGATTTATTGTACCGTCATTCCTCGATTTATTGAACCGTCATTCCTCGATTTATTGTACCGTTATTCCTCGATTTATTGAACCGTCATTCCTCGATTTATTGAACCGTCATTCCTCGATTTATTGAACCGTTATTCCTCGGTTTATCAAAGTATTCAAACAGTCTTTCCTCGGTTGATTGCACCTTCATTCTTCGATTTATTGCACCGTCATTCCTCGGTTTATTGCACCGCTATTCCTCGGTTGATTGCAGCGTTATTCCTCGGTTTATTGCACCGAAATTCCTCGGTTTATTGCACCGAAATTCCTAGGTTTATTGCAGCGTTATTCCTCGGTTTATTGCACCGTTATTCCTCGGTTTATTGCACCGAAATTCCTAGGTTTATTGCAGCGTTATTCCTCGGTGTACTTCACCGTCATTCCTAGGTTTATTGAAGCATTATTCCTTGGTTTATTGCACCATTATTCCTAAGTTTATTCCACCGTTATTCCTCGGTTTATTGCACCGTTATTCCTGGGTTGATTGCACCGTTATTTCTGGGTGTATTGCACCGTTACTCCTGGGTTCATTGCACCGTTATTCTGGGTTTATTGCACCATTATTCCTCGGTTTATTTTACCATTATTCCTCGATTTATTGCACCATTATTCCTCGTTTTATTGTAGCGTTCTTCCTCGGTGTACTTCACCGTCATTCATTGGTTTGTTGCACCATTATTCATCGGTTTATTGCACCGTCATTCCTCGGTTTATTGCACCGTTATTCCTCGGTTTATTGCACCGTTATTCCTCGGTTTATTGCACCGTCATTCCTCGGTTTATTGCACCGTTATTCCTGGGTTGATTGCACATTGCACCGTTATTCCTCAGTTTATTGCAGCGTTATTCCTCGGTTTATTGCACCGTTATTCCTCGGTTTATTGTACCGTCATTCCTCGGTTTATTGCACCGTTATTCCTGGGTTGATTGCACATTGCACCGTTATTCCTCAGTTTATTGCAGCGTTATTCCTCGGTTTATTGCACCGTTATTCCTCGGTTTATTGCACCGTTATTCCTGGGTTGATTGCACATTGCACCGTTATTCCTCAGTTTATTGCAGCGTTATTCCTCGGTTTATTGCACCGTTATTCCTCGGTTTATTGCACCGTTATTCCGGGTTTATTGCACCGTTATTCCGGGTTTATTGCACCATTATTCCTGGGTTTATTGCACCGTTATTCCTGGGTTTATTGCACCGTTATTCCTGGATTTATTGCACCTTATTCCTCGGTTTATTGCACCGTCATTCCTCAGTTTATTGCACCGTTATTTCTCGGTTTATTCCACTATTGTTCCTCGGTTCATTGCACCGTTATGCCTGGGTTTATTGCACCGTTATTTCTCGGTTTATTGCGCCGTTATTCCTCGTTTTATTGCACAATCGATCATCGATTGATTTTAAAGTCAGTCCTCAGTTTGCAAACACAATGATAACTTCTTTTCTCGCACTGCAGAAAGTGCTTTTCGGATTGGTCAGAAAATTAGTTTTATCCTTAGGATCAGTTTTGTTTGCAAGATGAATTCATTCATGCACCATTCGTCGCAAGCGGAAGGAAAAATATTTTCAAAAAGGGAAAAAAATGTTTTGACTCTGAGCAAATCTTTTTTTGTTGTTGTTGTTGTGCTGGATGCCGAACACTTTCGGCAGTCTATCACGCGACATATATGACATCAGATGCGATCGCCATTGGATGTTGAAAAAAAAAAAAATCCTGAGTTGTCGTCTCCTATGAAAAAACAGGCCTTCCGGGGAACTATTGCTTCGAGGTTTTGCATCATCTGACCATGCCACGAAAATCTGCAATGGAAAAGCGTCGATGCCGCTGATTTAAACTGATGCCGTAAAACATTTTTGACATAACTAGTCAATGACAGAAACAAAACCAAAATGCGGAAGTGAGGGACAATATGGAGGTCGAGACTCACCCCTGCATTTGCATCGCAAAGGGCGAAGGACTAGAAGGATAGCATGTCGGGGAAGACAAATGGCAGCCACTGAGAGTGCCAGTCTCTTCAGATTTAACTTAACTTTTTGGTGCATGAGCTGTAGTTAGACTGGTTATGTTTTGTTGAATACTGCAGATGAAACGTGCAACACCTCCACTTCAAGCCCCACAACAAATCATATGCAAGCGATGATTATAAGCAAAGCATGCAAACACAAGTTTCAAAGCATGTGCTTTCTGAGTCAAAGTTTGCTGTAGACAGTATTGAAGCACGGCTTAGTCACTGTTTTTGTTTTTTATGTTTTAATAGCTTGTCACTTGTATTGGTCTTAAGCAGAGGGCCCGAGTCGAAACACCTTCGTTTCTTCGTGTTATAATTTGTTTGTTCCATTCAGTTGATGTTTCAATAACCCATTTTTTTTGTTTCCAATAACAGTACTGCTGAGTCAACACGTAGCTACAGTTTGCCATGATCGGAATTCGTCACTCACCTGAGCTGATACCGTTCCAGACAAGCGCACGCTGTTTGCAGGGAATGGCTTTACAGGGCAGGATTGGTGTCCATTTCTATCACACTGCTTACACTTGAAGCTAAACCTACTAATGCGCTGTCGTGCATTTGATGACACTGATTCTTTATGGTCCTGACTTACAGGTGTCGGTGCTGTCTGTCTACGACATGGTGTTCCTGTCCGCCGTCCTTCTGCTGGCCATCTTGCAAGAGTTCGGTGTCCACAATCAGGTTGCCACTTCCGCGTTCCACGTGCTGCGAGTGCTGGGCTTGTGGGGAGTGAGTTACACCATGGTGGACATCACCATAGAACGCTGCCTCTTCATCGTCCGACCTTTCCTGGCCAAGAAGATATGCGGAGTGGGGTTCACCTTGAAAAAATCGGCGGCCATTTTGTCGGCCGGCGTCCTCTTCACCTTGACCTTCATCCTTGACCTTATCCTTGACCTCAGTTCCAAACCCGCCTGCGGAGAGGAAAGAAGGCTGGCCATGTTTGGAGTGGTCTACACCTTGTACATCTCCATC
>CM065714.1:75343864-75358864 GCA_033310375.1 Conus canariensis | reverse complement strand
ACACACACACACACACACACACACACACACACACACACACACACACACACACTCTCACACACACACACACACACACACACACACACACACACACACACACACACATAACTTGTCTCTCCCTCTGCCTGTCTCTGTGACCAGGTCTTGACTTTCTCAGTGAGGCAGTGTCCATGGGGAGAGCTCGGTGGGAGGAGGAGAGAGGAATGCATGGACTGTTTTCACTTTAAAAGTATCTTGGTTTTCTTGGGCTTTTTGATTGGTCAAAACGTTCTCATCCGGAAATGTTTCTTTGGGGAGTTTTGATTGGCTCCCACTGAAAACATGGAGGGCTTTGGTTCGTTGCACTTAGCTTGACAGAATCGTGGAGAATGTGGCAGCTGAACGTGTGTGTCACTAGTGTCTGTTAAACTTTATGACCTTCTTGTACAAACAGGGTAAGTGTATTTCTTGCATTTCTCAAAGTTTTGTAAACAATAGTCGTTTCAAAAAGCATGTGTTTCATAGTTATCACTATTTTGTGTTCTAATTTGGCACTGTATGTCAGTGTGCTATGCACAGTTTCGTTTTAAAATATGCTCCATTGAGCAGGCTGAAGACTGACCCTAACAGTCAGTAAGATAATCGTCTTGCCTATTATGAATACAGTTTCTAACTGTCAAAGCAGTTGGCTGTGGTGAAGTCAGTATGCTATTCAAAGCAAAGGTAGTTCTTTTGATGTACTGTCTAACACCATAAGTGCAGTCATCACTCAAGGGCTTAAGTAAATTTTGGCTCATGTTTTGACACTTTGGACAATATTTGTTAAAAAAAAATGTCAGCCTTTGTTGAATTGAATATTTCATTAATTCTAACCAGAGGCAGACTAGCATCCCGTTGTAGGGATAGGTTCGGCCATCTGTGTGCGAAGTCAGCCTTACCTGCTCCAAACTACCTTTGTACGACACCTTTTGCATTGAACTCTTTATCCTCACCGTTTGAACCTTGAATGATTTCATCTGTTGTTATCTTAAGTTAGAAGAGAGGTGCACAACCATTTAGATTCACCATTTTTTGCTGAACACTTTCTTTAAAAACAAAAAGTCAAGAAATTGTAAGATAATAAGAAAAAGGGGGAAAATATTTAAAAAAAAAAAAAAAAAAAAAAAAAGCAACGTAGAAATTAAATTGAGATTTGACTGACCTTATTCCATATTAGGGACAAAGAGCATGAAGGGTCGGTGTGATACAATGCAGTAGGAAAGTGGCAAAATATTAGTTTTGGATAAATGTTTTATGTTTTATGTCCAAACAGTATGATTAGCTGGGTAGAAAGTACGAAGCTGAATATAGCTCTTGAATGAAATTTAACTTGTGCAAACATATTGGAAGTCTGTGGCAAGATTTGTATTTCTCCTAGAACCGAGTTCATTACCTTTAGCCTCTTGATATCACCCCCTTCCTGTCCCCTGTCCCACTGACCCAATACAGACATGCTAAGTAAACCAGAGATAAGCAGTAGCTCTGTGAGTTTCAAAGCTGGTAGCGCTACTTTGCTTCCTTATTTTTTTCATTAAGTCTAGTCAATGTCATTTGTTCTTAATTATATTGTAAATGTGTACATCAGTCTAGTCAATGTCATTTGTTCTTGATTATATTGTAAATGTGTACATCAGTATAGTCAATGTCATTTGTTCTTAATCATGTTGTAAAGGTGTACATCAGTCTAGTCAATGTCATTTGTTCTTGATTATATTGTAAATGTGCACATCAGTCTAGTCAATGTCATTTGTTCTTGAATATATTGTAAATGTGTACATCAGTCTAGTCAATGTCATTTGTTCTTAATCATATTGTAAATGTGTACATCAGTCTAGTCAATGTCATTTGTTCTTGATTATATTGTAAATGTGTACATCAGTCTAGTCAATGTCATTTGTTCTTGATTACATTGTAAATGTGTACATCAGTCTAGTCAATGTCATTTGTTATTAATCATATTGTAAATGTGTACATCAGTCTAGTCAATGTCATTTGTTCTTAATTATATTGTAAATGTGTACATCAGTCTAGTCAATGTCATTTGTTCTTAATTATATTGTAAATGTGTACATCAGTCTAGTCAATGTCGTTTGTTCTTAATCATATTGTAAATGTGTACATCAGTCTAGTCAATTTCATTTGTTCTTAATCATATTGTAAATGTGTACATCAGTATAGTCAGTGTCATTTGTTCTTGATTACATTGTAAATGTGTACATCAGTCTAGTCAATGTCATTTGTTATTAATCATATTGTAAATGTGTACATCAGTCTAGTCAATGTCATTTGTTCTTAATTATATTGTAAATGTGTACATCAGTCTAGTCAATGTCATTTGTTCTTGATTATATTGTAAATGTGTACATCAGTCTAGTCAATGCATTTGTTCTTAATCATATTGTAAACGTATACATCAGTCTAGTCAATTTCATTTGTTCTTAATTATATTGTGAATGTGTACATATAGATACTGAAACACAGAACGGTAAAAGTAGTGAGTAGTGTTGTTTGTTGTGTTTCAGTTGTTTTTTTTTCAGTCCCGAATGCTGTCCTACATACACTGTTCAACATGGTCGAGCTCAATGTCATCGAGTAATGGTGTGTCGCTTCAGTTCCATAAACAACAGCAGGGATTCCCGAACCCAGCAGGACTCTGTTCTCATTTGTGTGTATGGTCAGACACCTCTCCCTGAGACCCATCCTGTGACATTTCTCTCTGTCTGTCTCTCTGTCTCTCTCTGTGTCTCTGTCTCTCTCTGTCTCTGTCTCTCTCTTCAATGTCTGGATGTGCCTAGTCTGATATGTTGTGTACTGTTCATCAAAACATTGATTGTGATAGTTGTTAGATGCTTCACTGTTTTCCTTCCACTATGTGTTTTCGGATTTCTATGTCTGCATTGCTTCGTGTTTCCCATTTCCTTATTCTTTAACCCTCAATAAAGATCATTTTCACCTGACTAGACTTGACTTGACACGTCAACTGTATTATTTGTGTCCGTCTATATCATAGTATAGTGATTAGATTGATCTTTGTCGCGTTATTCTTGATAACAATGTTGGTGGGATGACGTTTTGGGCCACTGGACTTTTCACCACCCCACAGAGACGTGTGTGTGTGTGTGTGTGTGTGTGTGCGTGTGCGTGTGTGTGTGTGTGTGTGTGTGTGTGTGGAGAGAGAGAGAGAGAGAGAGAGAGAGAGAGAGAGAGGGAGAGAGAGAATGAATGAATGAATGAATGAATGAATGAATGAATGAATGAATGAATGATTTATTCAACAAGGCCAAGGCCCCATCTGAAGGGGGTCAAATCTAAGAGAAGTAAACAACAATAAGAACATCAAAATCAAAATAATCAGTTCACTGAAACAATGTAAAATGTACAAACATGTTCACTGTGCTCGCCCTTATTGACAAAAGGCGTTGAAATAATTTATATAGATAAATTGCAAAACTTCTTATTGTATTTTCATTTTTTGTTGACAATAGCAATACTAAACGAAAACTAGATGGTCTACAATAAAATTTTGATGGAATAAATTTACTTCTCAGGTCATTTAACACTGGACAGCTAAATACAAAATGAATTTCATCTTCAATTGCTGAACGACATAAGCGACATATGGCAGTTCCATTTCCGCCATATCTATATCTCTGGGAGTGCAGGCAATGTCAGATACGCCAAACCTAAACTTGGTTAATGCTGCCCTTACAAAACTACACAAAGACAATGAAACGTATGGTTCAATCAAGTGATTGACTATAAACAATCTGTACAATGAAAATCTGTCACTCATCTGAATGTGGGACTCCCAATCCTGCCACCTACAATCTATAATACGTTGCTTGAAACAAGCCAAAAAACTATTTGCACACCCGACACCCTGATTCATCCATACGTAATAAAAACCATAATTACATAAGCAATTATATACGCTACTTGCCCATGTTTGCTTACCTCTTTGATCGAGTATATACATATTCTTATAAGCCAGAGCAGGTAGTCTGTTATCATTCATTTGAACTACCTTTAACCAGTACCTAATACTTTTTGTGTAAGCGTTTAAGTAAATAGGATATCTTCCAAGTTCTCCGTATATAAAATCATTGGGAGTCTTTTCATCAACATGCAAAAATGTTTTCATAGCAAATAAATGTACCTTTTCAATTTCTTGATTATTATTCAAGCCCCATAATCTCAGCTCCATATAGAGCCACTGGTTGAACTTGTGTATCGAATAGTTTAAAAAATATACTTGGGGAGTATACATGAAGGACAAAATGCAAACAACAGATTTTTGCGCTCGACTGACCAAATCTTGGCAAGTAAACCTAAAACTAAGCTTAGCTGAAAAATATAATCCCAAATATTTATATGCTTTCACCACAGACATCTGACTACTTCCATATAACCATGTTTCACGTGCCGCTAGATACCCACCTTTACGAAAAACTATGATGTTAGATTTTTCCATGTTCACTTTTAGCTCCAGTCTCTCCGCTGCCGCATATAACTGATTTAACTGATTTTGTAGACCAATTGGAGTTTCAGACAATAACACAATATCATCTGCAAAAAGCGTAATAAATATTTCTACTAAATCAAATGTTACTCCATGTTTACCATTTTCATTAATTTATTGGGCCAAATCATTAATACACAATGAAAACAAAACGGGACTACACACATCGCCCTGTTTTACTCCTCTTGTACATTTTATTAGATCACTAACTCTAGCACCACATTTGATTCTAGCTTTGACATCCTGATACATACTTTCTATACAACGGTAAAGTTTTCCTTTTATTCCGCTATTTCTAAGTATTGGCCATAAAAGTTTTCTCGAAATCGAATCAAAAGCTTTTTCAAAATCTATAAAAGCTACGTACAATTTTCGATTATTTGCGAACTGCTTTTGTACAGCTGCCAAAAGAGTAAACATATGATCAGTCGTTGAATAATCTTTTTTAAACCCAGCTTGATGTTCACCGGTGATATTATTCATTTCAGCCCAATTTGAAAGTCTACTGTTTATAACTGAACTATAAAGTTTACTTGATATATTACATAAGGAAATTCCCCTATAATTGTTAGTATTGTTGATTTCATCTTTTTATATAAAGGCATAATCATAAACTCTGACCAGCCCTCTGGATACATTCCTTTGTCAAATAGCTCATTGAACACTTTCACTAAAAAGTCAACAGCACATCCCCCCAAATTCTTAAAGAATTCCCCTATCAAGCCATCGGGCCCAGGAGCTTTTCGATTTTTCAACTTCCTGATTGCTGATAAAATTTCTTCCTTTGTGATAGGTTGGTCCATGTAATTAATGTACACGTCATCTGCAACATTCTGAACTGCTTGAGGCGGGTCATCTTTCTCTAACACTAATTTAAAATGTTGGTGCCATTCCTCAATAGTAATATTATTTCGAGGCTGTGATCTCTTTTTGTATACTGAGCGCAGTGATTTCCAAAACTCTTCTTGATTATTCGCAGAATTAAGTATTTTCATAAACTGAAAATCATTATACAACTTCTGCTTTCTAAGCAATAAATTTTTATATTCTCTCCTCGCTTTACAAAAAGCTGCCCCATCTTCTTTATCAGACGTTTTCCTAAATATTCTTAAAAGTCTGCGCGTCTTTAATTTCTCTGCCTTGCATTCTGTATCGTACCAGACATTCTGTCTGTTTGAACTGTTAACGCAAATACGCCGTTTCATACAGTCTGCAACATCTTTCACAATATCATTGAACATGTGCAACGCATTGTTTACATTAACATCAATAAACATTGTTGCTAATGAAAGCTTTTTACGAATGTGCTCGGATTTCATCATATCACAAAAATGTTCAGCATGATCATCATTCCACACAAATTTTTCTACATATTCCTTTTCATCAAAACTTCCAACTACACCTAATCCAACATCGGACATGTTCATACAGAATTCCAAAGGCATATGGTCGGATTCAGTTTTATCTGTGACAAACATACTAAAATGCTTAGTTATACAGTCAAACAAATCATACGAAGATACAAAGTAATCATTTACGCTATGACCTGAATCAGAAATGTATGTGAAACGACCGGTCTGGTCGCCATTACATACACCATTTAACATAAATAATCCCAGAGTACTACACATGTTCAAAAAAGATTTTCCATAGGTATTCAATACTCTGTCCTCCGAACGTCTATTGACAGTCACTCTATCACTGTTCTTAAAATAAGAGTACATCGTAACTTCATCACTGTACTCAGGGATAATATTCGCTGTTCTGGCATTAAAGTCACCACACATCAGTAACGACAACTCTTGTATAGCTATAAAATGATCAGTTAAACAATCTTCTAACTGGCTAATTCCATTTTCAACATCAAATGCGGCATAGTATGGTGAGTGTTCTGGAGGAACATATGCACAAATATACAGAACATTTTTTGAAAAATTAAATAATGTTTTGTCAAGCACAAACAGTAAAAAAAATTCCCGTTACCCACGTCGAGTCGCTTCACATTTGCAACAAGGCTATTTTTAATCAAACATATTAACCCCCCCCCCCCCCCCCCCCCCCCCCCCCATGTGTGCTCAGTGAACACTGTATTGATGAAATCTTCCCCGAAAGTTTCTACGAAACAAATAAAATCAAACGAAGATACATACTGTACAAAAACAGAATCTGAAAGCTTAGACATTAAACCGCTGACGTTCCAGTGGAGAAACTTATATTCTTTATGTTTGTTATCATCCGTAACTGAATTTTCCGATTTATAATCAAATTCATCTTCAGAATTTGTCAGCCCATAACTATTTCCCGAAAACCCCACGTCACTCGTGGTCACACACGCACACGTAACACTGTCCATGGTCAACATATCCGCACGCGCCGCGCGTGGCAGTGAATTCGCTGTAATGGCATGAATTGTCTCATCACTTCCACGTGCACAGAAGCTACGCTGTCTTGTCACACTCGCTGACACCGGTGACTGTCTTTTTTTGTCTACCTTTCTTGCATTGAGTCTATGGGCAAAAAAGCGTCGGTTCTTGATCCAGGGGCGGCCACACCTCTAGGTGAGCTCGATGATGCCGGTCTCCTGCTCGTTAAGGACGAACTTCTTTCCGTCTATCAGCAAGTGGTCATAGATCATCGTCGCCCGTTTCTGCTGGTCCTTGGCCGCCTTAAGGTGAGGAGGCAGCTTCTTCCTGATCGTTCTGACCCGCGGAGAAAAGTCCTCGCCGATGAACACATTGCTTCCTCGGAGATTTCTTTTCGCTCTCAGAATTTTCACTCTTTCCTTGTAGAATGTGCATCGAGCAACGATGGGCGAGTTGGGTTTTGCACTCAGTCGGTGAACTCTATCAAAACTTATGTCGTCGCTCAATTTTAACTTGTTGGAAATCAAGTCTTTCAGCGAGTGTTCACAATCTTCACTAGTCTCATTGGCCTGTCTGGATATACCGTGCACAATAATGTTATTCCTCTTAGAACGGTCCTCTAACTCACTGGTCTTCATCTCCAAATTTTGCACACTGTCTTGAAGTTTCTTGTTTCTTTCTGCCAGCTCATCATTTGACCGCCTAAGAGACGCCACCTCACTTTTCAATATTTCGACCTCCTCCTTCAGACCGACAAAGAATTCTTTAATTTCGCTCAGGTCCTCTCGAAGGCTATCAAACTTATCGCTCATGGAAGACAGCATGGACAAGGCAGATTCAAAAACAGTGTCACTATCAACCCTCTGCTGCATGGACGACTGTGCACTGTCCCCCTGGCTTCTCTGGCCTCTCTCCACACTCAGTCTCCTGCCAACACTGGAACCGGTCAAATATGTCTGCATGCTGTCCCTCTTGGGAGGTCCGGGATTTGCCTCGACGTCGCCACACTGCATTAAAAGGTTGCTGAAGAAAATCACAGTGAGGAGCACCCCCACCATGACACCGCCCGCTCGACTTGTCACTCTCAATGTCCGACATCGCATGGCGATCTTTTCTTTGGCACGGCGACATATGAAATTGATGAAGACTGCCACGAAGGAGCCACATCTTGCTCTGAAACTCAGAGCCACCTCCGGCATGATGCGTTAGCTGCACTCTGTACAAATTTCAAAATTGTACGTAACTGGTAAATCGGGTAATTTTTACCATAAACAGGACATACACCACAACACGTCCGACTCCGTCTAAGTTCCGTGAACTCCCCGAGAGAGAGAGAGAGAGAGAGAGAGAGAGAGAGAGAGAGATGTGCAAATACAGTGTTTCCAGTGATGGGTCCAGAAAAAAAAAGATATTGGTTTCTTCTCCCTATTGTTATCTCCGTCATGAAGGACACGTCTTCATCTGTCAGCAGGAACATGCGAAAACCATTGAAGCAACGTTGCCTTAACTGGGAAAGACTGAACGTGGTACACGGACGAATGATTTATTTTGGTGTTGGTCTGTCGTGTGATCCTGATCAAGCAGCAGATCAGGATTCTTCTGTACGAATATTACCATACTTCCATTAAACATGAACTCATCGAACTTACTGTTTACGAATTGATGACTATGTATGAAATAATACATCTGCATGTGACATTAAAACTCCAATTTCATACTTAATTGCAGGTGTTAGGTAAATGACAACATTTTTTTTAGCAAAAGGGCTAGCATTTTTAACACAAAGAGCTTAGAACCAGAATTGTCGGACACATTTGTATTAGGCAGGCAAATTCCATGTTTTAATTACCTCACAACAATGTTTTGGCATCTGCAAAAAAGTATTTAAGCGCATATTGAGAGCAAAGTTCGTGTTTTACTGTTTTTGTTGATATACAACAATAGACTTCTACGTTTGTTTGAAAAGACATAAAATGAGAAGAGAAGTGTCCATCGACAATGAAAGAAGTACAGTGGAAATACCTCTTACGGCTACATACTGTTCCTTCTGTCTGGCGTATCGTGCGGCCTGCTGGTCAATAGGACGTCTTTGTGCTCTTTCGGGTGTGCGGCCTACTGGTCATTAGGACGTCTTTGTGCTCTTTCGTGGTGTGCGGCCTCTGGTCATATAGGACGTCTTTGTGCTCTTTCGTGGTGTGCGGCCTGCTGGTCATATAGGACGTCTTTGTGCTCTTTCGTGGTGTGCGGCCTGCTGGTCATATAGGACGTCTTTGTGCTCTTTCGTGGTGTGCGGCCTGCTGGTCATATAGGACGTCTTTGTGCTCTTTCGTGGTGTGCGGCCTGCTGGTCACATAGGACGTCTTTGTGCTCTTTCGTGGTGTGCGGCCTGCTGGTCACATAGGACGTCTTTGTGCTCTTTCGTGGTGTGCGGCCTGCTGGTCACATAGGACGTCTTTGTGCTCTTTCGTGGTGTGCGGCCTGCTGGTCACATAGGACGTCTTTGTGCTCTTTCGTGGTGTGCGGCCTGCTGGTCACATAGGACGTCTTTGTGCTCTTTCGTGGTGTGCGGCCTGCTGGTCACATAGGACGTCTTTGTGCTCTTTCGTGGTGTGCGGCCTGCTGGTCACATAGGACGTCTTTGTGCTCTTCGTGGTGTGCGGCCTGCTGGTCATATAGGACGTCTTTGTGCTCTTTTGTGGTGTGCGGCCTGCTGATCACATAGGACGTCTTTGTGCTCTTTCGTGGTGTGAGTTTGCTATGTTATTTCAGTTCTTGTGACAGGAGATCTTATTGAGTGGAAATGGGGTACTCTCCCCAAGGATTGAGCGCCACTACCAAAATCGGGTGCCTCCTTTTCCTCTTCACTTCACATTCATAATAAACGTTTGCTTATTTTTCGAAAACGGTTTCTCCACAAAATGTACCAGGCAAATTTCTTGCTGCAAACGGTTTCTTTAATCAAGAACGTCCCCAAAAAAAAAATAAAAAAAAAATAAAATAAAATAAAGCGGCAGGTCTTTGAGGATGGGCAGGGGCGGAGGGAGGGCGGGGGTAGTGTTTGTGGAGATGTAGCATGAGGGGACAGTACACACGGACGAGGGAGGAAGAGGGTGGGCGTGGAAGAGGGATGAATGAGAAGATTTCAGAGATGGGTGCTGAAAAAAAGAGAAGAATTCATGTGATATTGATGATGTAAACCTTCTTTCACGTAATGACCTCTGTCTGTCTGTCTGTCTGTCTCTGTATACATGGTTTTGAGGGCATAGTGTAAAAAAGCTGTTAGCTTATCCATTTTACCCTCAATGAAAATATTTGTATTCGTATTCGTATTCATATTCTCTCTCTCTCTTTCTCTCTCTCTCTCTCTCTCTCTCTCTCGCAATTTGTGTGTGTGTGTGTGTGTGTGTGTGTGTGTGTGTGTGTGTGTGTGTGTGTGTGTGTGTGTAAATAAGAGAGAGAGAGAGAGAGAGAGAGAGAGAGAGAGAGAGAGAGAGATGTTTAACATTTTTTCCTGATGTATGTAGGCCGGCAACAAAGGTTGATGAATCAGCACAGATCATACTGAGTGATAGCGAACTTGCTGTCATGATAAATGCTGTTCTCTATGCTGTGACTCACAAGGGGAAGGGTGGAGTGTGTATATGTTCACTGTGCAGACTTCTTCAATAAGGCTTTGTGTGATCGATGCTTTTGTCCCGTGGTCGTTCGTTGGCAAATCATGTCTTCACCGTGTCGTCTGTCGTTGGCAATTCTGTCTGTCTGTCTGTCTCTCCTCGTCTGTCTTCTTCTCTCTCTCTCTCATCTTCTCTCTTCTCTGCTCTCTACAGTTTACACAGTTTATCTAGATTAGGGCCCACGCGAGTATTTGTCACATGTGCATGATTGTGTATGCTTATGTGTGGGTTGACAGGGTAGTGGCGCGTGCGCGCGCATGTGTGTGTGTGTGTGTGTGTGTGTGTGTGTATGTGTGTGTGTGTGTGTGGCGCGCGCGCGCGCGCGCGCGCGCGCGTGTGTGTGTGTGTGTGTGTGTGTGGTGTGTGTGTGTGTGTGTGTGTGTGTGTGAGAGACGTCTTTCTGCTTTTAAGAGGAAATGAAAATTTCGCTTGAGAAACCTGAAGAAAATACGGATAAAACGGCACGGAGATTTCAGTCCGAATCACAGAATCTAAATCTACCTGGGAAGCTTCGTAAACAACTATTGACTGATGTGCTGAATTGTAACACTGCAAAAGCCCCAACAGCGTTAAGCAGCTGAACAAAATCTGATCGAACAGAAATATTTCATCAAAAAGCAAGCTGAAATTTCATAAAACAACTGTGCTGTTAACCGACTGTACAGCTCTTAAACATAGCCCCTGAACGTCTTGGTAACTCTGCCGGTACCTCTTCACCACCCAGTAACCCTGGGAAATTGCCAAACAATACACTACACACAATAGATACAAAGAAAACAGTACACACACAACTTTATTGATTCAAATGAACACATCGCACGCACACACACACACACACACACACACACACAACACACACACACACACCACACCACACACACACACACACACACACACACACACACACACGCGCGCGCGCGCGCGCGCGCGCGCGCGCGCACACACACACATACAGAAAGAGAGAGAGAGAGAGAGAGAGAGAGAGAGAGAGAGAGAGAGAGAGAGAGACGACAGGGCTGATTAAGTGCAAATATTGGGCCTCACACAAACATTTCCTCCCTTGACAACAGAATACAAACATCACTGTATATGGTATTATATCATTCTCCAAAACAAATGCGCTTTGGTATCACAATGAACATGTGCGTAAGCCGTGGGAGACATGTCACAGCTGAGGAATGATGTGAAGAATCAGCTGACAAACACAGCAGAACGTAGTATCACTGTTGTGTCAAGGGATGAGGAAGCGGCGCCGAACTGAAATACATTTTTTCCTTTCTTGAAACCAGCGGCATAGCCACCATGGTAAGATCAACCTCTGTTCACCCTCCCCCTTCCTCCCCCCACCCCCTGCGCAACTGAAAGTTGTTTTTTGTAAGAGGAACTGAAGTGTAACCCCCACAAATCAAATCAGATCAAAACAACAGCTTCTTTCCTGAGCACGTAGCTCACACCTCTCGAACAAACTTAATTTCACTCACTTTCCAGACATGCTTCAGAACGCACAAGTTCGCCATCGATCTGTCTGTCTGTCCATCTGTCTGTTCTGTCTGTCTCTCTCTCTCTTTCTCTATTCTATTTATCTATCTATCTATCTGTCTATCTATCTATCTCATAAGCTGTCTTGGAAAAGGTTGCCACAAACCGACGTGACGACTTCACCCAAAAGTTGAAGATCCCTGGATCAGTTGTCATGTGCACAGTGTGAGGTGCAGTGTATGTTTGTAATGAGTTACGTGATACAACACACGGCAGCCCTGACTGACAAGCAGGTTGACACCACAACAGTTGTGTGTGCGCCTACGTCAACAGCCCGGGACTGCGAGGCCAGCCTGGGTGACTTGCCTGTCCACTTCACCGGATCACAAACACGGGGTTCCACGAGGAAGTTGTGCTGGGCACCCACGTCAGACGGCCACCAGGACGTTCCTTCATCAAAGTCGGAGTTCACACGACACGACACTTAGAACTGGGCTGCAGACCAGCAGGACAGAGCTTGGGTAATGTGGCCCCCACCAGTGGCAACAGACGTCACGACATGGCAACAGGGGCAGGACACGAAGAGAGTCAAGCTCTCCAGTCTCCTCATGGAAATTACTTTAAGGAAACGAACTGTCTTGTTTATCATGTCACGAATTTCTGGATCTAAACCCTTCACTCTCAGGTTGCTCAACTATGATCATTCCAGCTTTCCAAACTGAAATTACGTCGAGTAGGGAATTGTGGGAAACAGACAGTTTGGACATGCAGCACGTCACGTGGAACGTAATTGATGGAATAGTGACAAGCCGCTCTGGCTGCTGGTATCCTATTACATCAGTGAACGATAATAAACAAGTAATGATGAAATATGGGAGGTGCTGGGTTATTATTTTGAAACCAAGGAAAGGAACAATGTTTGCTTTGACTTGATCTTTGTATTGGTTCTGTGTGAACATGCAAAAGAACATCAAGCAACAGAAAAATTTTCTTTGTGATTTTTTTTCTGTGCGAGCACAATGAAACACGATGTACTCAATAGTTCATACTCAAAACGTATACTTGAACATTTCCGCAATGGGTGTAATAATTTAAACAATGCATAAGGAATAATAATCGCCTCTCCAACCTACCTAAGTAATAAATGAAAAATGGGAAATGATAAATCAACAAATGTATTATAGTATAATAAATTTATAATTAATAACATCCAAATAATGAACGAACAATGCAATGCTTGGATAGTTAAAT
Source organism: Conus canariensis (assembly GCA_033310375.1). Lineage (NCBI taxonomy): Eukaryota > Metazoa > Mollusca > Gastropoda > Neogastropoda > Conidae > Conus > Conus canariensis. The sequence continues at coordinate 75,345,560 of CM065714.1, read as the reverse complement.
CTAAAAAATTGTTTTTACTTCAGGAAATGTATTATTCATCAGTTTTGACTTGTCCTATGAAATGTCATTCAATCAAGCCGTATGGTGTATGACCATGCAATGTCATTCAATCAAGCCGTTATGGTGTAGCCATGCAATGTCATTCAATCAAGCCGTTATGGGTATGGCCATGCAATGTCATCAATCAGCGTTAGGGTATGCCATGCAATGTCATTCAGTCAAGCCGTTATGGTGTATGGCCATGATATGTCATTCAGTCAAGCCGTTATGGTGTATGGCTGCATGTCATTCATCAAGCCGTTATGGTGTATGACCTGGATGATCATATCAAGCCAGGTTATGGTGTTGGCCATGCAATGCATTCATCAAGCCGTTATGGTGTATGGCATGCCAATGAATGTCATTCAATCAAGCCGTTATGGTGTATGGCCATGCAATGTCATTCAATCAAGCCGTTATGGTGTATGGCCATGCAATGTATTCAATCAACGTTATGTGTATGCCATGCAATGTCATTCAATCAAGCCGTATGGTGTATGGCCATGCAATGTCATTCAATCAAGCCGTTATGGTGTATGGCCTTGCAATGAGAGGAAAGTCTAGCTCTTCATGAAGGAAACTCATTGAACATGATCTACTGAAACTCCACCGCAAACATCATACGATACTGTGTTCTGTAGTAGGAATAATGTAACACTACAGTCACACAGCGGATAGTCCCATCCTCCTCGACGTATTCGCTGACCGGGGTATAAAAACAACAAAAGCCAAACTGTGCAGAAACCATGGCCTGTGCTGTTCACGAGCTGGTCGTCAAATGTCAGCAGACAATGGCACATTTCGTGCTAGTGCCCTACACTCAGCCACTGTGCTTCAGGAACCGCTGAATGCTGGTAGGGGGTAAAGTACCGGAGGGTATGCAATGATGAAATTTGATCTTGTGCTCATCTATATTTCATGTGTGTAAAATTCTGTAAGTGAAGGGTGGAGCTCTTGTGCTATGGATTCTCTCTCTCTCTCTCTCTCTCTCTCTCTCTCTCTCTCTCTCTCTCTCTCTCTCTCTCTTGTGTGTGTGTGTGTGTGTGTGTGTGTGTGTTGTGTGTGTGTGTGTGTTTGTGTCTCTGTCTCTCTCTCTCAAGGTCAATGTTTCTTATTCATTGCAGCCGAAATTGTTGTGACATTTACATGTTCTCGACTCAAAGCACATGATCTAAGAAGACAAAAAATTGGTTTCTGATCAAATCTGAGAGAAATTGTGATTGCCTGCAGTCGAGCTGTGAAAGAAGAGGAAGAAGAAGAAAAAGAAGAAGAAGGAGAAGGAGAAAAAGGAGAAGAAGGAGAAGGAGAAAAAGGAGAAGGAGAAGAAGAAGGAGAAGAAGAAGAAAAAGAAGAAGAAGAAGAGGAAAAAAGAAGAAGAAGGAGGAGGAGGAGGAGAAGGAGGAGGAGAAGAAGAAGAAGAAGTAGAAGAAGGAACTCACATTGTCCACTGTCCTGCATACACTCAGATTCTCACCAAATATCCATTTTATGAAGAAACTAGAAGAGCAGGCTCAGACCTCTGTTGTGGTCCAACAGATCCCGGACCCTCCACTTAATCCGATCCCCATCACAGATCCGCAGCAGAATTTAATGAGTTCGTCCTTGGACTCTCTTTCCACCAAGTTTCGTTAAAATGGATTCAGTAGTTTCTATTCAG
>CM065714.1:75298864-75341364 GCA_033310375.1 Conus canariensis | reverse complement strand
GAGGAGGATGGAAACGGGGGTAGGGGGACAGTGTGGAGAGGGTGGTGGGTGGTGGTGGTGGTGTTGGGAAGGGCAGGTGTTGGGTGGTGGTGGTGATACTGTTGATATGACCATCTGATTTGCATGATAAAATCAAATGAAATCTAACATTTTCCCATACACAGAACATGATTGAACAATTGTGACATAACATGGGTGGAGGCAAGAGGAAGGAGCGAGGGCAATGGGGAAGAAATAAAACAATTGATCTAATATAACCCAAACATTTTCCAGATGTAAGGAAAAGCCTCAGTAATAAGCCTTCCGTAATCATTTCTAGTCTGAGACCTCTCTGTATGAAGCCATTCTCTTCATAAGACATTAATACACCATTACAGTCTCACTGGGGAACAGTAGGAGTGGAAAGTCATTGAAAAAAAACCAAAACAAAACCTGATGTGTTCAACACACGAAACATTCTCCATAACTCTATACAGCAAATACGATACAGAAAAAAAACGCCTCTACATGCGGGTGAGAGCCAAAGCAGTTCACCAATCTATTGTGGTCATGTTAACTCATTGATTCCACGTCTTTTGGATGCGAGGTAATATGTCACTTTTTTTTATGGCAACGACTGAATAGCCACTGGTAAAAGAAGATGGAAAGAAACTCAACGAACAAAACAAGAAAAAAATCATTAAGTGAAGGAAAGAAGCTTCTGGATTATTCGTCGAGCTTCTGTCCCTCATGGGATTATCTGCTCTTAAATGTGGATTTGCAGCCACCACCTTTCCAAATACCTTGTCAATGCAATGATTCCTTGGCTCCAGAGGAGAATGAGATCCCGGCCACGGGCGGTGTGTTGTGACTTGAATAGGTAGTAAACCTGGTGTGATAGGTCCCAGCCCTCTTCCTCAGCGACTCACAACCTGCACACAGCCGCCCCACCCCCTGGCCAGCCATGCCCACACCACCTGTCTGAAGGGTCGCCACAGGAGGAAGTAGAAGATAAAGTTGGAGCAGCAGCTGAGCACCACCATGGTGTCAGCCACAGCAGCAACCCGGATGTCCACACTGGGCTGGAACAGTTCCAGCCTGGTCAGCCGGATCAGGAACAGGACACTGGGCAGCAGCATGCTGACCACGTACCACCCACTCAGTCCCAGAACTAGGGCAGATAACTGCTCCTCTGCCCTCGTATTATCTCCCTTGGGTCGAACAGATGTGTGGCGAAGGCGGCAGAGGATAACGACAAAGATGACGTTGATGATGATGACGGCGGTGAAAGGGAGAATGTAGAGGAGAAGGAGAGAGATGTAGAGAGTGTAGACCAGTCCAAACGTGGTCAACTGTCGTTGACCCTGACACTCCTGACCCACACTGTAGCCGTTGATGAGATCGAGGAGGAGAGGCACAGTGAAGCCCAGGCCTAGCAGCACAATGATGCCTGCCTTCTTCAGGGTCAGACCCACACTGAAGCGACTGTGAGCCAGGAAGGGATGGGCCACGGACAGACACCGCTCCAAACAGATGTCTAGCGTCGTGTACGTCGCTCCCCACAGACCAAGGGTCCTCAAGCACATGAACACAGTAGTGGCTGGTGAGTGCCAGGAATCCTCCAGACCCAGGACAGCCATCAGCAGGACGCCAGCAGGAAGACCACGTCGTAGATGGAGAGAATCGCCAGCTGAACGGAACAGGACGACCTCATCTTTCGCTTGACACACACCGCCACAGCCACTGTCGATCCCAGGATGCCCAGCGTGCAGAGAACGATCTGCAGGTAGAAGAGTACATCAAGGAAGGCGTGCAGGTCTTTGTTCAGTGGTATACACAGGCCGAGGTTCTCCACGATAAACTGGAAACTGCTGTATGGTACCCCGTCGAATATTATTATCTGGCTACCCATCTTAAAACTGTTTTAAGATGATACTCGATTTTTTTTTTTTTTTTTTTTTTGTAGTTTGAGCGGTCTGAGTTCTTTGCCAGATCAGCAGACAGGAAAACGATGTATGAACAGATGCAAGTGCAACAATGGCACTGTGGCTGCTTAGAAACTGTTGATTTCACGGCCTAATACAGTTAGTACAACCTCGCACTTTGTCACTTGGTCGGTTACAAACCTTGTGTTGCTAGCAGTTAGGATTATAAATATCTGACATTCGCCCGGGAACGCTCCGAACATCACTGAAACCAACAGGCGAACAGAATGAATCAGAGGAATTGCGCCCGTCTGGCAGTGTTGTTAAGGATGAGGAGGGGGTGCGGAGGGATGGTGTAGAGAGGAGGGGGTGCGGGAGGGATGGTGTAGAGAGGAGGGGGTGCGGGAGGGATGGTGTAGAGAGGAGGGGGTGCGGGAGGGATGGTGTAGAGAGGAGGGGGTGCGGGAGGGATGGTGTAGAGAGGAGGGGAGAGATGGTGACGGTCGGGAGCGTGATTCGTTCTAACGCAAACCCTGCTAGACAGAGAACAGCATGGCTTCATTTGCAGTATGTCAGCGCCTCGTGTCAGCTGAAGCACAGAAGCAACAGCAGCAGCTTTACACGCGCTTGTCATGAGACACAGAGAGAACAGACAGATACACAGCCAGCCAGCCAGCAGACAGACAGAGGGAAGGTGAGCAAAGAACTGGACAGTAAGGCCACAATAAAACTTTGACGAAAGCAAGCAAAGAGTTTATTCAACGATCTTGAAAAGCTGCAGAGAACTAACTCACCTGGGTCCAACTTGAATACCACCATCACAGCTCAGTACCACACAGTCACACTGTCTCTCCCTCCCTCTCTCTCGTTCTCTGTGTATGTATGTATGTATGTATTATATATATATATATATATATATATATATATAAAATATATATATATATATATATATATATATATAGAGAGAGAGAGAGAGAGAGTGGTGTGTGTGTGAGAGAGAGAGAGAGAGAGAGAGAGAGAGAGAGGGTGTGTGAATGCATGTGTGTGTGTTTGCGTGCGTGCGTGCGTGCGTGTGCGTGTCCTTAAATAACATCATTGGATTGGTACACATTCGGTGCACAGTTCGTATTCTTTCGTTTTGGTTTTCAAGTGCGTGTTAAAAAGATACAGATGTTAACGTGTTTCCTACATTCAGATTACGCAGCACACTCCCTCTGAGCCAATGAAATCTCGCCGTTTCCGATCTGTCAGGAATTGGATGAGGACAAAACACGCCCCCCAACCCATCACCTTCCCTCACCATTTCCCTCTTCCTCACCCTTACCAGCACCGTCACTGCAGGAGCAATCTGCATGGTTTGATCCCTGTGGTTGTTGAGTTCAGTTACACGAACAGCGTTCCAGTGCAATGTCAGACATTTATAATGCAAACTGGGAAAAGCACTAGCTTCAAAGCGATCAACTGAAAACATCCCAGCTTGTGCATACTGTGTCAGGCAGTGGAGTGAACAGGATTGAGCAGTCATAGTGCTGTGTTTTTACCTTGCATTTGGTGATACATTACTTTCCTATTCAGAGATTTGGAGAATAAAAAAGTCCCGGGATATCCTCTGGAACTACTTCGAAGATGCGTGTTCAGACAGTAACAGAAGAGGGCCCACTCGGCCACAGTTTATTGTTCACGATTACAAAGAACCTTGGCCTGTGTGTGGAGCTGAACAGAGACCTGCACGCCTTCCTTGATGTACTCTTCTACCTGCAGATCGTTCTCTGCACGCTGGGCATCCTGGGATCGACAGTGGCTGTGGCGGTGTGTGTCAAGCGAAAGATGAGGTCGTCCTGTTCCGTTCAGCTGGTGATTCTCTCCATCTACGACGTGGTCTTCCTGCTGGCCTCTCTGCTGATGGCTGTCCTGGGTCTGGAGGATTCCTGGCACTCACCAGCCACTACTGTGTTCATGTGCTTGAGGACCCTTGGTCTGTGGGGAGCGACGTACACGACTCTAGACATCTGTTTGGAGCGGTGTCTGTCCGTGGCCCATCCCTTCCTGGCTCACAGTCGCTTCAGTGTGGGTCTGACCCTGAAGAAGGCAGGCATCATTGTGCTGCTAGGCCTGGGCTTTACTGTGCCTCTCCTCCTCGATCTCATCAACGGTTACAGTGTGGGTCAGGAGTGCCAGAGTCGACGTCATCTGACCACGTTCGGATTGGTCTACCCCAATTACATCTCTCTCCTTCTCCTCTACATTCTCCCTTTCACCGCCATCATCATCATCAACGTCATCTTTGTCTTTATCCTCTGCCGCCTTCGCCACACATCTGTTCGACCCAAGGGAGATAATACGAGGGCAGAGGAGCAGTTATCTGTCCTAGTTCTGGGACTGAGTGGGTGGTACGTGGTCAGCATGCTGCTGCCCAGTGTTCTGTTCCTGATCCGGCTGACCAGGCTGGAACTGTTCCAGCCCAGTGTGGACATCCGGGTTGCTGCTGTGGCTGACACCGTGGTGGTGCTCAGCTGCTGCTCCAACTTTATCTTCTACTTCCTCCTGTGGCGACCCTTCAGACAGGTGGTGTGGGCATGGCTGGCCAGGGGGTGGGGGAGGCTGTGTGCAGGTTGTGAGTCGCTGAGGAAGAGGGCTGTGACCTGTCACACCAGGCTCACGAGCGGCACAAGTAACACCACACCACCAATAGCCCAGGTCTCATGTTCCTCTGGTGCTAAGGAATCATCGCAGTAACAGACTACCTTGAACTGACATCTTCTGTAGTAAATCTGGTTTCAAGGCATAGACACGCCATGAGAATAAACTGGTAAACTGTTATGGTCGTCGTATGCTTTTTGAAGCATGGAGGTCAGGTAATGAACGTAACGACCAGATTCCAGTACACTGCACAAGTCATGTCAGGACGCTGGAGGTCAGGCAATGAACGTAACGACCAGATTCCAGTACACTGCACAAGTCATGTCAGGATGCTGGAGGTCAGGCAATGAACGTAACGACCAGATTCCAGTACACTGCACAAGTCATGTCAGGACGCTGGAGGTCAGGCAATGAACGTAACGACCAGATTCCAGTACACTGCACAAGTCATGTCAGGACGCTGGAGGTCAGGCAATGAACGTAACGACCAGATTCCAGTACACTGCACAAGTCATGTCAGGACGCTGGAGGTCAGGCAATGAACGTAACGACCAGATTCCAGTACACCGCACGTCATGTCAGGACGCTTGATGCACTGACCGCACATCGCTAGTTGTATTTTTCATTTCTTCGATTTCACTCATACTTGTGAAAGGACAAACATTGCCGTGAACTGTATGCGTATTTCTTAAAGTTTTATTTGTGACCGATATTCTGGAGCACAGTATGATCTGCAACTATTTTATGGTCATGTTTTTATTTTTGTTAATTGTCATTAACGTAGCCATGTAGTCAGTAGTTTTATTCAGTTTTTCTTTCCATTAATAACAATTCTAATGTTAAATGTTTTCACTTCATCTGTTAATATCCTGTAATATGCCCTGGATTTTTTTTACTCACACCGAGGGTTTCATATTTATTTTCTTATGATCTACCAATGTTTTACGTTTCTTATTTGATACAATGGGTAAACTTGGGAAGTTTATTGTGATTCCATAATTTTTTTTATTGTTGTGAAAAAGATCTGTAGTTTGGAAATTCACCTCCACTGTCGATCGAATTCTTCACAAAAGGTAATCAATATTGTGTGCCCATTTCTTATGGAATTCTTCACAAAAGGTAATCAATATTGTGTGCCCATTTCTTATGATTTTTTTTTCAAGCTGCAACTTTTCTTATTAAAAAGACAGGTCCAGAAGATACGTTGCAACATTTGTTTGGTTTGACTTTACACGCAAACACGTAGGATACCGAGAAAGTATCTCTGCAATTCAATTTTTTTAAAATCTAGACTTCATAACTATTAACAGAGCATAGTGTTGTGTTTATTTGTGAGGTTAGATAAAGATCTTCCTAATCCAAGCTAGTTTCCGGACACTAATATGCATGTCCATGTAAAATATACTATTCCCCTTGTTTCAATAGTTTGTGAATAATACATGTACTATCTCTTAATTTCCTGGTTGTTGTTTGCCAACACGATTTCTGTGTCTGTTTTTCTTAACGTTTGAGTGTCAGGAGGATTTGAAAGCAGTATTCATAGGTAAGAAATGTCTGATGAAATCAGAAATCTTTACATTTGTGTGTGTCTTAATCTTTTCCGTTTTTCTGTCACATACTAACACTTGTCGTGCATTGCTTGTGGTTGAAGTGATACAATTCACTTATTTTAAACACCTCTCTCTCTCTCTCTCTCTCTCTCTCTCTCTGTTCCCTTTTTCTGTCGTATCCTCACTTCTCCATTGTTTTCAGTTGTTGTGTACGCTGCCATTCTTCCTGAAGCCATGTGGGGAGTTTGTGTTGTGCATTTTTGTCATAACTGCTTAGTGTTAGTTGTGACACCTGACGAAGGCATATGCACTGCAAATTCACTTGTCACTTTCGTACTTTGTATTAAATGAGCGTCACCTTGAACTTTGCTTTGTGTGTTCATTTGCATTTTGGTTTGTTTTCGCTCATGCTGTTCGCTCCAGATGTTGTGTAGCTATATTATTGTGCCACTACCACTCTCTTTTTCTGAATCTCGTTTCTGTTTGTCTTTTCCCTCTATCTGCCTCTCTTTTTCCTCGAGTTGAAATGGGATCGACACTGAATGTTCCTTTTCCCATTACACCCCACACACACAGTGTGTGTGTGTGTGCGAGCGTGCACACACACACATACACACACACACGGCGCGCGCGCACACACACACACACACACCTCTTAAGCACGTCATCGTCCGTTTACGCATATGTTTTCATTCGTCATTTCCTATACGTATTTATTTGTTTCTTTTTATGTCACAAGTCCTGAAGACGGTCTATGACCGAAACGTTGTTGATAGTTGTTCTGTTTTTCTTTTTTTAAACTCTTCTGAGAATCCTCAAAGACTTTTTTTTTTTTTAAAGAAGATCTGCGGTCAAATATCTGTTACATTATTGTGCGTTGTAAGAACACCAGGAATCGTTACATTAATAAAATGTATTTATTTTTTATATGTGTGAGGGATGGGGACGAAAGTGGTAGAAAGTGGGGAGGATATGGGAAGGAGAGCTGTACCGGGTACAGGGATGGTAGTGTAGGGGACACATCAAAACGATTCTGATCCGCATAACAAAAGAATTGACGAGGCGTTTGTCTTATGAACAACAGGTTGTTTGTAACAACAGAAAAAAAGAGATTCTCAACTCGTCTTTTTGGGCTAACGAACCACAAACCCCATATAGTTGAACATACCCAAATCAGGGTCAGTCCTGAAGAACCTTGTTACTGTTGACAAAATGAAAGAAGCCATGAAAAATCATACCGTGGGGATCCGTCTTGCAGTATTTCTATGCTGAATTAACGTCATATTTGAGTGTACTGACATTCAGTGATGAACGATGCCAACGACCAATGTTGAAACTGCATGATCCAGTAGGCCTACCCACACACATATGCGCGCACACACACACACACACACACACACACACGCGCGCACACACACACATGCACGCATGCCCGCACACACACACCACACACACACGCACGCATGCCCCCACACACACATGCATGGAGATGGCGGAAGCACTTCACAGATGTGAACGGAAATTAGTCCAGGTTCTCACCATCAGCGTCTGCTGTTGCAGAGATGGACTGCGTGATGAAACAGGTCCCGCTTGATCAGTAGAGTGTTGGTGCTAAGGGATGTTTTTCATCACGAGCCACGAGAATCCCAGAGCTCAGCCATCCAGTGTGTGCGTGTGCCCAGCAGAGAAATATCAATCACCAACTAGAAGCCATCCAGTGTGTGTGTGCCCAGCAGAGAAATATCAATCACCAACTAGAAGCCATCCAGTGTGTGTGCCCAGCAGAGAAATGTCAATCACCACCTAGAAGCCATCCAGTGTGTGTGCCCAGCAGAGAAAAGTCAATCACCAACTAGAAGCCATCCAGTGTGTGTGCCCAGCAGAGAAATATCAATCACCAACTAGAAGCCATCCAGTGTGTGTGCCCAGCAGAGCAATATCAATCACCAACTACAAGCCATCCAGTGTGTGTGCCCAGCAGAGAAATATGAATCACCAACTAGAAGCCATCCAGTGTGTGTGCCCAGCAGAGAAATATGAATCACCAACTAGAAACCATCCAGTGTGTGTGCCCAGCAGAGCAATATGAATCACCAACTAGAAACCATCCAGTGTGTGTGCCCAGCAGAGCAATATGAATCACCAACTAGAAGCCATCCAGTGTGTGTGCCCAACAGAGCAATATCAATCACCAACTAGAAGCCATCCAGTGTGTGTGTGTGCCCAGCAGAGCAATATCAATCAACTAGAAGCCATCCAGTGTGTGTGCCCAGCAGAGCAATATCACCAACTAGAAGCCATCCAGTGTGTGTGTGCCCAGCAGAGAAATGTCAATCACCAACTAGAAGCCATCCAGTGTGTGTGCCCAGCAGAGCAATATCAATCACCAACTAGAAGCCATCCAGTGTGTGTGCCCAGGAGAGAAATGTCAATCACCACCTAGAAGCCATCCAGTGTGTGTGCCCAGCAGAGCAATATCAATCACCAACTAGAAAGCCATCCAGTGTGTGTGCCCAGCAGAGCAATATCAATCACCAACTAGAAGCCATCCAGTGTGTGTGCCCAGCAGAGCAATATCAATCACCAACTAGAAGCCATCCAGTGTGTGTGCCCAGCAGAGCAATATCAATCACCAACTAGAAGCCATCCAGTGTGTGTGCCCAGCAGAGCAATATCAATCACCAACTAGAAGCCATCCAGTGTGTGTGCCCAGCAGAGCAATATCAATCACCAACTAGAAGCCATCCAGTGTGTGTGCCCAGCAGAGAAATACCAATCATCAACTAGAAGCCATCCAATGTGTGTGCCCAGCAGAGAAATATCAATCACCAACTAGAAGCCACACTGTGCGCCCAGCAGAGAATATCAATCACCAACTAGAAGCCACACTGTGCGCCCAGCAGAGAAATGTCAATCACCAACTAGAAGCCACACTGTGCGCCCAGCAGAGAAATGTCAATCACCAACTAGAAGCCACACTGTGCGTCCAGCAGAGAATATCAATCACCAACTAGAAGCCATCCAGTGTGTGCGCCCAGCAGAGAAATGTCAATCACCAACTAGAAGCCACACTGTGCGCCCAGCAGAGAAATGTCAATCACCAACTAGAAGCCACACTGTGCGCCCAGCAGAGAAATATCAATCACCAACTAGAAGCCATCCAGTGTGTGCGCCCAGCAGAGAAATGTCAATCACCAACTAGAAGCCATCCAGTGTGTGTGCCCAGCAGAGAAATATTAATCACCAACTAGAAAGACACTCGGGACAGCGTAGACCTCCACCAGCCAAAGATCAAAGAGTGCTCTTCCACTTCCATCAAACACCAAGAGTTCTCTTCACTTCCATTAAACACCAAGAGTGCTCTTCACTTCCATCAAACACCAAGAGTGCTCCTCACTTCCATCAAATACCAAGAGTGCTCTTCACTTCCATCAAACACCAAGAGTCCCCTTCACTTCCATCAAACACCAAGAGTCCCCTTCACTTCCATCAAACACTAAGAGTCCTCTTCACTTCCATCAAACACTAAGAGTGCTCTTCACTTCCATCAAACACCAAGAGTTCTCTTCCACTTCCATCAAACACCAAGAGTCCTCTTCACTTCCATCAAACACCAAGAGTGCTCTTCCACTTCCATCAAACACTAAGGGTCCTCTTCACTTCCATTAAACACCAAGAGCGCTCTTCACTTCCATCAAACACTAAGAGTCCTCTTCACTTCCATCAAACACCAAGGTGCTCTTCACTTCCATCAAACACTAAGAGTCCTCTTCACTTCCATCAAACACTAAGAGTCCTCTTCACTTCCATCAAGCACTAAGAGTCCTCTTCACTTCCATCAAACACCAAAAGTGCTCTTCACTTCCATCAAACACCAAGAGTCCTCTTCATTCCATCAAACACCAAGAGTCCTCTTCACTTCCATCAAACACCAAGAGTGCTCTTCACTTCCATCAAACATTAAGAGTCCTCTTCACTTCCATCAAACACCAAGAGTCCTCTTCACTTCCATCAAACACCAAGAGTCCTCTTCACTTCCATCAAACACTAAGAGCGCTCTTCACTTCCATCAAACATTAAGAGTCCTCTTCACTTCCATCAAACACCAAGAGTCCTCTTCACTTCCATCAAACACTAAGAGTGCTCTTCACTTCCATCAAACACCAAGAGTGCTCCTCACTTCCATCAAACACCAAGAGTGCTCTTCACTTCCATCAAACACCAAGAGTGTTCTTCACTTCCATCAAACACTAAGAGTGCTCTTCACTTCCATTAAACACTAAGAGTGCTCTTCACTTCCGTCAAACACTAAGAGTGCTCCTCACTTCCAGCAAACACTAAGAGTGCTCTTCACTTCCGTCAAACACCAAGAGTGCTCTTCACTTCCATCAAACACTAAGAGTGCTCTTCACTTCCATCAAACACTAAGAGTGCTCTTCACTTCCATCAAACACTAAGAGTGCTCTTCACTTCCATTAAACACTAAGAGTGCTCTTCACTTCCATTAAACACAAAGTCAGATTCTATTCCATAGTCTCCATGTATGCCTCAAGGCATCATCAAAGGTAGAGCAGGACTGTAAAATGTGAGCTGGAGTCTGATAGCTAATACCATACAGGCATTTATCCGTGAAGGGGGTGGTCACTCAGTACAGAGGGGAGAGAAGCTGGCTATGTCCTTTCTGAGCCCGAAGATGATGACATCTGGGGTCCAGTCCATCTGCTGGATACTGTCATCTCCAAGCTCCAGATGCAGTGTTCATGCCTTGTGGCTCTGAAGAGACTCCTACGTGGTATAACTTAATATTTTCCTGTGAAATATTATGTCCTGATCTGCCATGAATACTTCATTTCCCGATCAGAAATAATTTTTCATTGCAGGTCCTTAGAGCAATGACTCAATTGGCCAGAAACAAATTCAGTGATTGCGTTCTTAATCAAACTGGTGCCTAACATTTTGGGATCGTCAGAAAACGAGTATCACAGCCAGCAGGTATCGCTGCATACACAACTAGTTGGTCTCTAGTCACAGCTCATCGGTTCTGGAGTTCACCGTGGCTATGAGGGCGCTGCCAAGATGAGCGCTGCTTCGGCTGTATCCACCTCTGACAAATGTGAGCAAGTGCGGGGCGGCACATTTTTCTTTTCATTGTCAGTACTCTGTCGTGTTTGACCCCACAAAGCCTTGTTGTCTGTGATGTGTCGTGTTTGACCCCACAAAGCCTTGGGAACAGGTGGTGATCGGCTGCACAGTTTCCAGCTCGGAGGTATAAGGTAAAAGCTTTCAGGTTCAGATCTTCCATAGGCTGGAACTTTCTCATTCACCTGGATGATCCTGGACTAACGTACAGACTCGTGGCAGTCTTTCAGAGGAGAGGAGAAACTGAAGTCAGGTAGGTTTGCACACTACTCCTTCATAAATAAACTCAGGTCAGATGGTCAGCATACAATCCTTTCAAAATACAGGATACACTGAACCATATGGTCTCCTTAGCGGTCTTTCAAAGCAAAGGATAGACTAAGGGTACGTTGTCTACCTTCCAGTCTTTCGAGCCAAAAGATATGTGCACTTGCGTTTCAGGACAGGATGAACTGTAGTCAGATGATCCGCGAGCTAGTTTGTCAAAGTACAAAATACATAAAAGCCAGATGACCTGCGTGCCAGTCTGTCAAAGTACAGAATACATAAAGACCAGATGACCTGCGTGCCAGTCCGTCAAAGTACAGAATACATAAAGTCCAGATGACCTGCGTGCCAGTCTGTCAAAGTACAAAATACGTAAAGACCAGATGATCTGCGTGCCAGTCTGTCAAAGTACAGAATACATAAAGTCCAGATGATCTGCGTGCAGTCTGTCAAAGTATAGAATACATAAAGACCAGATGATCTGCGTGCCAGTCTGTCAAAGTACAGAATACATAAGTCAAGATCTGCGTCAGTTGTCAGTATAAATCTAAGACAGTGATCTGGTGCCACTGTCAAAGTACAGATACATAAAGACCAGATGATCTGCGTGCCAGTCTGTCAAAGTACAGAATACATAAATGTCACGTGGGTGAAGTCACGTGGTAATTGTTCAAGGGAAACGCTATGATCAATCCCAACTCATTCGCGCTAACCACACAAACACCAAATCCAAACACGGGAATACGAGTACAAAACACTGAAACTTTACCGTCACAAAAAAACATAGATGTTCACACCACGTTTACATACATATATAAGGACGGGTATACACTTAAAGTAACCCCGTAGGGCTGTGAATAAATGGAAGGGCCACACACAAAAAAGAAAAAAAAAAATCGAATACTCTCTCCACTGACGTTAAACGTCCCGCCGGATTCTGGGTGGGGCCAGAAGGTAAGGTGGAGCTGAATGCAGTCAAAGGGATCAAGGAAGATAAAAAAAAAAAAAACAAAAAAAAAAACCCAGTAATGCTTGCCAAAATCTGATCCTCCCAAAAAAAAAAAAAAAAAAAAAAAAAAAAAATAGGGGTGATCAGAATTGCCAAGCAGTAAATCGAAGTAAACAGCCTGTGAGATGAGACGGGATTACGGTTCAGAAGGAGAAATTTTAGCACCGGATCATTAAATAAGAAAGGCCAAAAAAAAAAAACAAAGGGGAGCGTCTTGGGCAACACCCTAAGAATGGGGTAGTGTACTGGTGGAGTTCAACTGCTAAGGACTGTAATTAAACATCCCACATTAATTTCACCCTTTTTTTTTAACCGCTAACAGACAAGGAACAGTTCACCACAGAAAGGTAGATAAACAGTGCATGGTTAAACTTGGCGTGATAGATAAACTGGAACCCTGCACAAAAAAACGCACCATACAGCGGCGACAACCCTGGAAAGCAAATATCCTTTATACGTGGAAATACAAAACAAAACATTCATGTTAGGCAAGCACAACTATAATAGAATTATAAAGCGCTCTGCTGAAAAAAAAAATGATGTAATGCCTGTCCATCTCTGCAATAATTAAAATACGTGGATGCCAGACTCACGGACCGACCCCCAAAGCCTCAACCGTGAGACAGTCCTACGCGGGTCCGGCAAAGGGAAGCGCGTCTGCACCGTCGGATACACACCACGTCGCAGACAGGATAGCGTCCTATCTCCTTCCAAGGAGATACAGTTACACAAACGACGAGGGCACGAAGGTTCGAGGGTGAAGGCGAGATGCACTCAAACCAGGCACACAGGCGTGGCGGCCGTCCAACACCTGTATGCAGCAGGTAGGGCAGTGGCACCAGCGACCCACGAAGCTGTAGGGGTAGAGAGTGGGGTCGCCGGCGCAACACAAGATGAAGAAATCAGGGTGGAGGTCCTCTCTCCAAAGATGGCACCCGGCGGACTGGTGCGTCCTCGCTCCGACCCAGGGGCGAGGTCCTTGCGGGTACCCGGGAGAGGGGCATGGAGGAGAAAGGGCTGAAGATTGCAAGAGGAATGGGGAGGGATGATGGGGGCGACGAAGAAGATGGAGGCAGCGCGGTCAAGCCGCGGTCGCAGCAGCAGCAGCAGTACCGATGGCGGCAACAGCAGAAACCGGAAAGGCGGCGAGACCGACAACAGCTGCAAGGTCGGCGGCAGCAGCAGCGGCACACAGGTAAGTCAGCCACTGGTGAGGCAAAGGAGGAAAAAAAAACAAGTCCTGGAAAACACACAAAAGATGGTTTCCCATATACAGCAGGTGCAAAGCAAAAACCCGTAAGCACAGACATCCATTACAGAGAGTAACAAGGACAGGCACGGAACGCACTGGCAGAGCGCTTGCTAATTTCAGTCCTCAAATAGTATTAAATACAAAATTTCCCCGGTTCAGACACTTTGCCTACATACATATACCCAATAAACGTTCACAACCGTTTATGTCAAACACCCCGGGGTTGGCTCTCTTGAGCTGTATAAAAAAAACAAAAAACGAATCGTCTTCCTCGGGACGACTCTCCTTTTCGGAAACAAAAGCCGGAAGCGTTAACAGCGCCACACAAACTTATGGGCGCCCTAAATATTTACAAGAATGACAACAAAAAAATGGAAAAGAAAAAGCCCAAGTCTTGACCAAGCGCATTTACAAGTAACTAACATCAACACAAAACACGTGTGGCAAGACACTTGACCCGGAATGTGGTACAGGCACGCGACAACACGCCGAACACAACAACACTACATATTTGGAGGGGAAAATGAATAACACGCCCTACTGCTGTAAATGTAAAAAAAAAAAAATGGCCTAGAAGTAGATGAATAATTAAAAGTTGGTGTAAACGAAATGGTACTAAAATGATAAACGAAAATAATTCTCAAACACAACAAAAAAATAATGTAAGAATGAAAGTAATAGCTGTGAGGAAAACCAATTCTTTAAAACAGATTTGGAAATAAATAAATAATAAAAGAAAAACACATATGAACTAACTACGCAACGTACTCACCAACCAGACTTGTGAACGGGACTCCCCGAGGAGCTGGAACAGTAAGCCCTGCACGGCTCGCATCTAAACCCTGGTCAGGGCATAAGAATTTAGAAAAACAGGCTTCTGCCTCTAAGTGAATACGGGGATTCACGACTGTGATACCGATCACAGGTACACTACCAAAAAGGTAACTAGACAAGCTGATACAGCACTCGTACGGAGTACTACGGTTCGGTTCCACCCAAAGGTGAAAACCTGATGCCGAGAGCCGGGAGATATGGATCTCCAAAGTAAAAAAAAAATGCAACGCAGTTTCCCACAAAGGCGAAACGGTGGTGGCTCCTCGAGGGATATGGATCCCTCACAAAAATACAATTACCAAGCAAAGACTGCAAGCACACGGCTTGCACGACACGTTATGTCACCGCCCTCTATCCCATCCCAACCTCGACTCCCCCGGTCGGCTTCCAAAAAAAAAAAAACCTGATCGGCAGGTGAGAGGAAGCTCACTCAGCCTACGTTTAACACCACGTGCAACCTGAGTCCACACGGAAAACATGACAATGCAGGATGGAAGATGGGTTGCAGAGATTTTAAAAGCTAAAGTAAAACTAAGTTGTTGTTGTTGTTTTTTAAAACATATGACACACTGCCTAAGGTTATCGTTGAACAAAACTAACCCCCTACACAAATTCTTCCCTCTAGACGAAACGGACCTTGAACATGACAGTTGGAAGAAATGTGCAATGCATGACAATAAAGTCCAGATGATCTGCGTGCCAGTCTGTCAAAGTACAGAATACATGAAGTCCAGATGATCTGCGTGCCAGTCTGTCAAAGTACAGAATACATGAAGTCCAGATGATCTGCGTGCCAGTCTGTCAAAGGAAAGAATACATAAAGACCAGATGATCTGCGTGCCAGTCTGTCAAAGGAAAGAATCTACAAACTCCACATGGTCTGTTAGTCTTTAAAAGGAAAGAGCAAACCAAGGTCCCACGGCCTGCTTGCTGGTCTTTAAAAGTAAAGAGTAGCTAAGGTCAAGTGGTCTGTGTGTTAGCCTTTCAACGTAAAGAAGAAACTAAGGTCATGTGATTTGTGTCCTAGTCTTTCAAAGGAAAAAGTACATTACGGCCACATGGTCTGTGTGCAAGTCTTTCAAAGGAGATAGTAAACTAAGGTCACATGGTCTGTGTGCTTGTCTTTCAGAGCTTAGGAAAAAGCCAAGCACAATGAATGGGTGTCTCCACAAGAGATGACTCACTGATCCTTGCCTGCTGTCGTTGAAGGGTTTAATGTTTTCACTTTGCTCTTTCTGGCTGTCTGTTTTCAATACTCATATCTGGGGTAGGATAGCCGTTTCCACAAGAGACAGGACGTTGTTTGGCTGCACGTGCTTTCACTTCACCACACAGCATAAACTTACAAAACTTAGCGCCCATGGCAATGAAACATAATCGTCCAGAACACATTCTGGAGTAAAGATACTTTGGTAAACAATACACAGGGTAAAAGGAGACTGAGAGAGAGAGAGAGAGAGAGAGAGAGAGAGAGAGAGAGAGAGAGAGAGAGTATTTAGATTGGACCTTGACCCGTCGTGAAGAGGTATGTGGACACATAAGTGGATGAGGATATATAGCGGATACAAAATCAACACACACAAGAATATGACATGTATACATGTACATTTCAGGAAGCAATAATTCTCTCAGTCTAAATCCAAGAACAAATAAAGATTACATAAAGGTATGGTTAATAGCATTAATAAGCTCAATTGGAACAATAAAGGATCTCTATAGTACTTACGCTTATTTGACGCGTCATATATATGTCCAAGTGCTGGGTAACAACAAATGCACCCAATTTTCTTGGCTCTTCGTAATATACAAATACAAATAAGGTTTCAAACTGGAGGCATTACAAAAGGTTCAATACTGTCTGAAGCTATCACTACTTTGGATTTGATTAGACCAAATTTGCCACAGGCAGTCAAACTATCTTTATTGGAAAACACATACAAAATCACAACTTCCAACATTTGGACTCTTTCAAAGAAAGACAAACCCATTTTTCACACAAAGATATGCCAACATTCGTACTTCCTGCATCCATATCATGTAACACATCATAAGCTTTACGTGTGGAATTCTGTAATTCTCCATTGCCTCAACTTTAGCCGTTGTGAGTCCACTTGACAGCAGAGTTTGTAAACATTAGACAGCGATTTATTTCATCCTAAACAAGGTCATACAGCGTTCGCCTGTCTACTTCTAAAATGTTCTTCAAATCAATTGTGAATTGATTTACAATTTCCAGCAGCATTATCCAAACCCGGAAATTCAGAGCCATACTGCACCACTGGCTGTATCTGATAATAAAAGAATTTCAAGAATGATTCAAAGGACGTGTTATTTAACAATCATAACCTTTTCAAAAGATAAATCAAAACTTTTCTGCTTGTTTGAGAGGTCCGTACATACATCAATAAAGCTAAAGTGCTA
The DNA here is from genome assembly GCA_033310375.1 of Conus canariensis. Classification (NCBI taxonomy): domain Eukaryota; kingdom Metazoa; phylum Mollusca; class Gastropoda; order Neogastropoda; family Conidae; genus Conus; species Conus canariensis. The sequence continues at coordinate 75,324,348 of CM065714.1, read as the reverse complement.
AACAATACCTATAGGCATCATAAGACCATGATATACCATCACATGCCATCTTTTTCTTACCTTCTCTGAATGCCACAACGTTGCTTTCGTTCGTACCAGCCTTTAGCTGGAAAAAAAGATGTTATCGTACGCCGTACCGTATTTGATTGTGTCTGTGAACCTATGACTGTGTCCAACAACAAAAAAAGAGAGAAAAGAACGGAACTGTACACATATGCTCATCTTAATCTTCACATGCAAGCAATGCACCATTCAATCTGGAGTCACATGGAACTTCCAGGGCAAGCCACTATAAAGTCTGTAAAAACAATGTGTCGAGACTAGACGCAGCAGAGCCAGTGTCTTCTCTCTGCAGTCACTGCGATGTCTGTGTGTTGTCAGCTTGCAGCCCACATACTTCCTTGGTAATACATTGGTTTCAGCTTCTGGTATGCCAAAGGCCTCTTTCGTGCAGATTAGTCCACATGCATAACACTTCTCCTGCTATGCTGTGAGACCTTAATGCGTAGACGATCAATGTACGTTAGCGATTAATTAAATGAAATACGGAATGTCAAACTGACGTCGGGATGGTTAACTACCTCGGTCAGGCCTACGCCATTACTTCAGTTCCCCTACATAGCAACACCCAAGTTGGTCCTGTCGCGGCCTCACAACAGGCAGTCCACAGAGTGCAGTCAGTCTAATGTCATCAGGAGGCAATGCACCAGAGAAAATATTGTATTGTTATGAAGCCGATTCGGTGGTGTTCACTTGTCTGCTATGATCCAGCATACACAGTAGGCACCAAAGAACGGTGTAAGGTCCAAAACACAAATCATACAAGCCTTCTCAGATGGACAGTGCTCTGTAGTTGGATCACTGAATTCTGAAATCTCTCACAGAGCAGGTTTTTTTTTTTGCGTACGCAGGCTGATACTCCTGCGGACACTCCCTGTATAGACAGGCAAGGATAATCCCATCTACCCAACAAAGGTGTAGGGGGCTCTGGATAGAGGTAGTACCTTTGATGTCTGGCATGCTGCTTCCTACTAGTTAGGATGGACGGGCATCACTGGACCTCATCCACCCCCTAAATCCCTCACGTGTTGGCTCCAAGCGCCACACCTCGGTAAACCGCTTCAGCTGGCGGGCTAAACCGCGTGAGGGGGTGGTGTTTACACTGCACCACTGGGCGGAAGAGCTGCAGCAAACGGCCAACGGCCAGGGCGGAAGGGTCCCACGATGGACCGAACGGCTAAGTGTACACGACCGAGGGCGTACCACTCCTTATTCTGTGGACTATGGCTAGCGGTCCTGGCTTGGAGTGGAGATGGGCGCCGCCAAGCTTCAACAAGCCCACTGAAAGGACATGATGAGGAAGCAAAAGAATATCAAGCCGGATCGGTCGGGGCCCGGATTAACAACGACCGCGTGTCCTACTGACTCACTTCAGGATGGGAACGACAAGTGGGCTACTGGAGTGAAAACGTCAACCTAACCACCCAAAGCACAACAATCGGAACATGGAATGTTCGCGCCCTTTATGCCTGTGGCAAGCTACAAGAACTGACCCACAAACTGAAGCGCTATCGCTGGGATATAAATAATAATAATGATGTTAATTTATATAGGGCCTATTCTCTATAATTTAGGGCTCTAAGCGCTTTACTTTACCAACAAAACAACAACAACAACAACAACACACACACACACACACACGCGCGCGCGCACGTACACGTGCTCAAGCATGACCATACACCCACGCTCTCAGACACCCGCACGTACGCACGCAAGCACTCACATCAACACGGCCTGCACGTACAAGCAACACAACCACCAGGCACTCACGCGTGCACGCAAAACCCCACTCAAGGTGGATTGGGAAGTTCGGGGGGGGTGGGGGGGGGGGGGTTACGACTGATGAAAGAAGTTAGTTTTGACCGCAGATTTGAAAGAAGAGGGTGAAGGCAGGTGTCTGACACTGATGGGAAGTGTATTCCAGACAGTTGGTCCTTGGAAGGAGAGAGAACGTTGATCAAAAGATTTTGTTCTGACAGAAGGAATGCGCAAGAGGCGACTGTCGGCAGAGGAACGAAGTTGACGGGATGGGATGTAGATGTGTGGAGGATGTCGGAAAGATATTTTGGTCCAGTATCAGAAACAGAAGAGAAACAGATAGAAGTCAGCTTGTAGTCAATTCGCCTCTGAATTGGAAGCCAGTGGAGGGACTGCAACAGAGGAGTGACATGTTTACGTTTAGACGCTTTGCAAACAAGCCTGGCAGCGCTATTCTGAACCTTCTGCAGTTTATTGAGTAGGTACTTTGGTGAGCCAGCCAAGAGACTGTTGCAGTAGTCCAGCCTTGAGAGAACTTGGGAACAAACCAGAGTTTTTGTGGCTTCAGTGGAAAGGAAGTGTCTGATTGAACTGATCTTACGTATTTCCAGATATGCTGCCTTACAAGCATTAGACACGTGGTGCTTGAAAGAAAGGGTGGAATCAAACGTCACACCGAGTTACGAGCCTGGGATGAGAGTTGAATATCAGAACTTCCGATACTGATGGAAGAACGATGGAAAGGATGACCTTGGAGTTTGGGAGGAGCAAGGAGAAGAACTTCAGTTTTGTCGTCATTCAGCTGCAACTTATTCAAAGTCATCCAATTATCCACATATCATAGGACTGTGCGAAGTCAGATGGGCTGGTTTCGGTGAAGCAACAAGAAGGACACAAGATCTGGTTCTCTGGGGAAGAGAAGAAACATGAGTACGGGTGGCCTTCATCGTACGGAAGGAAATTGCAGGCAGTGTCATCAGCTGCACACCCATTTCAAGCAGACACATTTCCATCCGCATCTCTGCAAAACCCCATAACCTGACGATCATCCAGGCCTATGCTCCAACGTCAGACCATGACGACGAGGAAATCGAGGAGTTCTACGAGCAGATTGACTCCATCATAGCAACAGTGCCAAAGAAAGACATGCTCATAATCCAGGGAGACTGGAATGCCAAGGTTGGCCCAGATGCTTACCGGAATTGGGCAGGAACAGCAGGAAAATTCGGCATTGGGGAAATCAACGACAGAGGCCTTAGACTGCTGGAGTTTGCCAAAAGCCATCGACTTACCCTAGCCAACACTCTCCACCCACACAAGCTGTCCAGAATCACAACCTGGCACACACCAAATGGGCAAGTTCACAACTAAGTAGACTTCATTCTGGCCCCACAACGCTACAGGTCCAGCAACAACAAAGCAAAACCAAGAACATTCCCAGGCGCCGACATCGGCAGCGATGACGATCTTGTCCTGGCAACCTTCAAGTTCAAGCTGAAGTGTAAGCGTTGTCCAAAGAACTCCCGCATTTGCTTTGACCTATAGAAGTTGAAGGACCCCGAAATTGCAGAGGTGTTCCAGGCTCAAGTAGGCGGGTAGTTTGCTGCCCTCAACTTAGTGGACAGCGATGTAGACACCCTTGCTAATAACATCAAAGAGGTGCTAACTACAACAGCTGAAGAAGTTGTGGGAAAGAAGCGGAAGAAGATCCAGCCTTGGGTTACAAACGAGGTCTTAGATCTATGTGACAAGAGGCGGGAACTAAGAGGAAGGAAACACTCCAGCGACGAAGCCAGGATGCAGTACCAACAGGTGAACAGAGAAGTCAGGAAGAAGATGAAGACAGCCGAGGAAAACTGGATAGAGGAGCAGTGCGAAGCAATCGAGAAAGGCATGGAAGCAGGGAACAGCAAAGAAGCCTACAACACACTCAAGACCCTCAATAAGACCAACCAGACAAGATCAGCGGTCATCGAAGATAAGGATGGCAAGGTACTGACAGAGAATGAAGAAGTCCTGAAGAGGTGGACAGAATACTGTGAGGGCCTCTACAATTACCAGTTCAACCCAGATACATCCATTTTGCAGGACAACCAACGACCCGCAGACAGTGAGAACAGTCTCCAAGTACTGAAGGAGGCGGTTGAGGCCGCGATACAGAGTCTGAAGCCAGGGAAATCCCCAGGAGTGGACAATGTCCCAGCTGAGCTTGTGAAATACGGAGGGAAAGAGACCACAGAGGCACTAACAATGCCATGTCAGAAGATCTGGACAGAAAAGAAGTGGCCAACAGAATGGACCCAGTCATTGGTGATTCCTTTACCCAAGAAGGGCAACCTCAAACAATGCCAAAATTACAGGACTGTAAGTCTGATCAGCCACGCCAGCAAAGTCATGCTTCGCATCATCCTCAACCGACTGAAATCCAAGGCTGAGGAACTGCTATCAGAAGAACAAGCAGGTTTTAGAAGAGGGCGGAGCACTGTGGAAAAACTTTTCAACTGCCGAGTCCTGACTGAAAAGCATCCACAACACCAAAAGGACCTCTTCCACAACTTCATCGACTTTAAGAAGGGATATGACCGGGTGTGGCACAACGGCCTATGACAAGTTCTCAGAGACTTCAACATTGATGAGAGGCTCGTCCAAGTCATCCAGGCCCTCTACGAACACTCCAGCAGCACAGTACTTCTCAATAGCCAGCAGGGCCAGTTCTTCCCGACCACAGTCGGAGTCAGGCAAGGGTGCCTACTATATCCAGTCCTTTTCAACATCTTTCTGGAGAGAATCATGCAAGAGACCATCGAAGAACACCATACCTCCATTAGCACTGGCGGCAGGCCGGTGTGCAACCTTCGTTTCGCAGACGATATCAACCTCATGGGGGGCAGCAACACCGAGCTCCAGGATCTTACAAACAGACTTGTCACAAGAGCAAGTGCCTACGGCATGGAGGTCAGCACAGAGAAATCAAAAGTCATGGTCAACAGCACGACTAACAGCACCAACATAACCATGATGGTGAGCCCCTGGAAGAAGTGACCAGCTTTAGGTACTTGGGAGCAACCCTGTCCAAAGATGGCACCTGCACAGCAGAAATCCGAATCAGGATCAACTCCGCGTCAGCAGCGATGGCCAGACTGAACAGAGTGTGGAAGAGCAACCTCAAATTCCACACAAAATTCCGGCTCTACAAATCACTAGTGGTCTCCATCCTCTTATATGGTTGCGAGACATGGACACTGATGGCCGAAACAGAAAGAAGAATCCAGGCGTTTGAGACCAGGTGCCTGAGGAAACTACTCCGCATCTCCTACAAAGGACACAAGACCAATGATTATGTGCGGAACCTGGTCACTAACCTAGTTGGGCCCCACGAACCACTTCTGGCAACCGTCAAACGACGGAAGATGGCATGGTTTGACCACGTCATTCGTCACAACACCCTCTCCAAACCATCCTTCAAGGTACCGTTGAAGGAGGGCGCAGACGAGGACGGCAGAGAAAGAGTTGGTCCGACAATATAAAGGACTGGACCAAAATGACCATGCCAGATCTCACGACAGCCACCAACAGAGAAATGGAGGCTGCCTCATCACGTCCCCCCAACGACCCCAGCGGTCAGGGGAATGACTGACTGACTGACTGGCTGAACGACCCAACAAAGGGAGTGGAGTTTTGTGTGTGTGATCGCTTTTTATCTCGCCATTAAGGCAGCCATACTTCATCTTCGGGGAAGGTGCATGCTACGTGTAACGTGTCACCCAAACCAACGGCCAAACTGGCCTTCTCTTCCGAAAGTTGGTGATTGGATTTTACGTGTGTGCAAGATTTTATGCGTGCGTTCACACACGCAACCTCAGTTTATAGCCTCATTCGAAGGACTGTATAGAAAATGGAGTCAGAACCAATGTTAACTCCGAGGGAAAAATCCTCCTCTACCGAAACGGCCCGGCGGAGATTCGAACCCGCAACCCCAAGATTACGAGTCCGGCACTCTACCACTGAGCTGTTCTGGCCCCCTCACAGAGCAGTGACTTTCCTGTCTTATCTCTTTCTCTTTTTTTAAACAGAATTTTAACGATGATTTTGATTACTTGCTATATACATCTGGGGTACGAAAATCCCCCCTCCCAGACACACTCCTTCCCCATCTTCCCTGCAGATCGTGAAGTTTCAAGCTCTGTAGTGCTATACAGATGTCTTAAATTGTACTAAAATGATGACTTGAAATTGTATTTCTGTCATTCATCAGTAGTCTCCAAGGTATCTCATGAAAACATTCTGTGCAAGCAGGCAGACACGAGGAGACGCACAAGCACACACACACTAACACACACACACACACACACACACACACGCGCGCGCGCGCGCGCGCGCGCACACACACACACACACACACACACAAAACACACACAGACACACACACACACACACAAAGACGGCAGGGTCATAATAAAACTTTGCCGAAAAAAGCTAGGCTACTAGTTCATGCATGATCTCCCAAACACGTGGTATCCTTAATGACAGCGCTATTAGAACCGAGCACTATATGATCACTCCATTGCACGGTTACTCGTTACACCATGGCTACAGAGTGAAAGTAAATAGCAGTTTACTTTTGCAAATAGACTGAATTGAGATTAATTCCAATTGCCAATTCAGATTTCTCTCTCCTCTTCTCACATCGACACAACAGTTCAGATCCACAGAAATACCCACCTCTCTCTCTCTCTCTCTCTCTCTCTCTCTCTCCTGGCAAAACGATGTATAGAGATGAACCCTAGATCAGTGTATTAGAAGGAAAAAATACAGAGAGAGAGAGAGAGAGAGAGAGAGAGAGAGAGAGAGAGCCGAATAGGGTCGGCTCATGTATTCTATCCACAGCCCGATCATCCGTGATCAATGGCGGCTTTCTCTCTATTAGTCCATCCTGTTACAAAAGGTGAATGAGCCCCGTTGATTTAATTAGTACCTGTTGCTAGAGCGTTTACAACATACCACCAATTTAGGGGTGCCCAGTGAACTCTCTCTCTCTCACACACACACACACACACACACACACACACACACACACTCACACACACGCGCGCGCGCGCGTACACACACACACACACACACACACACACACACACATACATCTGTGTGTGTGTGTGTGTGTGTGTGTGTGTGAGAGAGAGAGAGAGAGAGAGAGAGAGAGAGAGAGAGAGAGAGAGAGAGAGGTGAACTATTTTCTAATTATGTCTCGCCATTATATTTTTCCAAGCACCCTTGTCACTGGGTTGACACACATTCGGTGCACAGTTCGCATTCTAGCGGTTTTGGTCACCTGCTCCTCCTCAAGCGCGTGTTAAAAGTGAGGTATTTCCTTCATACAGGTGATGCGACACGCTCGCTCACAGCCAGTGAAATCTCACCGTTTCCGATCTGTCAGCGATTGGATGAGGACAAAACACGCCCCCTAACCTGTCACCTTCCTTCGCTATTCCCCCACCCCCTCCCCTGTCACCCTTACCAACACCGTCATTCCATAAGAGATCTGTATGGTTCGATCACCGTCACTCCAGAAGAGATTTGTATGGATCAATCCATGCAGTTGCTGAATTCAGTTACACGTACAGCGCTCAAGTAAAAAAACTAGTAAAAGAAAAAAAAAAAAAAAAAAAAAAAAAACGGATTCTAAATGATCAACTTGAATATCCCCACTTGCGCTTTATGTTTTACGGAGTGGAGTGACAGTTTTGAACAATTATATTGTCGTTGTTCCACACTGCATATGTTAATAATACACTACCTTCGTGTTCACAGGTTTGGAGTGGAACAACTATAGAAAGTGGGAGTATCCTCCAGTATTATATTGAAGATGGATGTTCAGACAGTAACAGAAGACAGACCATACAGCAGAAGTTTCCTGTTCACGATTGTGGAGAACCTCGGCCTGTGTGTTGAGCTGAACAAAGACCTGCACGCCTTCCTTGACGTACTCTTCTACCTGCAGATCGTTCTCTGCACGCAAGGCATCCTGGGATCGACAGTGGCTGTGGTGGTGTGTGTCAAGCGAAAGATGAGGTCGTCCTGTTCCGTTCAGCTGGCGATTCTGTCCATCTACGACGTGGTCTTCCTGCTGGCGTCTCTGCTGATGGCTGTCCTGGGTCTGGAGGATTCTTGGGACTCACCAGCCACTACTGTGTTCATGTGCTTGAGGACCCTTGGTCTGTGGGGAGCGACGTACACGACTCTAGACATCTGTTTGGAGCGGTGTCTGTCCGTGGCCCATCCCTTCCTGGCTCACAGTCGCTTCAGTGTGGGTCTGACCTTGAAGAAGGCAGGCATCATTGTGCTGCTAGGCCTGGGCTTCACTGTGCCTCTCCTCCTCGATCTCATCAACGGCTACAGTGTGGGTCAGGAGTGCGAGAGTCGACGTCATCTGACCACGTTTGGACTGGTCTACACTCTCTACATCTCTCTCCTTCTCCTCTACATTCTCCCTTTCACCGTTGTCATCATCATCAACGTCGTCTTTGTCGTTATCCTCTGCCGCCTTCGCCATACATCTGTTCGACCCGAGGGAGATAACACGAGGGCAGAGGAGCAGTTATCTGCCCTAGTTCTGGGACTGAGTGGATGGTACGTGGTCAGCATGCTGCTGCCCAGTGTCCTGTTCCTGATCCGGCTGACCAGGCTGGAACTGTTCCAGCCCAGTGTGGACATCCGGGTTGCTGCTGTGGCTGACACCGTGGTGGTGCTCAGCTGCTCCTCCAACTTCATCTTCTACTTCCTCCTGTGGCGACCCTTCAGACAGGTGGTGTGGGCATGGCTGGCCAGGGGGTGGGGGAGGCTGTGTATAGGTTGTGAGTCATTGAGGAAGAGGGCTGTGACCTATCATACCAGCAACACAAGTAACAACACACCGCCGGTGGGCCGGATCTCATTTTCGTCTGATGTCAAAGAATCATTGCAGTAACAGGATACAAGGAAATGGACGTGTCTCATGACAAAGCATTAACTTAGGTTTCAAAGCTTAGATACGTCACAAGAATAAACAAGTAAACTGTCATGGTTTTTGTCACCCTGTTGAAGCAGGCATTAGAGTATTTGCTTCAAAGTGGGGTTACCGCAGGCAGAAACTGAAACAAGAACAAAAACAGAACTAATGCGCCACCAAATGAACACATTACAAACCAAACACAACGCGTTTTGACCTACTGGGTCTTCTGCAGGCAAAAGAGACAACATTCCAAACAATAAAAATGAAGGATGTACTCGGCTCTTCGATCTGGGTGCAAAATGTGGTCATTGTGAACAGCTACAGCTACAGAACAGAACTGAGCTTGAAGGGGAGACAATACAGATTCAAAGAATAATGATGATGATGATGATAATAATAATGATGACAATAATAATGGTGACACTAATGTTCATCATCATTATCTTCATCATCATCATCATCTGATAATGATAATGATAATAATAATAATAATATTGATGATAATAATAACGGCAGTTGTAAAAGTTATGAAATAACATAAGAAAAAGAGGAGGGAAAAGAACCGGATGATGGTTACAATAATATAGTTGCTGTGGCAACAACAACAACAACAACAATAACAATAACACTAATGATGATGATAAAAAGAAGAAGAAGATGAAGAAGAAGAAGAAGAAGAAGAAGAAGAAGAAGAAGACTGAGAAGAAGAGAGGAAGAAGAAAGAGTAGGAGGAGAGGCAACAGAAGAAAGAAGAGAAGAAGAAGAAGAAGATAGAAAATGGGAAAAATAGTAAGATAGAATCTAGAAATTATACCAATAGTTATAATCATGATGATAATGATAATCATGGAGGAAAATGGGAAAGGTAGCGTGATAAAATCTAAGAAATAAACAAATGCACAGAAATTAGTTAAATACAAATGAAATAAAGTTCACCATATAGTATGGATTATGAAAGTGGTGATGTTAATAGAGTATCGGCCAGCTTCGTGTACACTGCAAAAGTCATATCAGGAGGACGTTTGATGCCTTGAACACACTGCTCTGGTTTTTGTACTCCCAGTTCCTATAGAACAGGGAGTACTTTAGAATGGGAACGAAGAAATGCTGTCTGTCAGTATGTGTGTGTGTGTGTGTGTGTGTGTGTGTGTGTGTGTGTGTGTGTGTGTGTGTGTGTCTGTGTGTCTGTGTGTGTGTCCGTCCGTGGTCAAAATGTGTTCCACTCGCTCCAGACAAAACTACTGGGCCAATCTTTCTGAAAATTTGTAGGTATGTTCATTATGGGCCAAAGATGATGCCAGATGTGTTATTTTACCGTTAAAGCCGTTACTAACGGCTGTAATGGCCTGTAACGGTTTTCTTCTTTATGGAATATCTCAGAAAGTAAGAGGCCGATCTTTGTGAAAATTAGTAGGTATGTTCATTATGGGTCACGGATGATGCCCGATATTTTAGTTTACCCAGTTATAGCCGTTACTAACGGCTGTAACGACCTGTAACGGTTTTTCTTCTTTCTGGAATATCTTAGAAAGTACTTGGCCGATCTTTCTGAAAATCTGTAGATATGTTCATTATGGGTCACAAATAATGCCCGATGTTTTAGTTTACCGTTATAGCCGTTACTAACGGCTGTAACGGCCTGTAACGGTTTTTCTTCTTTGTGGAATATCTCAGAAAGTACTTGGCCGATCTTTGTGAAAATTAGCAGGTATGTTTATTACGGGTCACGGATGATGCCTGATGTTTCAGTTTACCGTCATAGCCGTCACTAACGGCTATAACGGCCCCTAACGGTTTTTCTTCTTTATGGAATATCTCAGAAAGTGCTTGGCCGATCTTTTTGAAAATTTGTAGGTATGTTCATTATGGGCGACGGATGATGCCCGATGTTTTAGTTTACCGTTATAGCCGTTACTAACGGCTATGACGGCCCATAACGGTTTTTCTTTTTTATGGAATGTCTCAGAAAGTACTTGGCTGATCTTTCTGAAAATTTGTAGGTATGTTCATTATGGGTCACGGATGATGCCCGACATTTTAGATTACCGTTATATCCGTTACTAAAGGCTATAACGGCCCATAACGGTTTTTCTTCTTTATGGAATATCTCAGAAAGTACTTGACTGATCTTTGTGAAAATTAGCATGTTCATAATGGGTTCCAGATGATGCCCGATGTTTTAGTTTACCGTTATAGCCGTTACTAACGGCTATAACGGCCCATAACGGTTCTTTTTTATGGAATATCTTAGAAAGTATGTGACCGATAGTTCTGAAAATTTGTAGGTATGTTCATTATTGGTCACGGATGATGCCCGATGTTTAAGTTTACCGTTATAGCCGTTACTAACGGCCCATAATGGTTTTCTTCTTTATGGAAAATCTCAGAAAGTACTTGGCCGATCTTTCTGAAAATTTGTAAGTATGTTCATTATCGGTCACAGATGATGGCCGATGTTTATCAGAGTAGCCATTACTAACGGTTACATCAGCCCAAGACGGTTTTTCCTCTTTATGGAATATCTCACGCGTATTCAGGATAAACTGGGAGTACGTTTATATGCTTTGCATCTTGTATTTATCACTTCACTCATAAATGTGACAACAGTTAACATGTATCGCTGTGGACCGTTAATGTGACAACAGTTAACATGTATCGCTGTGGACCGTTAATGTGACAACAGTTAACATGTATCGCTGTGGACCGTTAATGTGACAACAGTTAACATGTATCTCTGTGGACCGTTAGTGCGACAACAGTTAACATGTATCGCTGTGGACCGTTCATGCGACAACAGTTAACATGTATCGCTGTGGACTGTTCATGCGACAACAGTTAACATGTATCGCTGTCGACCGTTAGTGCGACAACAGTTAACATGTGCCGCTGTGGACCGTTAATGTGACAACAGTTAACATGTATCGCTGTGGACCGTTAGTGCGACAACAGTTAACATGTGCCGCTGTGGACCGTTAATGTGACAACAGTTAACATGTATCGCTGTGGACCGTTAATGTGACAACAGTTAACATGTATCGCTGTGGACCGTTAATGTGACAACAGTTAACATGTATCGCTGTGGACCGTTAATGTGACAACAGTTAACATGTATCGCTGTGGACCGTTAGTGCGACAACAGTTAACATGTGCCGCTGTGGACCGTTCATGCGACAACAGTTAACATGTGCCGCTGTGGACCGTTCATGCGACAACAGTTAACATGTATCGCTGTGGACCGTTCTCATGCTTCTTGAAGTATTTTCTGTGACTGGATTATGTGGCACAGTTTGATTTGCAACCATTTTCATTTCATTTGTATTTCTTTTGTTTTGTTGATTGGTCTTTACACTGTCGTGCAATCGATAGTTATATTCTACCCCCCCCCCCCTCCCACACACACACACACACACACACACACACACACACACACACACACACACACACACACACACACACACATTTCAAGAAGTTTTAATGTGAAATAATTCCACTTCACCCAGTAAAATCTTGTTATGTGCCCCAGATTTTTTTATTTACACTAAAAATTTCATAGGTTTTTATAAAATATCTTTAATTGAAATTTGATCCCACCAATAATATCATGTTTTTTTTTTATACGAGACGATCGATAAACTCAGGGAAGTTTTTCGTGATTTGATATTTTGCCAAAGATCTGTAGCTTTGGACTTCAGCACTACTGTTAACCACAATCATCCACAAAAGGAAATCATTTTGTATCCATTTCTTAAGACGAGAGATTTTATTTTCAATCTTGAATTTGTTTTTGTTAAAAAGACAGGTGAAAATAATAAGCTGCGACTTTACAAGGAAATACACAGGACACCGAGAAAACACCTTTGCAAAATTTGTTAAAGATAGACTTTTCAAAATACTAATGCCCATAAATGTTAATTAAACCAACATGAGGACAAACGGAGTATAGTATTGGTATATTTGTTTGGCGGGTTAGGTAAAAATGTTCCTTGTCCGAGCTAGTTTTAGCACATTAATGTATACTTTGATGTTAAATGTATCCATTCCCTATGTTCCAAATTTGTGTGCAGAATAAACGCATTACCTCTTAACTTTATCGGTTTTTCCCCCCGTACTGCATCTGTATATCTTTGTTAATTCTGAGAGTCAGGAATGTTTGTATGCAGTGTGTATAAGTTTGAAAAGGTCTGATGAAATTAGAAATGTTACACTGTATGTCTTAAATTCGTCCATTTTGCTGTGACGTATCTCGTGCATTACCTGTGATGGAAGCAATTCAGCGCGCTTCTGATTTTACTCTCTCTCTCTCTCTCTTCTCTCTCTCTCTTGTTTCTCTCTGTCTGTCTGTCTGTCTGTCTGTCTGTCTGTCTGTCTGTCTCCTCTCTCTCTCTCTCTTGTTTCTCTCTTTTGTCTGTCTGTCTGTCTGTCTTCTCTCTCTCTCTCTCTCTCTCTCTCTCTCTCTCTCTCTCTCTCTCTCTGCGCTTCTGTACCGTTTTTTTTAATTTTTCTGAACTAGCCTCACTTCTCCAGTCCTTTCATCTTTTGTGTACATTGTCATTCCTCTTCTGTCAGTCATGTGGGGATGTTTGTGTCGTGCATGTTTTATTTATGCATTGTCTTATTTGAGACACATTTGTTGGAAACACACTTGTCTCTTTTGCGCTTTGTATTAAATTAGTGTTACTTTGAACTCTTATTTGTATGTTTATTTGCATTTTGTCTTCTTTTCCACTCATATTGCTCGCGGCAGAAGAGATGTTGCAGTACAAGATACGTGTTGTTTGTCTTCTTTTCACTCATACTGCTCGCGACAGACGATATGTTGCAGTACAAGATACGTGTTGTGAGAATTCCACGAATCGTAACATGAAGAAAAGATTATTTATTTTCATAGATGACAGGGAGAAGGAGGGAGAGGGGTATGAAAGTGGTGAAAGGTGGGGAGGATGGAGGGCGTTGATGTGGGTGGAGGTGGGCGTGTACAGGGTGGTGGTGAAGGGGACATAAATGATTTTGACTCGCATAACAAAAAAATGAACATGGCGTTTGTCTCGCGCCCAACAGGTGTTTGAAGCACCAGGACAAACAGGTTCTCGTTTAACAGGTGTTTGAAGCACCAGGACAAACAGGTTCTCGTTTAACAGGTATTTGAAGCACCAGGACAAACAGATTCTCGTTTAACAGGTGTTTGAAGCACCAGGACAAACAGATTCTCGTTTAACAGGTGTTTGAAGCACCAGGACAAACAGATTCTCGTTTAACAGGTGTTTGAAGCACCAGGACAAACAGGTTCTCGTTTAACAGGTGTTTGAAGCACCAGGACAAACAGATTCTCAACAGGTGTTTGAAACACCAGGACAAACAGGTTCTCGTTTTGTCTTTGTGCGCTCACGGCTCACAATTTCCAAGTCTTTGAACTCCCGAAAACCAGGGCCAATCCTTCTGAACGATGGTACTGGTGACGAAGTGAAAGAAGCCGTCACAACCACACTGTGAAGATCGGTTACACTATTTGTACGCGGGATTAACATCATACTTTCAATGATGAACTCTGTCAACGTACAAATATAGAAATTACATTCTTTGATTCAACAAGGTTAAATATATAATTGCACACACACACACGCACACGCACACACAACACACACACACACACACATATATATATATATATATATATATGAACACATGAGCTCGCGCGCGCGCAAGCACACACACACACACACACACACACACACACACACGACGCACGCACGCCACACACACACACACACACACACACACACACACACACACACACACACACACACACACACACATTTTACGCGACACTAACCCAAGGAAGACACAGATGAAGGAAAAATCAAGTGCTCCAAGATATAACACATACGATCACGTACTGGCAGAGGAAAACCAATTCCATCTGAAGTGCCAATAGCAATATTCTCCATAGCAAGAGCAGCATGTAGGGGTCTGGAACAGCCTGGTAACAGAATTCGCTAGATGGAGAGGATGACTTGAGCGCAGAACAGGCCTTCTTGAATAAACAACAACAACAGTGACAACAACAAAACGAAAACAAAATCAATAAGAATAGCAGGAGATCGCATATAGGTACTCCACTCACAATCATAAGAGTTTTTAATTGAACTCACTGTCGTGTTGAAATAGAATGTGAGAAGCACCCATCTACAGGGCTGGGGAGTTTGGTGTGTGCTGCAGCCTGATAGAATTTGGCTTCCGAGGCGAGCAACCATCAGCCATTTATTCCGGGCACTATGCAACAATACGATGTTCTTACCTCGCTCATTTCTGTCTTTAAGACTTTTTCTCGTATCCAACCATCTTCAATCGAACAGTTTCCCAGCATTTTGAGTCCGCTTCTCAAAGACTGCGCACGAAGATGGACTGGCGGATGGCTGATCAAATTTCCTTTCCTCACACGCAAATCTAAGTTGTAAAATTAATTCCCCTTACTAGCAGTATCAGTTTCTACTTTATCATTGATCGCCTCTGAACAGTTCAGGGAAGCACAGGTCGCTCTTCCCGGGCCTTCCCTGAACATTTGTCTTTTTCAGATGGACGGAGAATGTGTTCCCAACGTCGACATTCCGCCTAGATATGACGAGTTTGAAGCCATGGGGCATAGCAATCGGTAAACGTCCAGCGTTAGGAATGCAACGGTCGCCTTACCCAACGGTCAAAGGAAAGTAGAATCGCTACACAATAAAGGCTGCCGATATCAGTATTTCATCGTCTTAACCAGTAACATGCCAGTGGTGACCGCTATATGCGATCGCTGGTTCTCTGTCGTACTTACAATACATTTTTATCACTGTAATGTGATTTGCGAACTGTACCTTTTTACAATGTTGATCAAAGTGAGTATGCTTTTCTGTTGCTTCCATGCATTTTTGCTTCAATTCTATCACACTAGTTGATGATCCATTTCTCTCTGGAATCATCAGTAGCTGGACGTTTGGTTCCTCGCTGCTTCTATGACCAGATTTTAAACAGGATTAATATTTAAAAAAAACCCATAACCACCATGTCCATTTTTGGCTTTCCATATTGATCAGACCTTTCCATTTCCCTGTGGACTTTCCAGTCTTGCCTTCCCTGTGGGGAAAAGAAATGGAAAAGTCACTGTTAAATTTACTATTTACTAAAATTACTATTGAACTGGGGGCCGTCCAACGCTGTCTCCCTCCCTCCCTCCCCCCCTCCCCCCCCTCTCTCTCTCTCTCTCTCTCTCTCTCTCTGTGTCTCTGCCGCAGCATCTTTCAAAACGGCCACATGTCACATAACATCTGATTATAAACAAAAACTATAGGTTACCGAAGCATCGGTATCAAGCACGCGAACACACACACACACACACACACACACACACACACACACACACACACACACACACACACAGAGAGAGAGAGAGAGAGAGAGAGAGAGAGAGACAGGGTGACTGCATCTTGATCATCTAGCCAGCTGAGGTTTCAAATGAGGGAAAGCACACCTTTAAGAACACTATAAAAGGGTGACGAGGTGGAATCATTGCATAGCTGTGGACAAGGATCAACTACTTATCACAGAGCTTGGTGTTGAAGAGATCCTTTGTATGATTAACAAGACTCCGCTTAATTAGTGGTGTTGGTGCTAAATGCTGTTCCTAATCACGAGTCACGAGAATCCCAAACTGACACAGTGCCCATCAGTGAAATATCAGTCACAAATTGACCATCCATACAGTGCCCATCAGTGAAATATCAGTCACAAACTGACCATCCACACAGTGCCCATCAGTGACATGCCAGTCACAGACTGACCAGCCACACAGTGCCCATCAGTGACATATCAGTCACAGACTGCCCAGCCACACAGTGCCCATCAGTGACATATCAGTCGCAGACTGACCATCCACACAGTGCCCATCAGTGACATATCAGTCGCAGACTGACCATCCACACAGTGCCCATCAGTGACATATCAGTCACAGACTGACCATCCACACAGTGCCCATCAGTGACATATCAGTCACAGACTGACCATCCACACAGCGCCCATCAGTGACATATCAGTCACAGACTGACCATCCACACAGCGCCCATCAGTGACATATCAGTCACAGACTGACCATCCACACAGCGCCCATCAGTGACATATCAGTCACAGACTGACCATCCACACAGCGCCCATCAGTGACATATCAGTCACAGACTGACCATCCACACAGCGCCCATCAGTGACATATCAGTCACAGACTGACCATCCACACAGCGCCCATCAGTGACATATCAGTTACAGACTGACCATCCACACAGTGCCCAACAGAGACATATCAGCCACAAACTGGCTACGCTCTCTGGAGAACGCATACCTCCGCCAAGATTAAAAAAGTGCTCTTCACTTCCATCAAACACTACGTCAGATTCCATTCCACACCCTCCACACTCTCCTGGATCTGCCCGTGATTCTCCTGGATCTGCCCGTGATCCTCCTGGATCTGGCCGTGATTCTCCAGGATCTGCCCGTGATTCTCCTGGATCTGCCCGTGATCCTCCTGGATCTGGCTGTGATCCTTCTGGATCCACCCGTGATCCTCCCGGAGCTCCTCCTGGATCTGGCCGTGATCCTCCCCGATCTGGCCGTGATCCTCCCGGACCTGGCCGTGATCCTCCTGGATCTGCCCCTGATCCTCCTGGATCTGCCCGTGATCCTCCCGGATCCGCGCCTGATCCTCCTGGATCTGCCCGTAATCCTCCCGGATCTGCCCGTGATCCTCCCGGATCTGCCTGTGATCCTTCCGGATCTGCGCCTGGTCCTCCTGGATCTGCCCGTGATTCTCCTGGATCTGCCCGTGCACACTGAACTTTAATGTGTCCAACCTCGGGCCCCATTCCACATGTCTCTCTACAAAGTTTTGTTGGAATCAGTGTCGTACAAAGTGCTACCTCATCTTGCTGCCAGGCACACAGACAAGTATACAAAGGTGGCTGAAAACATAGGCTCCTTGTCGGAGATGAATATTGATACTTCTCGCCAATCAACTCCTTTAATTCTTTCAAGCAAATACGTGAACTGCTTCACTCTAGACAATGGTATTACGTATACCCCAAAATTCAGAGTCATACTGTACAATTGCTAATCTTAGAATGAAGTAATCGCATGAATGAATAAAAGAAGTTGTTATTTAACATACATAAATTCTTCAACAGACAAATCAGCTTTTCCCGTTACTTTTAATGTTTTTGTTTTCCATGCAGCAGTAAAGCTCAAGTGTGTGGAGACGAATATCCCTAAATAATCATATGCCTTAACTACAGGCATCGTAACATCATACATACATATATATATATAATATATATATATAAGAGAGAGAGAGAGAGAGAGAGAGAGAGAGAGAGAGAGAGAGAGAGAGAGAGAGAGAGAGAGAGAGATCACAGCAAGGAAAGACAAAACAAGTTATTATTATTATTATTATGAACATTTATGACGCCTAATCAATTGAATGCCCTAGGCGTTTACAATATCACAACAGACATCAAATCACACAATATATAACAATCATACATGAGAAAAAGGCATCAAAATCCAAAGCAAGGACACAAACTCACAAGCATGCATACACGCAAACACACACTCACACAGACACGAACGCACACAAAGCAGACACTCGCATCACACATTGCAAACGTCGGGTCACAGGGAAGACGAAGTTACCTAGGAAACAGATGAGTTGCACATTTTCCTCTTACGTTTCGGCAATCTTACCTTCCTGAGAGAAACTTAATTCGTCACTGATCAAAACACAGATCACAATACCCGAACACAGCCACGGGATAAATAAGGAACATCACTCACCTGAATTAAAAAAAAAAAAAAAGGGGGGGGGGGGAGGGGGGGGGGGGGAGAAATCCCGGTGACAATTGACAACGATTCTCTCTCCGACACACATAGCCCTGCATGCATATCCCCCCTCCTACATATACTTGCACGCGCACACATGTGCGCACGTACGTACGTACGTACACACACACACACACACACACACACACACACACACACACACACACGCGGTGTCATTTATGGGACACACACACACACACACACACACACACACACACACATATATATATATATATATGTGTGTGTGTCCCATAAATGACACCGTGTGTGTGTGTGTGTGTGTGTGTGTGTGTGTGTGTATTTGAGTGTAAGAGAAATATATATATATATATATATATACTTGTTTTTTCCCCCACTACTAAATTGTTCAGCATAATATATATATATATATATATATATAATCTATATATATATATATATATATATATATATATATATATATTATGCTGAACAATTTAGTAGTGGAGGAAAATCAAGTATATACACTACTAAAAACAATTGAAGTACCACCCCTAATTTGTCTATGCAATTTTTAAAAAGCTCTGATAAACCAATTAATATTGATAATTGAATAAACTCTGCTGGATAAGCTTACCCGGTTCTCAAATACTACTCCTCGTGCATTTTTGTTATGTTAAAGTCGGTCAGCAGTTATCTACCGCGTCGCATCTGAGGCAAAAAATCCCGAGAAATTATCGAACTTGTGTCGCTCCCAGATTTTGACACGGACGCAGCAAGAAAAAAAAATGTGATGCACGTGAAAGCAAGGTCTTTTCTGAGCAGTATTGCAATCAGTTAGCACATTTGACGGGTATAAAAAGTCGCGAAATTTAGGAAGATTTAACCATGCCTGCGAGACAACGACTAAGCAACACCGACAGAGGAAGAGCGATAGCATGGTACCAAGAAGGTATTGGCTTGAGGGAGATTGGTCGACGGCTTGGAGTGAGTCACCCAGTCATTCTGAGGCTCAGAGACCGTTGGCTTAACACTGGAAGTGTTGAAGAACAGCAGGGACGTGGACGGACGAGAAGCACCTCCAGACAGCAGGATCGGTTCATTGTTATCGCTTGTCTGAGAGACCGTTCAGCCAGTGCCACAGTACTCCGAGACCAGCTACGACAAGCCAGCAACGTCAACGTCAGTACCCAGACAGTTCGGAACCGGCTCCACGACGCCAACTTGAGGTCAAGGTCCCCAGCAGTGAGATCAATACTGACCCCAGCGCATCGAGCTCATCGTCGGGCCTGGGCAGCATGTCATAGAAGGTGGACAAGAGCTGAATGGGCAACAGTACTCTTCACAGACGAGTCAAGGTTCACCCTCAGGTTCAACGACGGGCGGGTTCGCGTCTGGCGACGTCCTGGAGAACGCTACGTTGACGCTGCCGTCAGGGAGCATGACCGCTATGGAGGTGGGTCCGTGATGGTGTGGGGTGGGTTCAGCCTACGTCACAGGACCCCCCTACACCGTGTTGAAGGCCGCCTGACCGGTGCCACCTACCGCGACACCATCATCCGCCCCCTTGTGATGCCCGCCCTGAGGGCAGTTGGCCAGGGCGCTCAGTTCCAGGACGACAACGCGCCGTGCCACCGCGCCGCCATCGTGAATCAGTTCCTATAAGGGCAGCAGGTGACAAGAATGGACTGGCCTGCCAGGTCACCAGATTTGAACCCCATAGAGCATCTGTGGGACGTGCTGGGGAGGCGAGTGCGGGCCCACAACCCTCCAGCAGACACCGTGGACCAGCTGTTTCAGTTGCTGGAGCAGGAGTGGCAGGCGATCCCCCAGGACACTCTCCGCCGCCTGGTGCACTCCATGAGACGTCGATGTGACGCTTGTTTGAACGCGAACGGTGGTCATACCCGTTATTAACATCATGACATCTACCATAGACTCTTGTTACTTTTCATTTTGGGGGTATGCCTCTTTAATCAAGTGTAAAACAAAGATAATTTTTTTGTCACGGTGTTTGAATAAATTTGAATGGATTGAGGAATAATAAAAATAAAATATTCAATCATTAACTTATGTTCAGCTTTGTTTTCTTTCGAATGACAGCAGTTTTCCTAAGTGGTACTTCAATTGTTTTGAGTAGTATATATATATATTTCTCTTACACTCAAATAGCCTCCCTTTCAAAATACTATAAAACTGCTCTTCTTCATTTTAATGTTTAAGCTTGGGAAGAGTTGAAGGTACGCCACTGCCTGTTTAATTCAGACTGTAAACCTATGGCTGTGTCCGACAGCAAGATTCCATAATCAACCAACAATAGTATGAATAATTCAAATACCTGAAGTGCAAATCTGGCACTGTATCCTCTATAATTCATTACTTCTACACTAATTCCTGGGTAAAAAGAAAAAGAAAGAATATAAAGGGGCTGCACACACCCCTTGCGTTAATCCTAATGTGCAGGCAATGTGATCATTCAACTGGGAGCCACACCATACTGGGGCTTTTACGTCGTTCTAAATGATTTTAATGCATCTGAATAATTTATTGTAATGCCATTTTTGAAGAGAACTGGACACACACAAAAAATCAGTTAATCATACCAAAAGCCTTTTCATATCAATAAATGCAACATAACAGAAGAGGGCGGGGGGGGGGGGGGGGGGGGGGGGGGGGGGGGGTAACTGATTGATTGATTGACAACCTTTATTCCCAAGAGTAAAGAAAAGCAGGAAGATGCTTTTTTTTATTCTGGTCCTCGTCCCTTCCTTGACTAAGGATACTAACTTACAACACTGTTACACAATATATAACAAGAACAGTGATGATCCATAAGAGCAATGAAGAAAAAAAAACACGCAAACACTAAAATCATATGTCACACCACACACACACACACACACACACACACACACACACACACACACACACACACACACACAGACGCGCACGCGCGCGCACACACACACACACACACACACACACACACACACACACACACACACACACACACACACACACACATTTACATAGTATATAACATTTCTACGTGGAAAGCGGATATAAGAAGCATCACTCAATAAACTAGTACTATAATCATCATAGCACGGGGTGAATAAACAGTGATTCGTGTGTCAGTCATATTCATGTACGGCAGCGTATATTCATACTCAACAGTCTTGTTCATACAGTAAGACTGATTTTTCAGGCAGTGAGGAATAGGAGTGATGCTGCGGTTGAGGGCACAAACAGAGAGAGAGAGAGAGAGAGAGAGAGAGAGAGAGAGAGAGAGAGAGAGAGAGAGAGAGAGAGAGAGAGAGCCTGAACAGACTTGTCGGTCATGAAAAAAGTAGACAATATAAATGCCTGGTCTTGCCAACGCGCAAAGAACTAATTCGCACTGACGTCATGCAAAGATGCCATCGACAGAAGTCAGCACCGCACGATTACTCAATCCTCACCATGGCAACCTAGCGGGAGTAACCGGCAGAAAGCCCAGCCATGAAGCCAAACTGCTGTAAGGGCAAACAGCTATTAAGCGCAATCAAGGCATTAGACGTCCCTTTAACACCAGTCCTGGTCCTGGTCTTCGCTCTCCTCTGTATGCACTGTGTTAGGAATACAGGACAAGAGAAGCATTCGCTTCCGTTCTCTTGCTAAAGTATATTCAGAGGAGCACTCTAAACCTACGTACCACCAGTAAATTTCATGGAGACAGAGAGAGAGAGAGAGAGAGAGAGAGAGAGAGAGAGAGAGAGAGAGAGAGAGAGAGAGAGGGGTTACGGTCATATTATCTTTATCCACAGGCTGATCATCCATGATCAATGACGGTTAATTTTTCTCTCTGTTGGTCAAGACTTTTACGACAGGCAAAATGAGCCGTTGATTATTTCTGATCGCTAGAAAATTAGCAAAATACCACCAACTGTGGAGCCCCCCTCCCTCCACCCCCCTCACACACACGCACGCACGCACGCACGCACGCACACACACACACACACACACACACACGCACACACACACACACACAGATGGATATATGTATATATATATATATATATATAGCTTGATAATGATTCAGAATTCCTGGAGTCTGTGGCACCGCTCCAATAAGGTAACAGTCCGGAGAGCCAGTGTACAGAAGAGCTTGCTGCCTGAAGAAGTCCCAGTGGGGCAAAAATTTGCAAATAAATGCTTTGAAATACAGGAATGTCAGGAGTTATGAGTATATATATATATATATATATATATATATATATATATATATACATACACAATGAACTAATAAATTCCAATATATGTATATATATATATATATATATATATATATATATATATAGTAGGAGAAGAGAGAGAGAGAGAGAGAGAGAGAGAGAGAGAGAGAGAGAGAGAGAGAGAGAGGACATTTAGTGCTTTAATTCAGCTGACGTGACGCGCTCGGTCAGAACCAATACAATCTGGCTGTTGACTGTCAAGGATCACGACAGGACAAATGGGTACCTCAACTGTCACCTTCCTCCACCATTCCCACAACCTCTCCGTCGTCCCAACCAACTCAGGTAGCGGTCTAAATGGTTCGTTCCATTTGGCTTTACAAATCAGTTACATGCTGAGCAGTCACGTGCGGAGTGATCAGTTTGAGAATAATCACAGAGCCATAGTTCCGCTTTTCATTTGTGACTATATTGCCTTCCTGTTCACAGGTTCGTAAAACTGTGGAGCATCACCTGAAAGTACTTTGAAGATGCGCGCTCAAGTATTAACAGGAGCGGAACAAAACAGCCGCAGCAATTTTCAGTTCACGATTGTGGAGAACCTGGGCCTGTGTGTGGAGCTGAACAAAGACCTGCAGGCCTTCGTCAACATACTCTCCTACCTGCAGATCGTTCTCTGCACGCTGGGCATCCTGGGATCGACAGTGGCTGTGGTGGTGTGTGTCAAGCGAAAGATGAGGTCGTCCTGTTCCGTTCAGCTGGCGATTCTCTCCATCTACGACGTGGTCTTCCTGCTGGCCTCTCTGCTGATGGCTGTCCTGGGTCTGGAAGATTCTTGGGACTCACCAGCCACTACTGTGTTCATGTGCTTGAGGACCCTTGGTCTGTGGGGAGCGACGTACACGACGCTAGACATCTGTTTGGAGCGGTGTCTGTCCGTGGCCCATCCCTTCCTGGCTCACAGTCGCTTCAGTGTGGGTCTGACCCTGAAGAAGGCAGGCATCATTGTGCTGCTAGGCCTGGGCTTCACTGTGCCTCTCCTCCTCGATCTCACCAACGGCTACAGTGTGGGTCAGGAGTGTCAGGGTCAACGCCAACTGACCACGTTTGGACTGATCTACACTCTGTACATCTCTCTCCTTCTCCTCTACATTCTCCCTTTCACCGCCGTCATCATCATCAACGTCATCTTTGTCTTTATCCTCTGCCGCCTTCGCCATACATCTGTTCGACCCGAGGGAGATAACACGAGGGCAGAGGAGCAGTTATCTGCCCTGGTTCTGGGACTGAGTGGATGGTACGTGGTCAGCATGCTGCTGCCCAGTGTCCTGTTCCTGATCCGGCTGACCAGGCTGGAACTGTTCCAGCCCAGTGTGGACATCCGGGTTGCTGCTGTGGCTGACACCGTGGTGGTGCTCAGCTGCTGCTCCAACTTCATCTTCTACTTCCTCCTGTGGCGACCCTTCAGACAGGTGGTGTGGGCATGGCTGGCCAGGGGGTGGGGGAGGCTGTGTGCAGGTTGTGAGTCGCTGAGAAAGAGGGCTGTGACCTGTCACACCAGGCACACACCCGGCACAAGTAACACCACACCACCGGTGGTCCGGATCTCATTTTCCTCTGGTGCCAAGGAATCAACGCAGTAACAGGGTATTTGGATAATTGACATGTAACGTCAAAACCCATAAAATGTGAAATCAAAGTGTAACAACGTCACCAAAACAGACTGGCAAGCTGTCAATGCACTTATCAGTATATGGAGGCTTGTTCGCTTCATTCGTATATGCTACATAGAGTTATCTTAGGACTTCAATGTGTTGAGCACACTGCACAGGTCCTATTTTTCATTTCAGTGGTTTTCTATTCATACTGTTTGCTCTTCCTAGAAAGCATGTTGTTATGTTGTCTTTTGTAAGAACGGCAAGGGTTGTCATATAAAGAAATAAGTCAAAAACGATTGGTTTGCTGACTGCTTCTTCTGTTTGTGGCTTTTCTTTTAGCATGGAACGCAAAGACTTGAACCAAGCCGTGGAACAGACCAGTTCCGAAAACCAGGGGAAGATAACGCCTGCCTTTTCATTGTAAACGGGATTACCTTTTGTCAGTTTAGAGATCAAGTTTAAAGATCTACAAAGTCAAATATTTGATTTGAAACGCACGCCAGGATAATGATGGGGATTTTGACTGCCTGCATGACAGGCGCACCGTTTCACACCATGTGTTGATATGTGTTCTCTGATTGATCTGTGAAGGTAACTGGTGTGGCACATTGCTTTAGGCGCGTGCACCAGCGGCACCTGTCCTATGAAACCAGCGAGGTCAGTCTAACTGATTGCCAGGTCTAACACAAATATCCTGCCTTCCAGATTTTCGACATCTGTCCATTTTGTTATGTTGGCATGCTTACTGTTTAATTCTCAACCATCTTGTCCGCCTGTCCGTTCCCAGTAGCAGAACCAGATATTTCAATAATGTCATGTTTCTTCCATTATTATGAAACATATTTGCATGCGATATTGTGTTTTGGCATCAGCTCTTGTGTTTCCCGCACTGCACAACTTCATTTTTGTCATCAAGTAACGTTGATGTTTTTCTTTCTGTCTGTCTCTTTT
>CM065714.1:75251364-75293864 GCA_033310375.1 Conus canariensis | reverse complement strand
TCTGCACCTTCCATCACTTATTTTAACATCATTAATAGTCAAACCATGGAGGGTTTGGTCTCCCTGACCTGACACTAACGCTATAATCATACCAGTCTCAATGTGAAGTTTTTGAGGTCTAACTTCTCTACAGAACCCAGTTTGCTATATACTGAACAACAACATCAACTTCCCAAACTTCCTGATATTTCGGAAGTGATGGTCTATTTTCAAATGTCTCCTTGACTACACAACAAACAACTGACTGGCAGCCTGACGAGTCTTCCCCAGAGTGCTTAGATACAGAAACAGCACTTCTGGCTACATTTATTGTACTGTGGCTTGCTCCTGTACTGTACAGCTCTGGAAGAACGTTTGCTACATCTTTATGTGAGGGAATGTCATGCAAGTCTTATCCATGTACTCCTATCATTTTCTAATAACATTATCATATGCTTTGATGCAGATATGCGCGACGAGTCCATCAGAGAGTCCACTGCTGTGGTCGTCATTCCGGCTTGCTGGCAGACTTGCCGCAGATCTTGCAAACTAGCAGGTTCAGGCAATTTTTCTTAATCAGGGGATGCACTGCCTCTGGCTGGCTGGGGAGAAGCCTGGCCCTGCAAGGAAGTCGCACGGGTCGGACCAGCAACAGCCGCTGAAATACAGGATACCATACCTGTGTTGGCCAGTCCGGCACTACTAGTACACCTGTGGCGTTGTCCTGCTGGACTTTCCGAAGAACTCGTGTCACCACACTGAAAGGAGGAAACATGCACACAGTCACGTTTTTCCAGGAGATGCTGAAAGCATCAACGGCAAAAGCAGCCGAGTCATGCATATTTCTCCGTCTGCTTGTTTAGTCTTGAAGCAAACAAGTCAATAGAAGGGAAAATGCTCAACACTTGGAAAGCTTCTCTGAGGCAATTGCTGTCAAGCTCCCATTTCGCATCCATGTTAGTATGCCTGTATTAATAATCAGCAGTGACATTTAACTTGCATGGTATATAAGCTGCACTAAGCCAAATGTTACTGTTGGTACACCACGACCATACTACAAAGGTCAACGAATTGCAAGCGTCTGAATGGCTGAACATCCTCTCTAATCAGCATAGACTGTTCGTGTAGCAGGCTTGCACTATGTTCTTTTAGACTTTCTTTCTCTCAGATGTGAGTCGAACTCTCATTGTTAAGAGTCAATGATATTTGTTTGGATGATTTCAGCTCTGACTTTGTTGGGTGTATCAAAAATTCTAATCTTTGAAGGGCAATATTGTGTCAAAAACATCTCTCATACATTCTTGTTCAGTGATACCATACAACAAAATGTCATCTAGAAAAGCTGTGG
This sequence comes from Conus canariensis, assembly GCA_033310375.1. Classification (NCBI taxonomy): domain Eukaryota; kingdom Metazoa; phylum Mollusca; class Gastropoda; order Neogastropoda; family Conidae; genus Conus; species Conus canariensis. The sequence continues at coordinate 75,292,537 of CM065714.1, read as the reverse complement.
AAACACAGGCTTCACCAGCTTGGTGAATATGCTGGGGGGTGGGGCTGAAGCAAGGCCATTAGGTAGGGCATTATATTCATAGCGCTGACCTCCCCAAAATTAATTTGAGCAGTTTCCGGAATTCTGAGCGTATGGCTACAGAGCTGCGGGCATCTTTGAGATCAACAGCGCTCATGTAGCAATCTTTCTCAGCTAGGGAGAGACCAGTGGCTAGTGCTTCCATTTTGAAACTTTGAAACGGTAGTATGATTCATTGTTCAGTCTCTTTAAAAAAAAAAAAGAATCATCCTGTGTGATCCACAGAAAAATGGAGAAATGACTTCATCTGTTTCCTTTTCACATGCTGATGAAACACCTTTTCATAACAGTTTGTTTTTATTTCACTGTCAATAACAGAACTCTCACTTTCATTGAGATAATTTGTTTGATTGCATGGTAGAATGCTCAGATTGTTTGGATGGTAATGATACAGAATTTTTGCACCTGACACTATACCCAGAATGTCTGAATCTGATGTGATTTCTAACCAAGAAGTCATAAACACCTTAATTCTATCTGCCTGAAACATGGAAGCTTCACATTCACGACATGAGGCTGGCTGTGGTAACTGAGTCAAAAATTCACTTATCTCTGAAACTGAAAGTAGATGAGCCTGTATGTTCTCTAGCGCCTGTCTCCCACTGTTGTGGAACCAGCGCTTCGTCACATGGCCTCTGATCAGCTCGTTTGGGTGTCGGCTGCTGGCTTTAGACGGCCACAAAAAAAATACTCATCTTTCCTTTCACTCGATAAACTACCTTTTTTGTTTTTTTCAGGGTCACAAACAGAACCTACTTTGTCCATAGTATTTGTTGATTCACTATTCAATGTTGGTGGTTGACCAAATTTGCACCTAACTATTGCCCTGCACTTTGATTATTTCTAACCAGAGGTCATAACACACCTAATTTCTCTCTGACTTGGAGTTCACTATTCAACGTGAGCTGGCTGTGCTAAATGAGTCACCTCACTTTCTCATGAAGTAATTGATTCTTTCTAACGTGTCCCTGGTGGACCAGCGCTTCGCCACATGGCTTTGATCCAGTCTTTGGTTCCTTGTTTAGACGTGTCTGGTGGCAAAAGAAACTACTTTGTCCTGACTTACGCTGGTTTTCTATGTCTGGTGCCAAAGCAGCCCCTACTTTGTCCATGTCTTTGATTCTTTCAACGTGTCTTTGTCCATTTCTTTGATTCCTTTACAAATGCCCGGATGTCGGCTCTCTGGCGCATCCAGATTTCCCGGCTTGCGTGACCCAGAAGGCCAATGGCATCAATGTAGTGGCGAAGTTCGTCTGCTCGCGTGCTGTGTGCGTCAGTGAACAGGAGTGCGGTGCCCGCACGTGTGACAGCAATAGCGGCTTCCCACATTTGCAAGTCTGATTTTCTTGTGTATGGTGGCAATTTAGTCCAGATTTCCCGATTAACTGTTCGAATTGTCATGTTGGGGGTAATGTTCCGATCTGTTGTACGTTTTAAACCATTTCTTTAACTCTTCACCTGAGAGTTTCCCTTGGAATCTTTTGTTCACGAACCTGTTAATTCTTCATATAGCTTTTCGCCCAATGATCCTACTATCTTGCATTCATTTTTTATCTTATCTAAAAGTGTATGATCTAGCTGCAAAGTGAGGCGACTGCACGTGGAAATCTAAACCATTTTTGAATAAATGTTAGCGAACCGCCGAAAAAATGTAGGCAAACCAATCACAAGACAAAACACGACGCGTTTCGACCTCTTAGGTCTTCTTCAGGTAAGATACAAATCAATCAGGACAACGGAAATGAATGTGCAATTACTTATCTTCATTCACTTCAGCGTAAGATAGGCGTTCAACGCGCTCCTTTCCTCACCATTACGCCCATCCGTGTGCACGCCCTTCATCTGCGCCCGCTCTGTCCCAATACGCCCACCACGTCACGACCTTCATCTGCACCCCCTCTGCCCCAATACGCTCACCAGTCACGCCCTTCATCCGCCCCCTCTGTCCCAGTACACCCACCATGTCACGCCCTTCATCCGCCCCCTTGTCCCACTACACCCACCATGTCACGCCCTTCATCCGCCCCCTTTGTCCCCATACACCCACCATGTCACGCCCTTCATCCGCCCCCTTCTGCCCCACTACACCCACCATGTCACGCCCTTCATCCGCCCCCTTTGCCCCACCATGTCACGCCCTTCATCCGCCCTTTGCCCACCATGTCACGCCCTTCATCCGCCCACTCTGCCCCAGTACACCCACCATGTCACGCCCTTCATCCGCCCCCTTTGCCCCAGTACACCACCATGTCACGCCCTTCATCCGCCCCCTTGGCCCCACACCCATGTCACGCCCTTCATCCGCCCCCTTTGCCCCAGTATCACCATGTCACGCCCTTCATCCGCCCCCTCTGTCCCAGTACACCCACCATGTCACGCCCTTCATCCGACCCCTCTGTCCCAATACACCCACCATGTCACGCCCTTCATCCGCCCCCTCTGCCCAGTACACCACCATGTCACGCCCTTCATCCGCCCCCTTGTCCCAGTACACCCACCATGTCACGCCCTTCATCCGCCCCCTCTGTCCCAGTACACCACCATGTCACGCCCTTCATCCGCCCCCTCTGTCCCAGTACACCCACCATGTCACGCCCTTCATCCGCCCCCTCTGTCCCAGTACACCCACCATGTCACGCCCTTCATCGCCCCCTTGCCCCATACACCCACCATGTCACGCCCTTCATCCGCCCCCTTTGCCCCACCACGTCACGCCCTTCATCCGCCCCCTTTGCCCACTGTCACGCCCTTCATCCGCCCCCTTTGCCCACCATGTCACGCCCTTCATCCGCCCCTTTGCCCCACCATGTCACGCCCTTCATCCGCCCCCTCTGCCCATACACCCACCATGTCACGCCCTTCATCCGCCCCCTCTGCCCCAGTACACCCACCACGTCACGCCCTTCATCCGCCCCCTTTGCCCCACCATGTCACGCCCTTCATCCGCCCCCTCTGTCCCAGTACACCCACCATGTCACGCCCTTCATCCGCCCCCTTTGCCCCACCATGTCACGCCCTTCATCCGCCCCCTTTGCCCCATCCATGTCACGCCCTTCATCCGCCCCCTCTGCCCCAGTACACCCACCATGTCACGCCCTTCATCCGCCCCCTCTGCCCCATACATCCACCATGTCACCCTTCATCCGCCCCCTTCAGCCCCACCACGTCACGCCCTTCATCCGCCCCCTTGTCCCAGTACACCCACCATGTCACGCCCTTCATCCGCCCCCTTTTGCCCCACATACACCCACATGTCACGCCCTTCTCCGTCCCCAGTTCCCACCATGTCACGCCCTTCATCCGCCCCCTTTGTCCCAGTACACCCACCATGTCACGCCCTTCATCCGCCCCCTTTGCCCCACCAAGTCACGCCCTTCATCCGCCCCCTTTGCCCCACCATGTCACGCCCTTCATCCGCCCCCTCTGCCCATACACCCACCATGCACGCCCTTCATCCGCCCCCTTGCCCCAGTACACCCACCATGTCACGCCCTTCATCCGCCCCCTTGCCCACTACACCCACCATGTCACGCCCTTCATCCGCTCCCTCTGCCCCAATACACCCACCATGTCACGCCCTTCATCCGCCCCCTTTGCCCCACCATGTCACGCCCTTCATCCGCCCCCTTTGCCCATACACCCACCATGTCACGCCCTTCATCCGCCCCCTTGCCCCAATACACCCACCATGTCACGCCCTTCATCCGCCCCCTCTGTCCCAGTACACCCACCATGTCACGCCCTTCATCCGCCCCCTCTGCCCCAGTACACCCACCACGTCACGCCCTTCATCCGCCCCCTTTGCCCACTCACCCACCATGTCACGCCCTTCATCCGCCCCCTTTGCCCCACCATGTCACGCCCTTCATCCGCCCCCTTTGCCCACTACACCCATCATGTACCGCCCTTCATCCGCCCCCTCTGTCCAGTACACCCACCATGTCACGCCCTTCATCCGCCCCCTTTGTCCCTACACCATCATGTCACGCCCTTCATCCGCCCCCTCTTGTCCCGTACCCACCATGTCACGCCCTTCATCCGCCCTTGCCCCACCATGTCAGCCCTTCATCGCCCCTTGCCCATCATGTCACGCCCTTCATCCGCCCCCTTTGCCCCACCATGTCACGCCCTTCATCCGCCCCCTTCTGTCCAACCCACCATGTCACGCCCTTCATCCGCCCCCTCTGTCCCAGTACACCCACCATGTCACGCCCTTCATCCGCCCCCTTGTCCCAGTACACCCACCACGTCACGCCTTCATCCGCCCCCTTGCCCCAATACACCCACCATGTCACGCCCTTCATCCGCCCCCTCTGCCCCACTACACCCACATGTCACGCCCTTCATCCGCCCCCTTTGCCCCACCATGTCACGCCCTTCATCCGCCCCCTCTGTCCCAGTACACCCACCATGTCACGCCCTTCATCCGCCCCCTTTGCCCCATACAACCATGTCACGCCTTCATCCGCCCCCTTTGCCCCAGTACAACCATGTCACGCCCTTCATCCGCCCCCTTTGCCCCAGTACACACCATGTCACGCCCTTCATCCGCCCCCTTTGCCCCAGTACACCATGTCACGCCCTTCATCCGCCCCCTTTGCCCCACCATGTCACGCCCTTCATCCGCCCCCTCTGTCCCAGTACACCCACCATGACACGCGCTTCATCCGCCCCCTTTGCCCCACTACACCCACCACGTCACGCCCTTCATCCGCCCCCTTTGCCCCATACACCAGTCACGCCTCATCCCTCCCCACCACGTCACGCCCTTCATCCGCCCCCTTGCCCCAATACACCCACCACGTCACGCCCTTCATCCGCCCCCTTTGCCCCATACACCCACCATGTCACGCCCTTCATCCGCCCCCTTTGCCCCACTACACCCACCACGTCACGCCCTTCATCCGCCCCCTTTGCCCCACTACACCCACCACGTCACGCCCTTCATCCGCCCCCTTTGCCCACTACACCACCAGTCACGCCCTTCATCCGCCCCCTTTGCCCCATACACCCACCACGTCACGCCCTTCATCCGCCCCTCTGTCCCAGTACACCCACCATGTCACGCCCTTCATCCGCCCCTTGTCCCAGTACACCACCATGTCACGCCCTTCATCCGCCCCTTTGCCCCACTACACCCACCACGTCACCCCTTCATCCGCCCCCTTTGCCCCAATACCACCACCACGTCACGCCCTTCATCCGCCCCCTCTGTCCCAGTACACCCACCATGTCACGCCCTTCATCCGCCCCCTCTGTCCCAGTACACCCACCATGTCACCCCTTCATCCGCCCCCTCTGTCCCAGTACACCCACCATGTCACGCCCTTCATCCGCCCCCTCTGTCCCAGTACACCCACCACGTCACGCCCTTCATCCGCCCCCTCTGTCCCAGTACACCCACCATGTCACGCCCTTCATCCGCCCCCTTTGCCCCAGTACACCCACCATGTCACGCCCTTCATCCGCCCCCTCTGTCCCAGTACACCCACCATGTCACGCCCTTCATCCGCCCCCTTTGCCCCAGTACACCCACCATGTCACGCCCTTCATCCGCCCCCTCTGTCCCAGTACACCCACCATGTCACGCCCTTCATCCGCTCCCTTTGCCCCAGTACACCCACCATGTCACCCCTTCATCCGCCCCCTCTGTCCCGTACACCCACCATGTCACGCCCTTTATCCGCTCCCATTGCCCAGTACACCCCCCATGTCACGCCCTTCATCCGCCCCCTCTGTCCCAGTACACCCACCATGTCACGCCCTTTATCCGCTCCCTTTGCCCCGTACCACCACCATGTCACCCCTTCATCCGCCCCCTCTGTCCCAGTACACCCACCATGTCACGCCCTTCATCCGCCCCCTCTGTCCCAGTACACCCACCATGTCACACCCTTCATCCGCCCCCTCTGCCCCAGTACACCCACCACGTCACGCCCTTCATCCGCCCCTTTGCCCACTACACCCACCATGTCACCCCTTCATCCGCCCCCTTTGCCCCACCATGTCACGCCCTTCATCCGCCCCCTTTGCCCCACTACACCCACCATGTCACCCTTCATCCGCCCCCTTTGCCCCACCATGTCACGCCTTCATCCGCCCCTCTGCCCACTACACCCACCATGTCACGCCTTCATCCGCCCCCTTTGCCCCACATTCACGCCCTTCTTCCGCCCCTTTGCCCCACCATGTCACGCCCTTCATCCGCCCCTTTGCCCACATACACCCACCATGTCACGCCCTTCATCCGCCCCTTTGCCCACCATGTCACGCCCTTCTCCGCCCCCTTTGCCCACTACACCCACATGTCACGCCCTTCATCCGCCCCCTTTGCCCCACCATGTCACGCTCTTCATCCGCCCCGTCTGTCCAGTACACCCACCACGTCACGCCCTTCATCCGCCCCCCTTTGCCCCACTAACCCACCATGTCACGCCCTTCATCCGCCCCTTTGCCCCACCATGTCACGCCCTTCATCCGCCCCCTCTGTCCCAGTACACCCACCATGTCACGCCCTTCATCCGCCCCCTTTGCCCCAATACACCCACCATGTCACACCCTTCATCCGCCCCCTTTGCCCCAGTACACCCACCATGTCATGCCCTTCATCCGCCCCCTTTGCCCCTGTACATCCACCATGTCAAGCCCTTCATCCGCCCCCTTTGCCCCAATACACCCACGAGTCACGCCCTTCATCCCTCCCTCTGTCCCATATACGCCCACCATGTCACGCCCTTCATCCGCCCCCTCTGCCCCAGTACACCCACCATGTCACGCCCTTCATCCGCCCTCTCTGCCCCACTACACCCACCATGTCACGCCCTTCATCCGCCCCCTCTGCCCCAATACACCCACCATGTCACGCCCTTCATCCGCCCCCTCTGCCCAATACACCCACCATGTCACGCCCTTCATCCGCACCGCTTCTGCCTCAGTATGTCCACCATGTCACGCCCTTCATCTGCCCCCTCTGTCCCAATAAAACACCCGCATCATACCTTTCATTCGCCCCCCCCTTCCCCCCCCCCCCCCCCCGATCCCTTTCCTCCAATTCGCACACCATGTCACACCTTTCATCCGCCCCTTTGGCCCTGATACGCACACCCATGTCCACACATTTCATCCGCCCTTTGGCCCTGATACGACACCCATGTCACACCTTTCATCCGCCCCTTTGGCCCTGATACGACACCCATGTCACACCTTTCATCCGCCCCTTTGGCCCTGATACGACACCCATGTCACACCTTTCATCCGCCCCTTTGGCCCTGATACGACACCCATGTCACACCTTTCATCCGCCCCTTTGGCCCTGATACGACACCCATGTCACACCTTTCATCCGCCCCTTTGGCCCTGATACGACACCCATGTCACACCTTTCATCCCCCCTTTGGCCCTGATACGACACCCATGTCACACCTTTCATCCGCCCCTTTGGCCCTGATACGACACCCATGTCAACACCTTTCATCCGCCCCTTTGGCCCTGATACGACACCCATGTCACACTTTTCATCCGCCCCTTTGGCCCTGATACGACACCCATGTCACACCTTTCATCCGCCCCTTTGGCCGTGATACGACAAGCACACTTTCAGCCCCCTGTCACACCCCACCTTTCATCCGCCCCTTTGGCCCTGATACGACACCCATGTCACACCTTTCATCCGCCCCTTTGGCCCTGATACGACACCCATGTCACACCTTTCATCCGCCCCTTTGGCCCTGATACGACACCCATGTCACACCTTTCATCCGCCCCTTTGGCCCTGATACGACACCCATGTCACACCTTTCATCCGCCCCTTTGGCCCTGATACGACACCCATGTCACACCTTTCATCCGCCCCTTTGGCCCTGATACGACACCCATGTCACACCTTTCATCCGCCCCTTTGGCCCTGATACGACACCCATGTCACACTTTTCATCCGCCCTTTGGCCTGATACGACACCATGTCACACCTTTCATCCGCCCCTTTGGCCCTGATACGACACCCATGTCACACCTTTCATCCGCCCCTTTGGCCCTGATACGACACCCATGTCACACCTTTCATCCGCCCCTTTGGCCCTGATACGACACCCATGTCACACTTTCATGCCCCCTTGCCCTAATAAGACACTCCATGTCACCCTTCATCCACCCCGTCTGCTCCATAAACACTCACGTCACACTCTTCATCCGCCCCCTCTGCCCCAATAAGACACTTATGTCACGCTCTCATCCACCCCGTCTGCTCCAGTAAAACACTACACGTCCCCAGTCTTCATCACCAGTCACCCCATCCCTCTGCCCAAATACGCCCAAAATGTCACGCATGCCCTTCACATCTGCGATTTGAGAGAGAGAGAGAGAGAGAGAGAGAGAGGCGTGGTGGGCGTATTGGGACAGAGGGGGCGCGGATGAAGAGTGTGGCTCGGGTGTTTATGGTGGCAGAGGAGGCGGGTGAAGGGCTTGTCGTGGTGGTTGTAAATCGAGGAACAAAAACCTTCTGTTAAAAATGAGATCAAAATATAAAAGCTAGAAGTGCAGAGCTTTCCGTGGCCTGGTCCTCTGTATTTGAAAAGGCATCTCTTTTGCCCTGCACAGTTCCCCGTCTCTATCTGCATTTATTTGTATAAAACAACACATAGTACTTTACAGCCTGGAAAGGCATTTAAATCACACCAGAGAATTCATGTACAGGTCGTATCAACATAATCATCCTTTGTGAAAAACGGATGATGGGAAGATCTAACGTTAATTATAATAATAACAGTAATAACAATTACAATAATAATAATTCGTCATAGTAGATATTTTTATACAGCACTACCCTCCATACTTTACATGACAAAAAGTAATCCCATATTCTCACATACACACACGTGTGCATGCATGCACGCACGCACACACACACACACACACACACACACACACACACACACACACACACACAACACACACATACGCGCGCGCGCGTGCAATAGTACAATAACAAAAAATCCAAGCAAACATTCATCTCACTCAGTTATTAACAGGTATTAATGAAGATGTATGAAAGATATATTTTCTGGCCACCCTACAATGCACATAGAGACGGGGGACTGTGTAGGGGAAAAGGGAGGCTGTTTCAGACTAGGCAACGAAAAGCTGTCACCATCAGTTTTTATATTTTGATTTTGGTTTTAATAGAAGGTTTTTGTTGCTCGATTTGCGACCGTGGTCAGACATATGTGATATCGATGAGAGGTATTAGGAAGATTGCCACTGAAACAGCCACTGTATTCAATTCTTGCTTCCACTGGAAGCCAGTGAAGTTGCTTCAGCAAAATTGTAGCCAAGTCGGGCTTTCGCCTTCTTAAAGCACTAACCTGGCAGCACTGTTCTGGACTGTCTGGAGATGCCTGACTGAAGGAAGAGGAAGAGGTACAAGAGCTGCATGGTCTAGTCCTCCCTAATGGAACAAAAGAAGCAAGTTTTCAGCAGTTTCCACAGAGAGATAAGAACGGACTGAACTGATCCTCTTGAGCTGATTGATAAAATGTGCTGATGGAAAGAAAGCGTTTCGTTAAGACAGCCACCCTATACTTTGCTGATGACTGAAAAGGTACAGAACGACAGATAAAGTTCAGAGGATTACGTCTTGTCTGAAGCAGCCAGGAACGATCACCAACAGCTAGAGGCTGCGTCCTGTTTTCAAATTATTTCATCCGTGATTTGATATCAGACACGACAAAGTTCCGTCTGGTGGAAAATCAAAGGGAAATCAGACAGAAAGCAGTTTTTTCCCTTGTAGTTTGCTACATCAGCAAATTTTCAAATATGAAATAACTTTCCGAGTTGCACATTCCCCTTGCCATTGTCTCTTTCTCTAACAATCTGGTCGATTTTTCCAAGAGCCCTTCATTTGTGTGTGTGTGTGTGTGTGTGTGTTGTGTGTGTGTGTGTGTGTGTGTGTGTGGTGGGTGGGTGGGTGGGGTGGCGGCGCGTGCAAGGTGTTATGGTTTGCATCATCACTTACCTAGTATCTAAAAAAATAAATAAATAAATGTACGCTTCCACATGAACATAAACTGAAAAAAAAAAAATCTAAAATCTGTGTTTGCGTGTGAATACAAGTTGTGTGGTGGTGTGTGTGTGTGTGTGTGTGTGTGTGTGTGTGTGTGTGTGTGTGTGGTTTTGAAAGATGTGCTGTTGAGTTGTTTTATCACTGCTTATTTACAAAACGCAATCATAAACGTGCACCTGGTGTCTTATTGAGTTCACTGGCAAACTGTGAATAGACAAACGGGGATCACCATTTTGGATATAGATGAACGGCGAATAGGCGAATCAGACTGACTTTTTGTGTGGAAGCAGGTCTGATTCACTTAATCCCGTTTTGCCAACTTTTTGATGACACCTGCGCGACCGCCACTCTCAGTGGCCTCAGTGCTGTCATCGACACCACTAATAAGCCTTGCCACCAGTGGTGCGCCCATCTATCATTTCTAATGCATCCATTGCCACCTCCTAGCCCCCTCCCTCTTCTCTATCTAATGCATCCATTGCCACCTCCTAGCCCCCTCTCTTCTCTATCTAATGCATCCATTGCCACCTCCTAGCCCCCTCCCTCTTCTCTATCTAATGCATCCATTGCCACCTCCCCCCTCTAGCCCCCACTCCCTCTTCTCTATCTAATGCATCCATTGCCACCTCCTTGCCCCTCCCTCTTCTCTATCTAATGCATCCATTGCCACCTCCTAGCCCCCTCCCTCTTCTCTATCTAATGCATCCATTGCCACCTCCTTGCCCCCTCCCTCTTCTCTATCTACTGCATCCATTGCCACCTCCTAGCCCCCTCCCTCTTCTCTATCTAATGCATCCATTACCACCTCCTAGCCCCCTCCCTCTTCTCTATCTAATGCATCCATTGCCACCTCCTACCCCCTCCCTCTTCTCTATCTAATGCATCCATTACCACCTCCTAGCCCCCTCCTCTTCTCTATCTAATGCATCCATTGCCACCTCCTTGCCCCCTCCCTCTTCTCTATCTAATGCATCCATTGCCACCTCCTGCCCCCCCTTCTTCTCTATCTAATGCATCCATTGCCACCTCCTAGCCCCCTTCCCTCTTCTCTATCTCATACAGTCATAACTATAGACATATAACGCTCTCTCTCCTCCCTCCCCCTCTCTGTCTCTCTCTAAATTTGTTGAATATTGCGCGTGTTTGAAAAGGGCTGTAGCTTTTTGTTCAATAAACTCGTTGCCCTATGGTGTGTTCATATACATGTCCTGATGACAATGTCACACACCACACACACACACACACACACACACACACACACACACACAGTGTGATGGAAAGCGTGGTGATGATCAATGACGGCTCACCGTTCTCCCTGCAGGCCACACGTGTCAGTCGACAAACCGCTGTCACGTGCTGGTGCTTTCAGTCCATCGTGTCACGCTCTGTGCCAATCAGAGCACCTCTCTTCTCATGAAGCTTATTGGCTGGGTCAGGACGTCAAACACGCCTCTTTAACACCACCACTGCCTGCCTGCTACTGTCAACATCACCACACCTACCCCCTCCCTCTCCTGCTAACCCTTACAGTCAAATACAGCTTGTACATTATACTCTGTTTTACTGTGGACCTGACAATTGCACGAGCTCTTACACAGGATAGCGTGCCTGCCAGATACAAATAATGAACCAGCGTGCTTTTCTTTTCTGATTTTTGTATTAAGGGTCAGAGGGTTAACAACAATTTAAATCAAGGTTTTGTCACTGAAAACTGTTTTGAAGGCAGTGAACCCATTGCTTTATTATCAATGATCTTATCACAGTTTGAGCCTGTGAGGAGAACGTGACAATTGCTGGAATGCAGTTCATTGTTTTAAAATCGTAACGAGTGGGTTCTCCTTCATCTTTACATTACAAGGATGATAGAGCGTTGTTCATAGTTTGTTAGTATAAAAGCTGGAAAATTGTTTATAATCGTTTGTTTTCTATTCCATTGAACTTTACAATTCGCAAGCAGTTTCAGGATTTTGAAGCACAAGGTAGAAAGATGTTCAAGGTGAGTCATCGTAAAAAGGAATTGCATCAAAATAGTGATTTCCATTTCACGATCGAGGAGAACCTCGGCTTCTGTTTGGAGCTGAACAAAGACCTGCAGCCCTTCGTCAACATACTCTTCCATCTACAGATCGTTCTCAGCACGCTGGGCATCCTGGGATCGACAGTGGCTGTGGCGGTGTGTGTCAAGCGAAAGATGAGGTCGTCCTGTTCCGTTCAGCTGGCGATTCTCTTTATCTACGACGTCGTCTTCCTGCTGGCCTCTCTGCTGATGGCTGTCCTGGGTCTGGAGGATTCCTGGCACTCACCAGCCACTACTGTGTTCATGTGCTTGAGGACCCTTGGTCTGTGGGGAGCGACGTACACGACGCTAGACATCTGTTTGGAGCGGTGTCTGTCCGTGGCCCATCCCTTCCTGGCTCACAGTCGCTTCAGTGTGGGTCTGACCCTGAAGAAGGCAGGCATCATTGTGCTGCTAGGCCTGGGCTTCACTGTGCCTCTCCTCCTCGATCTCATCAACGGCTACAGTGTGGGTCAGGAGTGTCAGGGTCAACGACAGCTGACCACGTTTGGACTGGTCTACACAATTTACATCTCTCTCCTTCTCCTCTACATTCTCCCTTTCATTGCTATCGTTGCCATCAACGTCATCTTTGCCGTTATCCTCTGCCACCTTCGCCACACATCTGTTCGACCCAAGGGAGACAACATGAGGGCAGAGGAGAAATTATCTGCCCTGGTTCTGGGACTGAGTGGATGGTACGTGGTCAGCATGCTGCTGCCCAGTGTCCTGTTCCTGATCCGGCTGACCAGGCTGGAACTGTTCAAGCCCAGTGTGGACATCCGAGTTGCTGCTGTGGCTGACACCATGGTGGTGCTCAGCTGCTGCTCCAACTTCATCTTCTACTTCCTCCTGTGGCGACCCTTCAGACAGGTGGTGTGGGCATGGGGAACCAAGGGGTGGAGGAGGCTGTGTATAGGCTGTGAATCGTTGAGGAAGAGAGCTGTGACCTATCATACCAGCACAAGCAATAACACATTGCCAGTGGCCTGGATCGTATTTCCTTCTGGTTCCCAGGGATTATCACAGTAATGGGTCATGGAAAAATGTGGCACATCTCTTGATAAATAATAAAACTTGGTTCCAAAGTATGAATACGTCACAAGAATATATTAAGAATACATTAAGAATGTACGATAAAACTTGGTTGCAAAGTATAAATATTTCACCAGAATTAATGGGTTAACTGTCACAGTAACTGTCAGCCTGTTAGGCATGGACGCAGGCGATTAGCGTTTCAGCCAGATTCGTGTACACTATACAAGTCGTGTGAGGCGTTTGATGTATTAGACACATTGCACTGCTCGTAATTTTCATATTGTACATTTTCACTCAGACTTGTGAAATTCATCGCTGAGAACTGTTCTTATGTTTCTTCAAACATTTTCCGTGACTAATATTCTCTAGCACAGTTTGATTTGACTCCATTTCATTTTCACTTTTTAACTTATTTATAATTTATTTTGTATTTTTCTGAACTCTGCCTTTGCAATCGATTATCAAATCTGCTTTTTCTTTCCATAAGAAAATTGATTTAATATTTGATTTTTCCACTTCATATAGTAATACGTTGTAATATGCCGTAGATTCTTTATCAAACTATTACACGTTTAAAAAAAATGCAAATAACCATTAAAAAATTCCTTAATTGTTTGGAGACAACTGATAAACCCAATAAGTTTATCCTAAATCCATATTTTGTTTTGCGAAGACAAAAATATGTAGTTTGGGAATTTACTGTTACTGGCGGCAAATTCTCCACAAGATCATCATTACATGCCCATTTCTTATGGCAAAAAGAGTTGCCTCCGATCTTGATCTTTTAAATTAGAGAGGATGGGTCTCGAAAAATAAGTCGTGTCCTTTGGTTAGTTCCACTTTACAATGAAAGCTAGAGGACGCCGAGAAAATACCTTTCCAAAATGTATCGAAGTCATGGGTTGTTTTTTTTTAACGTCAAGACCCACAGCTGTTGAGTCGTTATGAGGACAAACAGATCATATCATTTGTGTCTATTTGGGTATGTGGGAAAAGTTTGTCCTAATTCGAGCTAGTTTTAATGCATTAATGTGTATTTCAATGTTATATTTCAAACTTTTGAAGATTTTATAGTTGGTTTCCATACATATTCACATTTTCTTTTTGTTTTAATTGAGAGTCAAGAGGACATGGAAGCCGTATGACTAAACGAAAGATTTTTGATAAAATTTGAGATGTTAGCTTCATGCTCTGCATGAATCTCCCACATTGCTGTCAGTGAGACAGACAGTATGTCGGACATTACTTGTGGTTGCATACATTCACCTCTTAACCCCCCCCCCCCTCTCTCTCTCTCTCTCTCTCTCTCTCTTTCAGCTGAGAGTATGTGCGCACACTGAGTCAGATCATATGCCCGTCAAACTGAACTTTAACCGTTTAGTTAATCAAGAAAACTCTGTGCCAAACAGAAATAACCATACTGCTCAAAATTTTGGAGAGAGATTTTGCGAATGTACACTATAGCAATATTTTGTCATAGGAATTTCAGGAAAAAAATCTCACATGCAATACGCCTCATAGACACTGGCATCGACAGTGCCATGGACGTTTTTTAATTCATGTCTGAAAGATGCGGCTGAATGCATGAGAAAACAGATACATTCAAAAACGTTACGCAGGTAGAAATTGGCTTGATTCAGAGTGTCATGTTTTAAAAAAGAGAATTTGCTTAATAAGTAATTCGTAATTTGCTTAATAAGTTTAATGATACGCATGATAATGAGGACCGTGTCAGCTACTGCATAAAAGGACATGACATTTACTAAAGATGCAAAGAAACGCTGTTCTAAATGAGTTGGTCTTATCGATTAAAAGTCAGAAACAGTTTTGGGACACGGTACACAAGATTTTGTTTAAAAAGAGACAAGCGGCAAACAGTATTGATATTGATTTATGGTTTGAACACTTTAAAGAGCTTCTAACAGAACATAAATCAGTCAAGAATATTTTCAATATGATAGCGTAGAAAGTGACGAAGTAGATACCTTCAGTCGTCCTATTACAAAAAAAGGTCTTGTTTGCTTCTAGGAAAAGTAAAGCCGTAAAGCTGCCGGTCCAGATGGAATCATTGGTGAGTTTTTAAAGTCTGGGTGTAAATCAAACGAAATTTTGATTTTTTTTCTTGTTTTTTCTTCTTTTTTTTTTTGGTTTTTTTTTTTTTTTTGCATCCTTCTTTAACTCTTCTTTTGCTAAAGGAATTAATCCAGAAAAGTGGAATGAGTCCATCGTTCTTACTGTGCACAAGAAATGTGATGTAAACAATCCTAACAATTATCGGGGTGTTTCTATCTGTGACACAACCAGCAAAATCTATAATACGGTGATTAATCATACATTACAGGAATGGGTTACAGAAAATAATCTTGCAGTGCCCATGTGGTACTGGCCCACAAAACGCAGCCCACGTACTTCAGTCCTGTCCCACTTTCGACAGCCTCCGGCGTGTTATGGCCCGGTGCAGTGGAACTCCAAGAAAAGCTGTGGGAACGGCAGACTCACTCCGACGGACCGCTGACTTTGCCAAAGCTACCGGACTTTGTATCTGACCAGCATGACCAGGGAACGCAGAAGAAGAAGAAGAAGAAGAATCTTGCAGGGCAGTATCAAGCCGGATTTACACGCAAGTACTCTACAGTTGATCATAAGTATACTCTGATGGCATTTACGCAAAAACAATTTTCTTTCAACCGTAAATTATGTGTTGCTTTCAATGATTTTGGAAAAAAAGCCCTTGATTCCGTGACCAGAAGTATTCTATGGTCTATTCTGTTAAAGAATGGTGTACGTGGAAAGCTGTTTAAGTGCATAATGTCTATGTATAGTAACGTGAAAGCCAAAGTTAGATGTTCGGGAAATTTATCATATTTTATTCAGAGTACTAGTGGTGTGAAACAAGGTGATGTGTGTAGCCTTATCCTTTAATCTTTGTTTAGCAATGAATTAATCTCAGAAGTTGTTTCCAATGGTAGGCATGGTGTGATATCTACTACAGACCTTTTACAGGTATTCATTTTAACAGATTGGAAAGTGTTGTTAGTGTTCAAACTCAGCTGAATAGTCATTCTCGAGCTGCTAATTGACTTCAATTAAAAGTGAACATAGCAAAAAGCAACATTATTGTGTTTAGAATTGGTGGATATTAGGAGTTAGAGAATACCTGATATATAACGGAGTTAGTATGGCTGTTGCCAATGCATATAAATATCTCGGCATTTATTTCTTTACGCGGCAGAGCTTTTCTCTGGTGTATAAAGATCTTGCAAGCAGGGCAAAGCGTGCTGTTGTATACATCATGCAACATCTATCAAGATTAGTCTTTTCATTTTTTGTTGTTGTTGTTGTAAGTTGTTCGATTTTCAAGTGCAGCCCGTTGTACAATACAGTGCTGAGGTGTCAGGGCTTAATGCAGTGTTACACTGTGAAACAATTCATTAATAATAATAATATAATAAATCGAGCTTATATAGCGCTCTTCGATGAGAGAAGAAAACTCATCCTCAGAGCGCTTCACAATACAGGAAAAATAAAAGTTTCCATAAACATTGCACAATACTGAGAAAAAGGCATCAAAACAATAGGTCACAAAGCAAGCACTAAAACAGATGAACAAGCCACATCCCCCCCCCCCACTCTATCCTCCCCCCCCCCCCCCCCCCCCCCCACACCGCCACCCCACACACATGACATTATATGAACAACGCTCGACAAGAATTTGGGAATAGAAGAAAAGAACCAGCCCCCATCCCCCCCCCCCCCCCCCCCCACACACACACACACCGCCACCCCACACACATGACATTATATGAACAACGCTCGACAAGAATTTGGGAATAGAAGAAAAGAACCAGCCCCCATCCACCCACCCCCCCCCCCCCACCCACCCGCCTCCAATTTCGTGAACACTGCACGGGATACAATATAAAACATGCAGAAGGGGAGCACCCACACCCACAGACAAGACAGACAGACAACAACACACACACACCACACACACACACACACACACACACAACACAAAGGGCAAACTCAACACGAAGCAACAAAAACCCACGCGCGTAAACGCACACACACGAACGCACACACGCAAAAGTACACAAACACTCAGGCACGGAAGCGCGCGTGCACATACAAGAGGCAAAAGGATGGAGAATGCATGGGAAACACGCATTAACTCGTACACTATGTAGAAAGACAAAAGGACTTCTGAAAGAGATGCGTTTTGAGACCAGATTTGAACGCAGCGAGAGTCTGTGAAGAGCGGAGCTGGGAGGGGAGGGAGTTCAGACAAGGGGGGCTTGATAACTGAAAGAACGTTGGCCAAAGGATTGCAGTTTCATGCGGGGAAGCTTGAGAAGTTTGTCACTGCTAGAGCGGAGAGTGCGAGAGGGTTGATAAGTGACAAGTGTGTTGGAAAGATAAGCAGGCAATGTTTCATCAAAGTGTCGGAAGGCAAGTGTTGCGAGTTTATACTGAATGCGCGCATGAATGGGAAGCCAATGTAGTCTAACTAACAGAGGTGTAGTGTGGGTTCTTTTGGACTTTTGGAAAACAAGTCTGGCTGCGTTGTTTTGTATACGTTGAAGTCGGTTTATATCGACAGCGGGAAGACCGGCAAGAATGCTGTTACAGTAATCGAGTTTTGACATGATGAGGGAACAGATAAGTTGGGCAGTCCCTTTCTGTGTAAGATATGAGCGAATTGACGCGATCTTTCTCAAAGCCAAACTTGCCATTAAGAAATTCCTTGGGATATCATTACAAACACTTAATGATTTAGTGTATGGTGAGACAAATACATACCCAATTTGTTTAAACTCTACTATTAGATGCATTTATTACACGAATGCAAGAATTAAGGCTGCCTAAAAAAAAGCTTACAAAATGTTGTAGGACTCGGACGAAAGGGGTAAAGTATACTGGGTGACAAAGGTGAATTTTAAACTGTAGGAACTTGCAGTATGTGTGGCTCAGTAGGGGACACGACTGGTTATCTACGTGTGCTGCGTACAAGATTGATAGACTGCAGGTGGCAACTGTGGTATAATCATATTCAGGATAATATCAGATTTGACGTGTATAGGCATTTTAATTTGCTTCATTGTTGTTCAGTCTATGTATAAATGAAAATGGACAGACATCTAATGCATATCATGACCAGATTTCGATTTCGGGTTTCTGGTATATCAGTTTACCATTGTCGTCACAAACAGCATAATGAACGAAATCTTTTATTATCTCCATTATATAAAGCTGCACGAGAATCATAAGGTCCCTTTTGTATTTAGTTGTCCCTTTTCACAAGATCTCATGGGACAGTTAATCCCTACGAAGTATGTAAACCATCCTTCGTTATTTAGACTTATATTACTTATGTCATCTAGGCATGAAGATATTGTCAAACAGTTTGCTATTTACTTAAATAAAGCATTCAATCTTTTTTTCAGAATATTGCTCATAAGTCTGTTGTTCACTTTTCCCTGTTTCTTTACACATTTAAGTTTTTTTTGTTTTGTTTTTGTTTTTAGACAGAGAACATTTCCTGGGTCTGTATTTTATGTCGTTTATGCACCCCTTTAATAACGGCCATTTATCCGGTACGGGCTACATATGTAATGTGTGCAACCCGTACCGCACATCCTCACGCGATTTCCTCAGACCGTACTGGTTTCGATGAGGACGTGTCTAGGTGCCAAACTCGAGTTATACGTGGCCTTACCCGTATGTGTTTTACAACAGCACAGCTCAGGTTTCAGAGAAAGTAACATTTCGGTTGTCTTTTCTAAATCTTTCCTTAGCCTCGTGTGTATGTTTTAATTTACTGAGTTGTAAACACCTCGCGTACAACATTATAAAAGACACAAGGGTAAGGCCACATGTAACTTGAGTAAGATACGTAGACACGTCCCTATCGAAACCAGACGTGGTGTGAGGAAATTGCACGAGAATGTGCAATATGGATTGGATACGTCACCTGTCTAGCCCGTACCTGATATGAAAGTCCCCAATCACTCATATCCATATCCGTATCCTTGTCCATCTCTCTCTCTCTCTCTCTCTCTCAGTTTCTGAACTGCCCTCACTCCCCCCCCCCCCCCCCCTCATTTTTGTTTGTTTTGTTTTGTTTCATTGCTATTCTCCATCTGAGGAGTGTTGTTTATGCATTTTCTATATCTGCCAATGAAGTTTGTAACGTCCGAGGATGACACATTAGTTGAAAATTCACTTGTCTATCGAACAATATATTAAATAACCGTTACTTTGAACTCAAGTTTGTATGTTTATTTTAATTTTGGCTTGTTTTCACTTATATTGTTCTCTTCAGAAGCTGTATTGCTGTGTTGTTGTTGTTGTTGTTGCTGCTGTTGTTGTTGGTTTGATTGTTGTTGATGTTGCCAGAACAGCTAAAAGGGCACATGCAGACTGTGTTGTTTAATTTTTACAGATGGGAGAGATGGAAGGGGGAAGCAGAGTGGGGACAGAGCGGGCAGAGAGAACGGGGACGTAGTTGGACGTGTCATGGAAGGGGGAAGCAGAGTGGGGACAGAGCGGGCAGAGAGAACGGGGACGTAGTTGGACGTGTCATGGAAGGGGGAAGCAGAGTGGGGACAGAGCGGGCAGAGAGAACGGGGACGTAGTTGGACGTGTCATGGAAGGGGGAAGCAGAGTGGGGACAGAGCGGGCAGAGAGAACGGGGACGTAGTTGGACGTGTCATGGAAGGGGGAAGCAGAGTGGGGACAGAGCGGGCAGAGAGAACAGGGACGTAGTTGGACGTGTCATGGAAGGGGGAAGCAGAGTGGGGACAGAGCGGGCAGAGAGAACGGGGACGTAGTTGGACGTGTCATGGAAGGGGGAAGCAGAGTGGGGACAGAGCGGGCAGAGAGAACAGGGACGTAGTTGGACGTGTCATGGAAGGGGGAAGCAGAGTGGGGACAGAGCGGGCAGAGAGAACAGGGACGTAGTTGGACGTGTCATGGAAGGGGGAAGCAGAGTGGGGACAGAGCGGGCAGAGAGAACGGGGACGTAGTTGGACGTGTCATGGAAGGGGGAAGCAGAGTGGGGACAGAGCGGGCAGAGAGAACGGGGACGTAGTTGGACGTGTCATGGAAGGGGGAAGCAGAGTGGGGACAGAGCGGGCAGAGAGAACGGGGACGTAGTTGGACGTGTCATGGAAGGGGGAAGCAGAGTGGGGACAGAGCGGGCAGAGAGAACGGGGACGTAGTTGGACGTGTCATGGTGGGTTGCAGTGTGAAGGAAGCATGACAAAGGATTTGACTTGCATGACGAAAGATTCAATGTCTGACTCGTACAACAAGAAAAGACATAGTTTATTGTGAAACTTCTCTGCCCTGACCGACTCCTACTCAGAGTTGAGTTTACGATGGGCTCAGTTGAGTTTCACCCATATTATGCGTCTCTGAAAGTGTTGCTAAAATTTCCTGATCAACACTGCAGATGGCTGTATCTCTCGGGGTTGGTTGATCGGGAATATATTATGAAAATAAGCGTAGAGTAAAGCCGTGAGATGCAGTGTTAGAATGGGACGGAGCTCCATAACATCCTTATTCTCATCATTGTCCTCATCGATCAGCATAAAAAATAGAATCTCGTGGCCCTTTTCGCCCTGCTCTTGTGGTGACCTCAACTTCGATTTCCTACTCATGTCTATGCTCTTGGTGAATTGGTGTTGGGGTCACTGGTGAATTCGTGTTGGGGTCTCTGGTATCGGCGAATTCATGGGGACTGTCACTGGACGTGATGGCGCCCTTCCAAAGGGAATCCTCATTCACGCTGGCTCCGCGAATAAGCAGTTATTGTCGTCGATTACGGAGCTAAGTAGGTGGTGATCTGCGTATGTTGGACCAGAACAAGCACCACTGAACAGCAATAATGTGTTCTGGCAGCAGTGCAGTGTCTTTTCTGATGGGTTGCCTCATGTCGGCTTGACATGAATGCTCTCTGCGGTTTGCTGGTGCTGCAGTGGGACAAGCCGGGTGTGGCTGTGGATGGGGAGCCAGAATGAGCGGCATTGGAGTATTGCCATTGAAGTGGCACAGAAGATGACACAGCATTACACTAAGAAAAAACACTAGGAAAAGAAATATGTTAAACACACCTCCCTCCTCCCTCCCAATACCCCAATCAGTCCCACCTTCACCCCGTTTATTTTTCCCCACGAGATGGTTATAAGTTATGAAGTATCGTTTTGTTGTCAGTACGTTCCTTACGATCTCGTTGAAGTACAACAGAAAATTCATTTCCTTTCGCTTCTGAGGTCGTATCGATGTGATTAAATCTCTTGTGAGGAGCGAGATGCACGATGAGGAGGACTCAACGTTTTTAATGACTTTCTAATTCACACCCACTTTCTGTTATTGTCTCTATTTGTGTGTGTGTGCAAGTAATTTTTTTTAAAGGAGAGAGAGAGAGAGAGAGAGAGAGAGAGAGTTCAAAGCGTTTACTTACAATATTTCCAAAAGCCTTCCATTTTATTCATGAGAATGATGCGATGTGTACAAACTCGATTGAATTCTCCAAGATACCCATCGTTTTTATTATGTGTGGTGAAGACTTGATACTATTATATATATATATATTATTATATTGGGTATTTATATACTGGCAGCAAGTTCTTTCTTGTCCACATGTTAATCAGTTTAGGAATATATACATATATATATATATATATATATATATATATATAATGCCGAACAATTAATTTGTGGGGAAACAAGTTCAGACTAACAATTCTTCCATCATTATAGTATAATGGCTTGGCAAAGATTTTAACTTTAAACAAACACAAAAAAAAAAGAAAAGGGGGGGGGGGGTTGAAGGTGAAGAAAATGGGAACATAAAATAAAAAAAATTAAATATAAAAACCCTTCACTATCTTCGTGAGGAAACCATCGTAATCCCTCTCACAGATCCGTTTACATTGTCTGCTCCTAAGCCTTTCGTCCGCTGGATCGGACTCGTCAGTGAGACACGGCTGATTGTGTCTGTGCTCTTGGCGTCAAATCGAGACACACCACAATCCAGTGGTGTTCTCACCACCAAGAGTTCAAAAAAGAATTCAACAGCACCCCCAAAACAACTAGCGAAGGGTAGTAAAATAAAACGAAAGTGTGGAGAGGAAATAACTTACTAAAAAACTAAGAACATTATGCAAACAGTATAAAATGTAGGGGACAATCGTTGAGCCTGTGCTCGATGATCCATTCAAGGGAGATCAAAAGGTATGGAACAGTCTGAGTGGTCAGCTCTACTGTTCAATAACCCAAGCATTGTCAGCGGCTAAGAATTGTGCAAGAACAACCTTTACTTGGATCTCCTAAGAGACGCAATCTCCCACTGATTGACCCAGCAATATAATGTCAAACAATCGAATTGTGGGGGAAAACAAGCATATACAAACAATTTTTCCATCATTGTAGTAATGACTTGGCAAAGATTTGAACTTTAACAAAAAGGGAGGGGGAGGGAGGTGGGGTGTTGAAGATGAAGAAAATGAGAAACATAAAGCTAAGAAAATATTTTAATTATGAAAAGCCTTCACTAGCTGCATCAGGGAACCATCGTAATCCCTCTCGTAGGCAGATCTGTTTACATTGCTTGCTCCTAGGCCTTTTGTCTGCTGAGTCGGACTCATCAGCTGATCATGACCGTGTTCTTGGCGTCAATTAGAAACACACCACAGTCCATAATTCTGTGGTGTTCTCACCACCAAGGGTTCAAAAAAGAATCCAGCAACACCCCCAAAGCAGCCAGCGAAGGGTAGTAAATGGAACAAAACGAAAGTGTGGAGAGGAAAAAAGTTGCTGAAAAACTAAAAACATTATGCAAACAGTATGAGATGTAGGGGACAATCTTTGAGCCTATGCTCGAGGATCCATTCAAGGATGCAAGGGAGATCAAAAGGTATGGAACAGTCTGAGTGGTCAGCTCTACTGTTCAATAACCCAAGCATTGTCAGCGGCTAAGAATTGTGCAAGAACAACCTTTACTTGGATCTCCTAAGAGATGCAATCTCCCACTGATTGACCAAACAATATAATGCTGAACAATTAAGTTGTGAGAGGAACCAAGTGCAGGCTAACAATTTTTCCATCATTATAGTAATGACTTGGCAAAGATTTGAACTTCAAAAAAAAAAAAAAAAAAGGGGGGGGGGGGGGTTGAAGGTGAAGAAAATGGGAACATGAAATTAAGAAAATGCATTTTAAATATGAAAACCCTTCACTAGCTGCATCAGGGAACGATCGCAATCCCTCTCGTAGGCAGATCTGTTTACATTGCCTGCTCCTAGGCCTTCCGCCCGCCGGATCGGACTCATCAGTGAGACACGGCTGATTGTGTCTGTGCTCTTGGCGTCAAATAAAGACACACCACAGTCCATAATTCTGTGGTGTTCTCACCACCAAGGGTTCAAAAAAGAATCCAACAGCACCCCCAAAACAGCCAGCGAAGGTTAGCAAAATGAAACAAAACGAAAGTGTGGAGAGGAAATAAGTTGCTGAAAAACTAAAAACATCATGCAAACAGTATGAAATATAGGGGAATATATATATATATATCTATATATATATCTATATCTATATATATATATATTATATATATATGTGTGTGTGTGTGTGTGTGTGTGTGTGTGTTTGTTTGTGTGTGTGTGTGTGTGTGTGTGTGTGTGTGTGTGTGTGTGTGTGTGTGCGCGCGCGCGCACGGTCGCCTCTGTGTGTGTGTGTGTGTGTGTGTGTGTGTGTGTGTGTGTGTGTGTGTGTAAGACTGGATACAGGATGTGAACTGTATCTTGCGTACACATTGAAGAAAAGAAACACCCGAAGGTGCTGGGGAGGACCCAGAGAAGCACTGTCTTCACCTGCCTTTGGAGCAGTCCTGTACCACCCTTGGAGGCCTGCGCTGTGTTGACGATGGGTACAGGCACGCGCAGGACACTCCATTAAGATATCAAGGGACATAACTGCTCCTGAACAGAGGTAAATCAGACTACAGGATGCAACTCATAACAGCCTTAAAATAGCGTCCCCATGGGTATACCAGCCCGTATTTCATGACTGCAGAACCCACCGGCAATAGACACCACCCTCCAGCTGCCGAGCACACCCCACAGACCCAACCACCCCTGCCCACGGACAGATGAAGACAGTGCCACTCCAGACACAGCCAAGCTTTCGCCATACGGTCTTATGTGCCCTCAAGAGAGAATCCAAAGTTGTAGTCTTTCCCACTGTCAACAGGACTTTCCCTGTGGTCAGTGGGTCTTTCCTCACCGTCACTGGACCTTTCTCCAGGGTCAGCCTAGTTAAGGCAATGAAGAAAAGAAACACCCGAAGGTGCTGGGGAGGACCCAGAGAAGCACTGTCTTCACCTGCCTTTGGAGCAGTCCTGTACCACCCTTGGAGGCCTGCGCTGTGTTGACGATGGGTACAGGCACGCGCAGGACACTCCATTAAGATATCAAGGGACATAACTGCTCCTGAACAGAGGTAAATCAGACTACAGGATGCAACTCATAACAGCCTTAAAATAGCGTCCCCATGGGTATACCAGCCCGTATTTCATGACTGCAGAACCCACCGGCAATAGACACCACCCTCCAGCTGCCGAGCACACCCCACAGACCCAACCACCCCTGCCCACGGACAGATGAAGACAGTGCCACTCCAGACACAGCCAAGCTTTCGCCATACGGTCTTATGTGCCCTCAAGAGAGAATCCAAAGTTGTAGTCTTTCCCACTGTCAACAGGACTTTCCCTGTGGTCAGTGGGTCTTTCCTCACCGTCACTGGACCTTTCTCCAGGGTCAGCCTAGTTAAGGCAATGAAGAAAAGAAACACCCGAAGGTGCTGGGGAGGACCCAGAGAAGCACTGTCTTCACCTGCCTTTGGAGCAGTCCTGTACCACCCTTGGAGGCCTGCGCTGTGTTGACGATGGGTACAGGCACGCGCAGGACACTCCATTAAGATATCAAGGGACATAACTGCTCCTGAACAGAGGTAAATCAGACTACAGGATGCAACTCATAACAGCCTTAAAATAGCGTCCCCATGGGTATACCAGCCCGTATTTCATGACTGCAGAACCCACCGGCAATAGACACCACCCTCCAGCTGCCGAGCACACCCCACAGACCCAACCACCCCTGCCCACGGACAGATGAAGACAGTGCCACTCCAGACACAGCCAAGCTTTCGCCATACGGTCTTATGTGCCCTCAAGAGAGAATCCAAAGTTGTAGTCTTTCCCACTGTCAACAGGACTTTCCCTGTGGTCAGTGGGTCTTTCCTCACCGTCACTGGACCTTTCTCCAGGGTCAGCCTAGTTAAGCCTAGTTAATGCAAGACTGGATATGGAAGCGCTGTCTTGTCTAAATGTTTTTCAGTACATAAATGCATTCAAGCCTGGATGTGGAAAGAGAGCTGTTCTCCTGCACATATTTTGATGCATACACACACACAAGTCTAAATACTAGAAACGAGCTCTCTCTACTCTACATGTTTTTCAAAGTATAAAAACGTATACAAAGACTGAACACGAAACGCGAGCTTCATCTGATCAACATTTTTTTCCAGCACCCATCCTCCCCGCTCCCCTCCTCCCCATCCACAAAATAGAAACATGACCTGGGAATGCAAGAAAAAGAATACAGAGTTTTAGATTACTTGTTCACATGCCAAAGTGAGTGAAGTCGACTGTGTCTACATGTTTTTCAATACATACACACAAACATCCAGGACGCAGATAGTAAGTTCCGTCTTCTCTACATATTGTTTTAATACATACAAGACTGGATAGAGAAAACAAGCTCTGGATCGTCTACATGTTTTTCAGCACACCAAAGACTGGGTGCAGGAAGTAAGTTCTCTCTACATGTTGCTTAATACATGCAAGACTTGATATGGGAAGCAAGTCCTATATTGTCTACAAGCTTTTCAATGCATACACTGTTGAGCTGTGACTTTGACGCCCAGTTCACAAAACCATCTGACATTCAACGCTGACAACATGCATGAAGTTCATTAAAAGCCATCGTGGTGCTGAGAAAGATGACGGAGTTCAGTGTTAGAACTGGGTTGAACTCCCCCCTCCCCCCTCATCCCCTCCTCCCTCTTCCCCATCCATAAAATAGAAACCTGACCTGGGAATGCAAGAAAAAGAATACAGTTTTAGGTTACACGTCATTTATCCGATACGGGCTGGATGGATAACGAATCCAACCCGTATCGCACATTCTCACGCGATTTTCTCACGCCGTAGGTTTAGATAGGCACGTGTCTACGTACCAAACTCGAGTTATACGTGACTTTACCCGTATATGTTTCATAACGGCACAACTCAGGTTTCAGGGAAAGAAACATTTCGGTTGTCATTTTAAAACCTTTCCTTAGCCCCGTGTGTGTGTGTGTTTTATTTCACCAAGTTGTAAACACTTTTCGTACAACACTTCCAAAGATACCACCCATCCACAGGCGAAAGCCTGGCGACCGGGCAGCACGTATCGCCAGTCAGCCTAGTCGTCACCGTGAATGAGATTTCAGATTGCGGCCCCACTTCAGGCATATTCCAACTTGAAGCAACTTTCTGGCTATAACGCAGTACGTGTAAATCACAGATGCTTTCAAGAAGTGGTTTTGGTCAATTGATGCTATGAACTTGTTTTAAAAGTATGCATCGCATGTGCGTGAGGAACTGCGCCCAGCGTTGACAGATTTCTAAGTAGGTCGAAGCCAACTTTTCCATGTCGTGCATAGGGGAGCGGAGGACGGAGTGTAAACAAATAACTCATGTGGAATCCCATGTTTTCTGGCACCATATGCGGCACACAGCTGAGAAAGGAAGTCGCGGTTTTACCTTTTTTTCGGCAGTTTCAGTTTCAGTTTCATCAAAGAGGCGTCACAGCATGCGGACTAGTCCATATACGCTACACCACATCCGCTAAGTTTAGAGGACCACACTGCGCGTGATTTTAAGCTGATGGATAAATGGAGTAATAACTAAGATGAGAGAATTTAAGAAGAGGGTCTCGTGGCTACGACTTAGCAGATGTCTGACCTACGCATTAGCCCAACCCGCTGGTCAGACCTTGAATGCCTACCTACCATTGGTTGTGCCTTTTTTTAATCGTTGTATGTGCGCGTAGTGAATGTACACATGTGTGTGTGTGTGTGTGGATGTGTGGGCACGGTCCCATGTGTGTGCGCGAGTGCACGTGTGCGTACATGATGGTGTGTGTGTGTGTGGTGTGTGTGTGTGTGTGTGTGTGTGTGTAGTGTGCGCGCGCGCGTATGTGTGTGTGTCAGTGCGTGTGTGCCTGTGTGTGTGTGTGTGCGCGCGTATGTATGCGTGTGCATAAGCGCATGTGCATGTGTGTGTGTGATTTGTGGGTTTGTGTGAGCATACACACGTATCTGCATATGTATGCGTACATACATGTGTGTATGTGTGTGTGTCTTTGTATGTGGGCGTGTACGCATGTGCGTGTGTGTATTTTTGGCAATTATTATCGTTTATTCAAAAGGTGAAACATCAATGGACACACAAAGTGTGAAGTAATGCCGATTTCATGTAAAATATGAAACGGCAAATGAATTTTCGACGAGTATGTCTTCTTTGGATGCAAAAAATAATACACCCTACACTGCAGTCAGTATAATAATGGCAGTGTGTCAGAAAAGAATGTGTAAGCACAGGTGACACAGAGTACAACTATCAATCAACCTGGTTTGGAGATGTATAGTTTTCAAAATCTGAAAAAATAAATTTGAAAAATGCAGTTGTAAACTGTTATCTTCAAATACTGATGCACGCGCGCGCGCATGTGTGTGGTGTGCGTGCGTGCATGCGTGCGTGCGTGTGTGAGTGTGTGTGGTGTGTGTGTGTGTGTGTGGTGTGTGTGTGTGTTGTGTGTGTGTGTGTGTGTGTGAAAATGATTACTTCTTCGTTTTGTATATTTATTTGATAGTAATTTATGTATGTCGTCTTAATTCAACTAGTTATTTTGGACATTACTCTGATCAAATGTGCATTTTCATATATTCTCACAATAGACTGTATCAGATGGTACTCCTAGCAGGCAAAAATAAAACACTTTATTTCAAAGAAGATGATCATTGTTTTTGTCATTAAAGTGCAACAACAGACCCCTTTCAGACACCGGAATTATTTGTTGACGGGGCGATCAGCTTACGCGATAATAACATGAGTGTCTTTAACTTTCTTTGTATTCAACCAGAACTAATACGAGAACTAAGAACTGATTTCATCGTGATAAAGGGATAATGTAAAATCGTGACAATAAGAATTTTAATCACATCGCGCGCGAGTGTGTGTGTGTGTGTGTGTGTGTGTGTGTGTGTGTGTGTGTGTGTGCGTGTGCGTGTGTGGTTATTTATTGTTATCTATTTACTTTTTTTTTTATTCATCTATCCATTTAAATGTATTTGATTTACTTATTCACTCATTCATTTAAGCTGTTAATTATCTGTCTATTCATTTGGTTAACAACTGACTTGAGCCTAGGTAGACTTATTAGGTTACAGCTTTTAGCAGATTTGTAACTCATGGGATGAATTGTTCATTGTCTGCAGATTTTCGTTTTCAGTAGTTAAAGTATACCTCAAAAGGGTGATGAACATTCAGAGCTACACCCATTTGCACATATCATCGTCAGCGACACGAAACGGTTTTGACTTTCATCGATGTTATTTCTCTTAACTCATGGACCTATGGCATGCAAAGCACTCTTCTCTCTCTCTCTCTCTCTGTGTGTGTGTGTGTGTGTGTGTGTGTGTGTGTGTGTGTGTGTCGTGGTGTGTGTGTGTGTGTGTGTGTGTGTGTGTGTGTGTGTGTGTGTGTGGTGTCTTCCGTGTATATAGACTGTTCTGGTCGCTAACATGGAGCGTTACTATTAGTAACAATATTCATCAACTAAATATCTCGAAAGTATGAAGAAATAAACAAATTTCGTCGTCTTGGCAGTATTGCATAGGTATCGAAAATCTACACATGTAGGTCGACACACGTGTTAAATACAGGCAGGTGTTTTCTATATTACCTCCCTTGGTTCGGGGAGGGGAGGGGGGGGGGGGATGGGGCGTGAGTCGGCGGCACGTGTAATCTGAAACAAAACTGACTCCACGTAAGTTATCAGTACATATCACGATACAGGTATGCATTGGGCGATAGGTAACGTCTGTTCTAAAAGCCCCCAGTAAGAAAAATAAAAGTTCGTTATTTCTGATGACCTTGAACTTTTAATAGAGTTCATAAAGGGAGGAAAGTGAATCGGAAGAATGAACCCACAATAGGCTCTGACCAAGTAGCGCCGAAGCCTAAAACACTTTCTGTACGGAGACTCGTGCTAAATGGTGGTACAAGCCCGTTGTTTTGTCAGCATCACAGCTTGGGTGTACGTGCAAGCCACGCTCGATGGCACTGTGACCAACACGGAGAAGCAATTTGTCTTTGACTGATGTGCCCATAGTGCTGTCATCCACACGGCTAATAAGCGTTGTCACCTGTGGTGAGCCCGTTTATCATTCCTGATGCATCCATCGCCACCTCCTCTCTCTCTCTCTCTCTCTCTCTCTCTCTCTCTCTCTCTCTCTCTCTCTCTCTCTCAAAATTTCATATTATCTGTAAAAAGGACTGTCGTTTTTGTGTGTGAAAAGATTGTCGACCTGTCAGAGTTAAGGTGAGGTAAGGTAATGTTGCTTATAGCCCAGCCGACCGCAAAGGGCCATATCAGGGCTGTCACCACGTTGAAGTCAACATACAAGTCATCAAAAAACAACAACAACAACAAAACATTCACACATTTTTAAAAATACACCTTCTAAAAACGCACCAGAAACTACGTTAAAAATCTTTCTTCTGTAAAATCTTAGATCAGATGAAAAATGTTAATTTCTTTCAGAAATTCAAAGATCACGCGGAGTCTGCTGTAAAGTGTTTATGTCTCACATCGTGCAAGTCCCAGCAGAACTGTCAAAATATCAATATACTTTTTGATGATGATGTCACACACGCACGCACACACACACACACACACACACACACACACACACACACACACACACACACACACACGCACGCACGCACGCACGCACGCACGCAGGCACACATCACACATCTGGCAAGAAAAAATAGACAACTATAGACAATAGACTCTCTCTCTCTCTGTCTCTCTGTCTCTGTCTCTGTCTCTCTGTCTGTCTGTCTGTCTGTCTGTCTGTCTGTCTCTCTCTCTCTCTCTCTCTCTCTCTCTCTCTCTCTCTCTCTCTCTCTGTTGTTCATTAACTGTTTTGAGAATCAAAGCATGATGGAAATCTTTATTATAAGTGACCGCTTACTGTTTTCCCAATATGTCACGCCTGTCAGTCGAATAAACACACATACACACACACACACACGCCGCACGCACCACACACACGCACGCACGCACGCACGCACGCACGCACGCACCACGCACCACCACACACACACACGCACGCACACACACACACACACACACACCACACACACACACACACACTACACACACACACACACACACACACACACACACACACACACACACACCACACCACACACGCACACACACCACACCACACCACACACGCTAGCTTTCTTTACGACATGGGGCTAGGTTCATTTCAGTGACGTCAACAGCGTTAGCGAATCAGAGCTCTTCTTTTCAGCTGAGATGATTGGCTGTGTTAGGCGCATCATACCGCCCATGCAAACAACCGCCACCAGTCTACCACCACCACCACCACTACCGTTTTCTGCCCACACATCAGCACTCCTATCCCTCACACCATCAGATACAGTCTGAATATTAAGCGTTGTGTTTTACTCTTAACCCTTACTGTTGCACGAACTCTTGCATAGAATAGTGTGCGTGCCAGATATAGATAATGAACTAAAATGTGTTTCCCTGGATTTTGTACCTACAGTGAAGAGAACGACAGTTCTCAACCAGAACTGTGTCGATGCAAATACTGTTCAGAACGCAGCAAACCAATTTATTCTATTTTCAATTACCCCCGTTATACACCAAGACTTTGATTCCGATCTTGTGGGCAAAATATTACAACCACTGGAACTCTGATCATTGTGACAATATTATAGCCACTGCATTGCCATTGATGCTTCCATCACCATAACAACTCGAATGCAGATCACAGTTGCGCTGTCATAACGCTGATGAGCTACTAATAGTTATCATTTGCTGGTTATTCCATTGAGCCCAACATTCTGCCAATGTTCTACGGATTCTAAAGAATAAGAAAGAAACATGCTGAGAGTAAGTCATCATCATGAACAAATTAGGCAAAAATACTCCTTCCAGTATACCATCTTGGAGAACCTCGGCCTGTGTGTGGAGCTGAAGGAAGACTTGCAGGCCTTCGTCAACATACTCTTCTACCTGCGGATCGTTCTCTGCACGCTGGGCATCCTGGGATCGACAGTGGCTGTGGCGGTGTGTGTCAAGCGAAAGATGAGGTCGTCCTGTTCCGTTCAGCTGGCGATTCTCTCCATCTACGACGTGGTCTTCCTGCTGGCCTCTCTGCTGATGGCTGTCCTGGGCCTGGAGGATTCCTGGGACTCACCAGCCACTACTGTGTTCATGTGCTTGAGAACCCTTGGTTTGTGGGGAGCGACGTACACGACGCTAGACATCTGTTTGGAGCGGTGTCTGTCCGTGGCCCATCCCTTCCTGGCTCACAGTCGCTTCAGTGTGGGTCTGACCCTGAAGAAGGCAGGCATCATTGTGCTGCTAGGCCTGGGCTTCACTGTGCCTCTCCTCCTCGATCTCATCAACGGCTACAGTGTGGGTCAGGAGTGTCACAGTCAACGCCAACTGACCACGTTCGGACTGGTCTACACTCTGTATATCTCTCTCCTTCTTCTTTATATTCTTCCTTTCACCGCCATCATCATCATCAACGTCGTCTTCGCCGTTATTCTTTGCCGCCTTCGGAAAACATCAGTACGTCCCAGTAGAGAGAACACAAAGGCAGAGGAGCACTTATCTGCCCTGGTTCTGGGATTGAGTGGATGGTACGTGGTCAGCATGCTGCTGCCCAGTGTCCTGTTCCTGATCCGCCTGACCAGGCGGGAACTGTTCCAGCCCAGTGTGGACATCCGGGTTGCTGCTGTGGCTGACACCGTCGTGGTGCTCAGCTGCTGCTCCAACGTCATCTTCTACTTCCTCCTGTGGCGACCCTTCAGACAGGTGGTGTGGGCATGGCTGGCCAGGGGGTGGGGGAGGTTCTATATAGGCTGCGAGGCACTGAGGAAGAGGGCTGTGACCTATCATACCAGGCTCACTAGCAACACAAGTAACACCACACCACCGGTGGCCAGGGTCTTATTTTCGTCCAGTGGAAAGGAATCATCGCAGTAAAAGGGTACGTGAAAATCTGATCTGTTATGTAATAAACTCTTAAACTTTGTTTCAAAGTTTTGATTCGTCACCAGATCAAATTGGTGAACTATCATGGATATTGCTAGCCTGATGTGGCAAGGAGTTCAGCCGACTAGCGCACCGGCTAGATTCGTGTGAACTGCATGTCATGTGAGGACTGACTTTTTTCCCTTAAAAAAGGGTCCAGATAACAGGCTGCGACCTCTGTTAAGTTCGACTCTACAATGAAAATCGGAAGACACCGAGAAAACGTCCTCTACAATTATTTAGGACACAGTTTTCAAAACGTTTAGACCCATATCCGTATATTGACTTTAAACGAAGGCACACAGGGTATGGTATTCGTGTCTAATCTTCCTAATCCATGCTAATCTTAGTGTATTAAAGTGCATTTCAATGATGGGTACACACTGTCCCCCTTTCCAACAGTGTGAAGAATGCTTTGATTTTGTGTCATTGTCTGTATCTTTTTTATCTGAGTCAGGAAGACCTGAAAGCAATATCCATAAATGTCAGAGTTCTGGTAAAAGCTGACATTCTGTCTGTGTGTGCCTTAATCCCATCTACATTGCTGTCTCTGTCTCTCTTTCTCTCTCTTTTCTCTCTCTCTTTCTCTCTCCACACACACACACACACACACACACACACACACACACACACACACCACCACACACATCTATATTGCTGTTGTGTATTACCTGTGAATGAGGTCCAACTCAATTTTTACCCAAACACCCATCTCCACCCAACCCCCATCCCACTCTCTCTCTTTCTCTCTCTCTCTCTCTCACCCCCCTCTCTCTCTCTCTCTTTCTCTCGGGGGTGCGTGAATTGAGTTCAGAAGAGAAGAACTCATGGTTAATGAACCCCAGGCAATTTCATTAATTACAGCGGAATCTTAAACTGTTCGAACGTTGGATCCTGTCGAGAGCATTATGATTAACGATACTTTCCTCGCAACTGGATTTCCGCGTCAGATGTGAATATTTTCAGCCTGTCTTCATTAACTTTATATTGAAAAGGGCCAGAAAACATTCCTCCATGTTGCACAGGACATTGAATGTCAGGTCGGCGACAGGCGGTGTTATAGTGGGTTGCTTCCTCTCGTATTTGTTCTGGGTAATTTTCTACTTCAATGTGCCGACGTGGAACAGAACTCAGGGCTAAGAAAGGACAGTTATCACCAAACCTCTTAAAACACTGAAAGCCGGAGTGCCAGCATGGAGCGGACAGGGGAGACCATACCAGCTCTGCTCCACCCTTTCCAACCTGCTCCTGAACCACATAACAGAACCTGATGTGTATGCTTCTTTACTTTGAATTCCAAATTTGACAACATGAACGAAGACATTAGGAACATGAAGGAAGATCTAAGCGACATAAATTACGATGTAAAGGACATCCGAGATGCTCACTGTACCCTTCAGAAAGAGGTGAAGTCCTTGAAGGACGACGTGGCCGACTTAAGATGGGAAAACGACGAAATGAAGGGGTGGATGCTTTACACAGAGCGGAAGGCCGATGATCTGGATGGGCGCTCAAAGAGGAATAATCTGATCTTCTATGGACTCCCTCATAAACAGAATGAGACCCAGACAGACTGTGAAGGGCTTATCAGCAGTGTTATCGCAAACAAACTCGATCTGACCGGCGACTTCCAGTTTGATCGGGTTTATCGCCTAAACGCTAAGCGTAACTCGCCAGTCATGACCCGCTGCACCTTCTACAAGGATAAGGAGAGAGTGATGTGTTTGTTGGTGAGGACTTTTCCCTTCATGAAAGAAATGTATGAAAGGCTCTTTCTCCATATCTGAAGAAAGCCAAAAGTGAAAACAAGCCGGCAACCATGATTTTTGACCACTTTCTCATTGAGGGGAAAACGTTTTTTCTTGATGAAGGCAAAACTTAAGGAAGTCTGAAGTGGGGGGGGGGGGGGGGGGGGGCAGACAAGATTGACACTGGTAGCTCAGGTAAGGTGGAGACGTGACTACCGTGCAAAAGTCGCGGCTTTTACGGAGGTCAAAGGTACGCGCGTAATGAGCGAAGATCGGTCCGTAGTGTAAACACCGGATTGTTTAAGGAGCGGGAAAGGGGGAGGTAGTTATAGATAACGAAGAGTTTGAAAATGATCTTTTAAGTTCAAATGTTTTTATGTTAAATGTCACGATGTTTGTACAGATGATTGTGAAACAGACTTGTCAGATTACAGAACAAACTGCATGGACGAAAACACGGTTGTCGACAAGCCATTTCTAGAATCAAAATATACTTTGTGGAAGGATGTAAACGCTGGAGGATGTAATGAGGGGGCATTTCAAAAGGAAAAAGATGGGAAAGAGAAAGGTGTTATGTAGAGAAGATAGTTTGTCTAAGAAACAAGAGATAAATTTTTAAAAAAAAACAAACAACTTAAGACCTCAAAATGGAAAGGAATGTGTGAATGATAATATAGTTGATAATGCAGTTTGTCAAGTCTCTAGATAATGTTAGGTTTGCTTTTCGTTCATACATTGGAATGTAAATGGACTTCTTTCTTAAATAAGAAATAGATATTTTCTGTCCTATTTGTTTGATTTTGATGTAATTTGTGTAGTTGAAACTTTGTAGATTATCTTCAATATGTTACATTTCCAGTTGTATTATCTTTTCTAAACCTGCCATTAAGTTTACTAAAAAAAAAAAGGAAGAATGTCAGGGGGTATACTATGGTGCTGGAGTGGCTCCACAGGCTGCTGCGATCAGCTTGGAGAAACCAGAAGATCAGCGGCCAGTGGATGACGGCAGATGGTGTGTACATCCCCAAAGAGCAAAACTCAAGTGACATCAGCCAGTTCAGGCCAATATCACTACTGAACGTCGAAGGGAAAATCTTCTTCTCTGTCATGGCAGCAAGGCTGAACAAGTACCTCATGGAAAACAAGTACTTGGATGTGTCAGTCCAGAAAGGTGGCATCCCAGGCGTAGCTGGGACGCAATCCAAAGAGCAAAAACAGAAAAGAGAGACCTGGACGTAGTGTGGCTTGATCTGGCAAACGCATATGGATCTGTACCCCATGAGATGATACAGTTGGCTCTTGAGATGTACCATGTGCCAAAGAACATCTGCGACATGCTCAAGAAGTACTTCAATGGCTTCTCAATGCGGTTCTCTACCAAGGAGTACACAACAGATTGGATCAACTTGGAAGTGGGCATTGCAATGGGCTGTGCAATTTCCCCAATACTGTTCGTGTTGGCAATGGAAGTCATCTTGAAAGCAGCAACAAGCAACGCAAGACAAACAGACCTTGGTGATGGATACAAGATGCCCCCTCTCAAGGCCTTCATGGATGACACTACAGTGATTTCATCCAGAGAAGACGAGACACGTCATGTGCTGGAAAGGCTGGACGACATAGTTGCCTCATCCAGAATGAAGTTCAAGCCAAAGAAATCACGAGTCTGTCACTGAGGAAAGGAAAAGTGGCCGAATCTGTGGTCTTCAGTGTTGCCAACCAGGCCATTCCAACAGTCACAGAAGAGCCAGTCAAGAGCCTTGGAAGATGGTATGATGATACGCTGAAAGACACACAAAGAGCAAAAGAAACCAAACAGATGTCGGAAGAAGGCTTGGAAACCATTGACCAGTGTGGGCTCCCTGGCAAATACAAGGTCTGGTGTCTGCAGTTCATGCTGATACCAAAGCTTCTATGGCCTCTGATGATATACGACATCTGCACCAACACAGTGGAGGCAATGGAAGCCAAAATCAACAAGTTCACAAGGAAATGGCTTGGTGTCCCACCCTGTCTGACTGACATAGCGCTGTACTGTCGCCAAGCAAAGCTGAAACTACCACTGAAATCCATCCTGGAAGAATACAAAGCAGGAAAGATCAGACTTCAAAGCATGCTGGAGGACTCAGGAGACAGGGTAGTAGAAGCAATCAAGCCCCAGCTGAAGACAGGCAGAAAATGGAAAGTTCAAGAGGCGATGGATTCTGCAAAAGAAAGTCTCAAGATCAGAGAAATAACAGGACACACACAGACCAAAAGACAAGGACTGGGGGTGACCAAAACTGAATGGTGGTCAAAGGCCATAGGAAAAGCCAAAAGAGACATGATGATTCAGGAGATGAGAAAAGAAGAAGACCAAAAAAGACTCCAAAAAGCAGTCCAGCAGAGCCAGCAAGGGCAATGGACAACGTGGGAGAATGCACTCCAAAGAAGTCTCACTTGGAATGACATTTGGCACATGGCCCCTCTCAGGATCAGCTTCATTCTCAGAGCTGCATATGACCTTCTGCCCTCAAATGCAAACCTGGTGAAGTGTGGAAAAACAGACGATCCTGCATGCCCCCTCTGCCATGAAAAACAAACAGTGGAGCATGTCCTAAGCTCATGTAAAGTAGCCCTGGCTCAAGGAAGGTACACATGGAGGCACAACCACGTGCTCAAAGAGATTGTACAAGTAGTCTGGGCTAGTACCAACACCACAAAAGGGAAAATCAGGACTCCAAAAGCACCCGCAACATTCGTCACGGCAGGAGGTGGCAAATCATGGCCAAGAACAACAGTGCCACTCGGAACATGCAGGCAGAGTCTGCTGGACGGGGCAGATGACTGGGAGTGCACTGCAGACCTCCCAGAATGGAAGAGTCACCCAGAGATCATCAGCAAGAGTGGCATGAGACCAGACATAGTAGTCCACTCTCAGTCAACCAAGCAGCTGATCATGATCGAGCTCACGGTGCCATATGAGAACAGAATGGAGGCAGCTCAAATCTACAAGACTGAAAAGTATGCTGATCTGGCAAACAGCCTGAGGAGAGAAGGCTATCAGGTCAAAGTCCTCACTGCAGAAATTGGAGCTAGAGGGTTTGTAGGAACGTCTGCATACACCCTCATGAAACAGCTCTCAGTTGCAGGGAGGGAAAAAACCAGAGCCCTGAAAGCAATGGCAGAAGCGGCAGAGAGGTGTTCAAGCTGGATCTGGTCAAGGAGGAACAAAAGTGAACTTCATAAGGCTTAAATTTCCTACAAATATCAGGTGTCCCTGTGGCTCAGTGGTTAGAGTGCGAGTCATTAAGTGGAAAATGAGCATGTCCAGAAGATCATGGGTTCGAATCCCAGCCATAGCTCGTCCCAAGATGGGGGAAAAAAAAGGGCAGCAGAGGGACATCCGGAGTCATGAACCGGGTGTGGCCCAACCCCCCTAGAGTGTCAGGAGATAAGGGCCGAAACACTTGCTTGAAGGGGGCTTCTCTTCTGAGGACTCTCTGCTGCCACGCTCTCCACGAGTTTCTTTCATTGTCTTTTCCGGAATGAATTCATGTCTCATATAACAGAAATAAAAAAAAGATTGCCCAAATGCTCTTTTAGTTTTGATTGACAAGAGTCTTTTTGGTTTCACAACAGATGTCGTCTATGCTTGTACCTATGTTCCATCAGATGGTTCACCTTTTTATATTCATTTTGATATTGATAATGGCATAAGTGCACTTGAAGAGTGTCTCTTCGATTGTATGACTCAGTTTGATGATGCACATGTGATTGTTTGTGGAGACTTGAACAGCAGAACTACCAATTTTTCTCCAGATATATTTGATCACAGTATTGTACCTTGCGATCAGTTTAACACCCTTTCTGTTTTGGATTGCTATGTAAGAAAATCTGCAGATAATGTACTTAACAATTATGGTAAATGTCTGTTAAATATGTGTACAGCTCTTGGTTTGTGTACTCATAATGGTGTTTGCAGTGGTAATACCGATAGCAATTATACGTATATATCTGAAACAGGAAATAGTGTCAATGATTATTTCCTCGTATCCAAAGAATTATTTACCATCCTTTTTTCTTCATGCAAATTGATTGTATTAGAATTAGATTAGAATCAGATCACCTGCCCATTGAGTTTCATTGCAAATTTTCTCTGAGAAGCAATATTGTGCGTGCTCCTATACCGATGGAAAGACAACAGGTAATTGAAAAGTTCATGTGGAATTGTGATTTTGAACATGTTTATATTAGTGCGATGCAGTCTAATGAAACATTATCTTTGATTGATCATGCAATTAATTTAATTGATGTAAGTTGCAATGATGCTTTGAACACGTTTAATGAATGTATTAGGAAGCAAGCTGATTTTATGAAAAAAAAATTGATTTAACAGTGCGTGACAAGAGTGACTGGTATGATAGAGAATGCAAATTAAGCAAAGCAAAAGCAAAAGATCTGCTCTCAATCTTTAGGAAAACAAGAGATGAAAAGGACAGTCATACTTATTGTGTTGCTAGAAGAGAATATAAACATTTTTTAAAAGAAAAGAAATACAGTACAATGATATGCTGTTGGAAAAACTTGTCACTAGCGTAAACAGTCAAAGAGAGTTTGGGGAAACTGTGCATACAATATCTTTTAAAGAAAAACACATTCATAATAATTTAACAGTTGAAGACTGTTTTAAGCATTTTAAGGGTCTGCTAGAAGTAGAGGAAGCAAGAGATGTAGTTTTTTTGTGGATAATGATCAAGACTATTCTGAGAAAGATTGAGAAGAAACGATGGCTATGAATCGCTTTACATCATGAGAAGATACATCATGAGAAGAGGTACTGCTTGCAAAACAAAGTTAAAGAATGGTGAAGCTGCTGGTCCAGATGGAATCATTGGGGAAATGTTAAAATGTGCAAGAGGTCGGGATGTTAACTCTTTTTTCTGAAAATTGTTAATGCATTATTTGAGGAAGGTATTTTTTCCAGATTACTGGACTGATTCTGTAATACTTCCTTTATCCTAAAAAGGTGATATTAATAATCCCAACAATTACAGAGGCATATCTTTATGTGATATCAGCAGTAAAATATTTAGCGCAGTGTTAAATAGCAGACTTCAAGAATGGGTAGAAGAATATAATTTGACAGGTGAACACCAAGCAGGATCCAAAAGAGGATACTCTACAGTTGACCATATGTATATTTTGTTAGTGCTAATACAAAAACAGTTTTGTTACAATCGTAAGTTATATGTTGCCTTAACTGATTATGAAAAGCATTTGAGTCAATGGAAAGAAACTTCTTGTGGCCGATCCTTTTGAAAAATGGAACCAAAGGTAAATTGTATCGATGTGTCCGCAGCATGTATGTCAATGTAAAGGCTAGGATTAGATGTGGTGCTAAACTAACTGATCACATAAACTGTACTCGTGGGGTGAAACAAGGTGATGTATGCAGTCCTGTTTTGTTTTCTTTATTTATCAATGAATTAGCACTGCAAGTAATTAGAGGAGGCCGACATGGTGCTACATTTACATATGACTACTTTCAGCTGTTCATATTACTATCGGCTGATGTTGTGGCTCTGTTGGCTGAAATAGTTGTTGGTCTACAAACCCAGATAAATAGTTTGCATCGTGCAGCATCAGACTTACATTTAAAGGTGAATATGGGTAAAAGTAATGTTGCAGTATTTAGGAAAAGGGGGCTTAGTTTTGTAGCAGCTTGTAA
The DNA here is from genome assembly GCA_033310375.1 of Conus canariensis. NCBI lineage: Eukaryota > Metazoa > Mollusca > Gastropoda > Neogastropoda > Conidae > Conus > Conus canariensis. Next base: position 75,252,375 of record CM065714.1, on the reverse strand, counting down.
TAACCTTTCGATTGGAGCCAAAAATACTTTGTAATGTATTTTGCAAAAACTGTTTAAGTTAAAAAATAATTTCGTGCATACTTTTCTGAAACTGTTTGACTCACAGATTCAGCCAATTGTACGGTGTGGCGCCGAGTTATGCGGGTAGAAAAAGCAGCTCTACAATGCGAACAGGTCCACTTATTTGGGCTCCAAAGGTTTTTAGGAGCTGAATTACGAACACCCAGTGACCTTGTATATGATGATATGAACACGTACCCAATTTATATAAATTTGGACATAAAATGTGTTAAGTTTTGGTTAAAACCAATAAGAACGCAATGAGCAGATTTCCAAATAAGGCCTATCGTATGATGTTTAATTCAGTTGAACGTGACAAAAGAAAATGGGTCTCAAATATTGGTTGTAAATTGATTCTGTTTGGATTTGTTTATGTTTGGTTGAATTAATGCGACTGGCGATTTTCTCTGAGTCTTTAGACATAGCCTGATTTTGTGCAGGTGGCAGGAATGGAATTTTCATATCTTGTCTTGGCAATGAAAGATTTATCTTTTAAGGTCCTTCTGCACCGTGCCTGATGTTACAATCTGTCTACAGCTAAATCTGGACAGGCACTTAAATTATATAACGACTAGATTCAGGCTTGGTATTTCTGATACTGCCAAGCGTTATTACCGTTATCGTTCTCACAGCGAAGCAGATTTGTTATGTCCACTTTGCAGAAAGGATACAGAAAATTAAGTGCATTTTGTGTTGTGTTGCCCTGTTTTGTAAAATTTAGTATATCCCGTTCAAGTTTTATAAATTTCCAAGTCAGTTTAGACTGGCACTTCTTCTGGCGTGTACTCATAAGCAAACTCTTAAAATTTTTTGTCAGTGTATTGAAAGCATTCAATTTGCGATAATTTATTCTGTCATAAAGTAGTATTCCGAATAAGTATTAATTATGTTTGTGTGCAGTTGCTCGGATGGTAATTAAGATGACTGTAATTAACTCGCAACCCCCTTCAC
>CM065714.1:75231364-75243864 GCA_033310375.1 Conus canariensis | reverse complement strand
CTCTCTTCTCTCTTTCTCTCTTCTGTGTTTCTCTTGGGGTGCATGAATTGAGTTCAGAAGAGAAGAACTCATGGTTAATGAACCCCAGGCAATTTCATTAATTACAGCGGAATCTTAAACTGTTCGAACGTTGGATCCTGTCGAGAGCATTATGATTAACGATACTTTCCTCGCAACTGGATTTCTGCGTCAGATGTGGATGTTTTCAGCCTGTCTTCATTAACTTTATATTGAAAAGGGCCAGAAAACATTCCTCCATGTTGCACAGGACATTGAATGTCAGGTCGGCGACAGGCGGTGTTATAGTGGGTTGCTTCCTCTCGTATTTGTTCTGGGGCAATTTTCTTCTTCAATGTGGCGACGTGGAACAGAACTCGGGGCTAAGAAAGGACAGTAATCACCAAACCTCTTAAAGCACTGGAAGCCGGAGTGCCAGCACGGAGCGGACAGGGGAGACCACTACCAGCTCTGCTCCACCTTTCCAACCTGCTCCTGAACCCACCATGACAGAACCTGATGTGTATGCTTCTTTACTTTGAATTCCAAATTTGACAACATGAACGAAGACATTAGGAACATGAAGGAAGATCTAAGCGACATAAAAGACGATGTGAAGGATATCTGGGATGCTCACTGTACCCTTCAAAAAGAGGTAAAGTCCTTGAAGGACGACGTGGCCGACTTAAGACGGGAAAACGACGAAATGAAGGGGTGGATGCTTTACACAGAACAGAAGGCTGACGATCTGGATGGGCGCCCAAAGAGGAATAATCTGATCTTCTATGGACTCCCTCATAAACAGAATGAGACCCAGACAGACTGTGAAGGACTTATCAGCAGTGTTATCGCAAACAAAATCGATCTAACCAGCGACTTCCAGTTTGATCGGGTTTATCGCCTAAACGCTAAGTGTAACTCGCGAATCATGACCCACTGCACCTTCTACAAGGATAAGGAGAGAGTGATGTGTTCGTTGGTGAGGACTTTTCCCTTCGTGAAAGAAATGTATGAAAGGCTCTTTCTCCATATCTGAAGAAAGCCAAAAGTGAAAACAAGCAAGCAACCTTGATTTTTGACCACCTTCCTATTGAGGGGAAAAGATTTTTCTTGATGAAGGGCAAAACTTAAGGGAGTCTGAACAGGCGGGTGGCCAGCCAAGTTTGACACCGGTATCGCAGGTCAGGTGAGACGTGACTACCGTGCAAAAGTCGCGGCTTTTATGGAGGTCAAAGGTACGCGCGCAATGAGCGAAGAATCGGTCCGTAGTGTAAACACTGGATTGTTTAAGGATCGGGGAAGAGTGTAGGTGGTTATAGATAACGAAGAGTTTGAAAATTATCTTTGAAGTTCAAATGTTTTTATGGTAAATGTCATGATATTTGTACAGATGATTGTGAAACAGACTTGTCAGATTACAGAACAAACTGCATGGACGAAAACACGGTTGTCGACAAGCCATTTCTAGAATCAAAACATACTTTGTGGAAGGATGTAAACGCTGGAAGATGTAATGAGGGGACATTTCAAAAGGAAAAAGATGGGAAAGAGAAAGGTGTTATGTAGAGAAGATAGTTTGTCTAAGAAACAAGATATATATAAAAAATAAAAAAAAAAAACTGAAGACCTCAAAATGGAAAGGAATGTGTGAATGATAATATAGTTGATAATGAAGTTTGTCAAGTCTCTAGATAATGTTAGGTTTGTTTTTCGTTCATACATTGGAATGTAAATAGACTTCTGTCTTAAATAAGAAATAGAGATTTTCTGTCCTATTTGTTTGATTTTGGTGTCATTTGTGTAGTTGAAACTTTTGTAGATGATCTACTATATGTCACATTTCCAGGTTATACTGTATTTTCTAAACCTGCCATTAATTTTACTATAAAAAAAGGAAGATTGTCAGGGGGTATACTATGTCTTTTCCGGAATTAATTCATGTCTCATATAAAAGAAATGAAAAAAAAATTGCCGAAATGCTCTTTTATTTTTGATTGACAAGAGTCTCTGGTTTCACAATGGATGTCATCTATGCTTGTACCTATGTTCCATCAGATGGTTCACCTTTTTATATTCATTTTGATATTGAAAATGGCGTAAGTGCACTTAAAGAGTGTATTTTCGATTGTATGACTCAGTTTGATGATGCACATGTGATTGTTTGTGGAGACTTGAACAGCAGAACTACCAATATTTTTTCCAGATATATTTGACGACAGTATTGTACCTTGCGATCAGTTTAACACCCTTTCTGTTTTGGATTGCTATGTGAGAAAATCTGCAGATAATGTACTTAACAATTATGGTAAGTGTTTGTTAAATAAGTGTACAGCTCTTGGTTTGTGTACTCGTAATGGCGTTTGCAGTAGTAATACCGATAGCAATTATACATATATATCTGACACAGGAAACAGTGTCAATGATTATTTCCTAGTCTCCAAAGAATTATTTACCATCCTTTTTTCTTCATGTAAATTGATTCTATTGGACAGATTAGAATCGGATCATTTACCCATTGAGTTTCATTGCACTCTGAGAAGCAATATTGTGCGTGCTTCTACACCGGTGGAAAGACAACAGGTAATTGAAAAGTTCATGTGGAATTGTGATTTTGAACATGTTTATATTAGTGCGATGCAGTCTAATGAAACATTATCTTTGATTGATCATGCAATTAATTTGATTGATTTAAGTTGCAATGATGCTTTGAACATGTTTCATGAATGTATTAGGAAGCAAGCTGATTTTATGAAAAAGAAAATTGATTTAACAGTGCGTGACAAGAGTGACTGGTATGATAGAGAATGCAAATTAAGCAAAGCAAATGCAAAAGATCTGCTCTTAAACTTAAGGAAAACAAGAGATGAAAGGGACAGTCATGCTTATTGTGTTGCTAGAAGAGAATACAAAAATTTAAAAGAAAGGAAAAACAGTACAATGACATGCTGTTGGAAAAACTTGTCACGAGCGTAAACAGTCAAAGAGAGTTTTGGGAATCTGTGCATACAATATCTTTTAGAGAAAAACACGTTCATAATAATTTAACAGTTGAAGACTGGTTAAAGCATTTTAAGGGTCTGCTAGAAATAGAGGAAGCAAAAGATGTAGTTTTTTGTGGATAATGATCAAGACTATTCTGAGAAAGATTGAGAAGAAACGATGGCTATGAATCAGTTTACATCATGAGAAGAGGTACTGCTTGCAAAACTAAGTTAAAGAATGGTGAAGCTGCTGGTCCAGATAGAATCATTGGGGAAATGTTAAAATGTGCAAGAGGTCGGGTTGTTAACTTTTTTGTGAACATTTTGAATGCATTGTTTGACGAAGTATTTTCCAGATTACTGGACTGATTCTATAGTACTTCCTTTATCCAAAAAAGGTGATGTTAATAATCCCAGCAATTACAAGGCATATCTTTGTGTGATATCAGCAGTAAAATATATAGCGCATTGTTAAATAGCAGACTTCAAGAATGGGTAGAAGAATATAATTTGACAGGTGAACACCAAGCAGTATCCAAAAGAGGATACTCTACAGTTGACCATATGTTTATTTTGTTAGTGCTAATCCAAAAACAGTTTTGTTTCAATCGTAAGTTATATGTTGCCTTCATTGATTATGAAAAGGCATTTGATTCAATAGAAAGAAACTTATTGTGGCCGATCCTTTTGAAAAATGGAACCAAAGGTAAACTGTATCGATGTGTCCGCAGCATGTATGTCAATGTAAAGGCTAGGATTAGATGTGGTGCTAAACTAACTGATCACATAAACTGTACTCGTGGCGTGAAACAAGGTGATGTATGCAGTCCTGTTTTGTTTTCTTTATTTATCAATGAATTAGCACTGAAAGTAATTAGAGGAGGCCGATATGGTGCGACATTTACATATGACTACTTTCAGCTGTTCGTACTACTATTGGCTGATGTTGTGGCTCTGTTGGCTGAAACAGTTGTTGGTCTACAATCCCAGATAAATAGTTTGCATCGTGCAGCGTCAGGCTTACATTTAAAGGTGAATATGGGTAAAAGTAATGTTGCAGTACTTAGGAAAAGGGAGCTTAGTTTTGTAGCAGCTTGTAATAACCTTTCGACTGGAGCCAAAAATGCTTTGTAACGTATTTTGCAAAAACTGTTTTAAGTTAAAAAAAAAATTTCCTGCGTACTTTTCTGAAACTGTTTGACTCACAGATTCAGCCAATTGTACAGTATGGCACCGAGTTATGCGGGTAGAAAAAGCAGCTCTACGATGCAAAAAGATCCACTTATTTGGGCTCCAAAGGTTTTTAGGAGCTGAATTACGAACACCCAGTGACCTTGTATATGATGAAATGAACACGTAACCAATTTATATAAATTCGGACATAAAATGTGTCAAGTTTTGGTTAAAACCAATAAGAACGCAATGAGCAGATTTCCAAATAAGGCCTATCGTATGATGTTTAATTCAGTTGAACGTGACAAAAGAAAATAGGTCTCAAATATTCGTTGTAAATTGTCCTGTTTGGATTTGCTTATGTTTGGTTGAATTAATGCAACCGGCGATTTTCTCTGAGTCTTTAGACATAGCCTGATTTTGTGCAGGTGGCAGGAATAGAATTTTCATATAAATGGCAATGAAAGATTTATCTTTTACAGGTCCTTCTGCACCGTACCTGATGTTTAAATCTGTCTACAGCTAAATCGGGACAGGCACTTAAATTTTATAACGACTAGATTCAGGCTTGGTATTTTTGATATTGCCAAGCATTATTACCGTCATCGTTCTCATACTGAAGCAGATTTGGTATGTCCACTTTGCAGAAAGGATACAGAAAATGAAGTGCATTTTGTGTTGTGTTGCCCTGTCTTGCACAACTTAAGTACATACCGTTCAAGTTTTATAAATTCCCATGTCAGTTTATATTGACACTTTGCATGCACTCATAAGCAAACTCTTAAGAATTTGTCAGTTTATTCAAAGCATTCAAGTTACGATTTGTTCTGTCATAAAGTAGTATTCCGAATAAGTATTAGAAATGTTTGTGTGCAGTTGCTCGGATGGTAAGATGACTGTAATTAACTTGCAACCCCCTTCACCAGGGGCTATGGCCTAAAACGTGAATAAATTATTTTGACTCTCTCTCTCTCTCTCTCTCTCTCTCTCTCTCTCTCTCTCTCTCTCTCTCTCTCTCTCTGTGTGTGTGTGTGTGTGTGTGTGTTGTGTGTGTGTAGTGTTATGTTAGTGTAGTGTGTTGTTAGTGTTAATGTTAGTGTTAGTGTGTGTGTGTGTGTTATGTGTGTGTGTGTGTGTGGTGTGTGTGTGTGTGTGTGTGTGTGGTGTGTGTGTGTGTGTGTGTGTGTGTGTGTGTGTTTCTGAACTGTCCTTGCTGCTTCCCTTCCTTCTATCTCATGTCTGTCAGGTATTTATGTGTAAAGTCTGAAGAAGACACAGTTTTTGAAAATTCACTTGCCTCTTTTGAAGAATGTATTGAATAAACATTATTTTGAACTGTTTTTGCTTTGGTCTGCTTTCAATCATATTGTTCTCTCCTGAAGCTGCGTTGCTGATTTTTTTAAAACGAATATCCAGAATTGTCATATGACGAATATGTATATTACAATTAAAGGCGGTAGTGGTCGGGGGTACGGTAAGGGAGAGAGGGGGAGGAGAAGTGTGAGGACAGGGCATATTACGAATCATTCTGACTTGTAAAACAACAGACTCTAATTGTACCTCGTACAATAACAAAAGAATCATTTGGAAGGTTTTTGTCCTTGATTGTGATCTCGTCTAGTAACAAAGAATTATTTGTCAGGCTTTTTGTTTCTGCATATGACTCCTGTGGTAACAAAACAATTAATTGCAAGACTTTTTGTCCGAGATTTTGACTTGTATGATACCAGAAAAAATATCTGCTAGACTTTTTGTCCGTGGTTGTGACTCATGTAATAACAAACGATTTATTTGCAAGGCTATTTGTCCCTATTTGTTAGTCGCATCATAATAAAAGCATTCTTTGCAAGGTTACGTGCGTACATACACGCACACGCACATTAACACGCGCAAGCATGCACTCACGCGCGCTTGAATACACACACCACACACAACACAAACAACTCAGACACACAACCATACACACACAACACACACACACACACACACACACACACACACACACACACACACATACACACACATACGCGCGCGCGCGCGTGTGTGTGTGTATGTGTGTATGACCGATATAGGGAATGATCAGACAGGCATTTCATATCCCTGACTTTCCCCCCTTCGTCATTTTCCTTGGCGTGTTTGCTTTGACAGATAATAATCTAATGTTGTCAGGCGTCTTTATCCTGGTCGAATCTTCACATCTTACAAAGTAAATCCAAGACAAATTTATTTATGCTTCTTTTGTATTCCGAAACGTACGGTCATAAATTAGAAGAAAATTCATGCATTAATTTTTGCATTCAATATTAGCAAAAGTAAATACACAAAGAAAAAAGATGAAGCCATATTTCGAAATTCACGAAATAATACGAAAGAGGCCTGCAGTGCATACAACCAAATACAATTCAACACGATGCACAGTAACATTAATGCACGCAGTATGATAGATGCAAAAAGAGCCATAAAAAAAGAACGCTGGAAGAGAGAGAGAGAGAGAGAGAGAGAGAGAGAGAGAGAGAGAGAGAGAGAGAGATTATTGCCCAGAAATAGCTCTATGAACTGTTGTCCTGCATACTGATAATATTACTGTTCAGGCGAAGATGTATGTAAAACCTCTCCCCTCCTCCCTCCCCTCCCCCCATCTCTCACTCTGTCCTAGCCCTCCGAGCTTCTTCTCCATCCTAACCTTCCGTCTCCGAGCAAGTGATGAGTTACAAGGCATGTAGCTTTATTGCCCGAACGCTCTTATCTCCCTGTAGGATAACTGCAGATAATGTTCTCACCTGTCACTTCTGAAGTCGTGGCAACATATTGTATCCTTTGCCAAGAATGGATGAACGATGGGAATATCATACGATTCCAATATCTTGCAGATTCACAAATACACACTTTGTTGTTAACTCTCTCTCTCTCTCTCTCTCTCTCTCTCTCTCTCTGTCTCTGTGCGAGTGCGCGCGTGTGTATGTGTGCGTTTTTACACACACACACACGCACACACACACACACACACACACACACACACACACACACACACACACACATATATATATATATATATAGAGAGAGAGAGAATGGTACTGAGGATCAGCGCAATCTTAAAAACAGTGCTCAACCACAGTGGGAGCGACATTTGTTATATTAAAAGCAAGTTAAAATCAAGCTTCTAAAAACATCTACAAATTTGTTTCACGCTGTGCGGTCGTCAGGATGTGATGAGCTTGTGTTGCCAGTGCCACGTATATATATAGCTAGCTGGTTTGCTGTTGTTTTTTTCCCGTGCTACATGTGTTTCTCAGGTGTTGGTTTTTTTCGCTGATAGGAACTTCCATCTGTGTCTGCAATTGTTAACCATTTCTGTTCTAACATTTAGAGTTGCCAACTGTGGTTTACATAGTATAATGTATTTCTCTGTTAGGCATAGATTGCATTTTTTTGAAATGTTGTTGTATGATGCTGCTCTTTTTAAAATTTTCCAAGATATGTTGTAGTCTATGTTTTTTTCTTTAAGTTTCCAAATGTATTTACTCAATTCTGTTTGGTTTTTGTATCTTTCTTTGTTGAATGATTGTTTATGGTTTGCATATCTAGTTTTGAATTGGTTTTCCGTGATACCTACATATGTTTCTTTTGCGTTCTCTGATGTTACAGTGGCTTGGTACACAATGTTGTTATAAAGGCATTTGTTGCTTAGGGGGCACTGTTCTTTTTTGGTACAGTTACAAGATTTCCTTTCGTTACCCTCCTTTTTTTCTGTGCTGCTTTTCATTTTGTTTGCTGAATCGATGGCATTTTTAAGGTTCAGCATACATGAATATGATAATTTGATGTTGTTTTTGTTGAATATCTTAAATAATTTATGGTCTTTTGGGAAAGATGATTTCAAGATTTTAAAGAATTCTTTCCCTACATTTGTTTTAACTCTTGCATCATATGGGGGATTGTACCATATGATATTCCTTTTCCTGTTCTTTCTGCATCTTTTTGTATCATTGTCTGGATCGTATCTTGGTTTGTAATTGTAGCCACTTGTATGTAACGCCTCTTGGTATTCAGCTGTAGCGTTGTTGAATACTGCAATAGAAGCAAACAAAAAGATAGTGAACTATTTAGACATAACGTTAGACCTCAACCAACACACATATAAACCATACAAGAAACCAAATGACACGCCTGTTTATGTAAACATCAAAAGCAATCACCCACCCTCCATACTGAAAACAATACCCAAAAGCATAAATAAAAGACTATCCAATTTGTCATGTAACGAAACAGTATTCAACAACGCTACAGCTGAATACCAAGAGGCGTTACATACAAGTGGCTACAATTACAAACTAAGATACGATCCAGACAATGATACAAAAAGATGCAGAAAGAACAGGAAAAGGAATATCATATGGTACAATCCCCCATATGATGCAAGAGTTAAAACAAATGTAGGGAAAGAATTCTTTAAAATCTTGAAATCATCTTTCCCAAAAGACCATAAATTATTTAAGATATTCAACAAAAACAACATCAAATTATCATATTCATGTATGCCGAACCTTAAAAATGCCATCGATTCAGCAAACAAAATGAAAAGCAGCACAGAAAAAAAGGAGGGTAACGAAAGGAAATCTTGTAACTGTACCAAAAAAGAACAGTGCCCCCTAAGCAACAAATGCCTTTATAACAACATTGTGTACCAAGCCACTGTAACATCAGAGAACGCAAAAGAAACATATGTAGGTATCACGGAAAACCAATTCAAAACTAGATATGCAAACCATAAACAATCATCCAACAAAGAAAGATACAAAAACCAAACAGAATTGAGTAAATACATTTGGAAACTTAAAGAAAAAAACATAGACTACAACATATCTTGGAAAATTTTAAAAAGAGCAGCATCATACAACAACATTTCAAAAAAATGCAATCTATGCCTAACAGAGAAATACATTATACTATGTAAACCACAGTTGGCAACTCTAAATGTTAGAACAGAAATGGTTAACAATTGCAGACACAGATGGAAGTTCCTATCAGCGAAAAAAACCAACACCTGAGAAACACATGTAGCACGGGAAAAAAACAACAGCAAACCAGCTAGCTATATATATACGTGGCACTGGCAACACAAGCTCATCACATCCTGACGACCGCACAGCGTGAAACAAATTTGTAGATGTTTTTAGAAGCTTGATTTTAACTTGCTTTTAATATAACATATATATATATATATATATATATATATATATATATATAAACACACACACACACACACACACACACACACACACACACACACACACACCACGCACGCACGCACGCACTCATCCAGCTGCAGATGGAAAAAAAAAACACCAACAAAAAATGACATTCTCTCTCTCTCTCTCTCTCTCTCCTCCTCTCTCTCTCTCTCTCTCTCTCTCTCTCTATCCGATGAACTGGCACAGATATTGTCAGCCTGCTGAGGAAGGGAGGGGGCCAGATTCATGTACATTGTACAAGTGATGTGAGGACTTTTAAAGTGTTGAACGCACTTCACTTTTTGTGTTTTTATTTTCACTGACTGTCACACATACTGGTGACACACTTCACTTTTTGTGTTTTTATTTTCACTGACTTTCACACATACTGGTGACACACCTCACTTTTTGTGTTTTTATTTTCACTGACTTTCACACATACTGGTGACACACTTCACTTTTTGTGTTTTTATTTTCACTGACTTTCACACATACTGGTGACACACTTCACTTTTTGTGTTTTTATTTTCACTGACTTTCACACATACTTGTGACAAAATGACTTCATCGCTGAGAACTATACCCATGTTTAAAAGATTATTTTTGACCAATATTCTGTAGCATAATGTGGTTTGAAACGTTTCACACTTACTTATGATTTATTCATTTTTGGTGTTTTTCTTAGCACTGTCTTGTAATCGGTTGGTGTGTTTATCTAAAGAATAAGATAATAATAATATAAGTGATAATAATAAAGTTGCCTAATTTTCCCATTTTTGGTATTAAAAACATATTCACTTTTGGATCTGTATTTTGTGTATTTGACATACACAAAGAAATGTGTATATTCACAAAGAAACGTTTATGTTGATGGCACAAAGAAACGTTTATGTTGATGGCACAAAGAAACGTTTATGTTGATGGCACAAAGAAACGTTTATGTTGATGGCACAAAGAAATGCGTATGCTGTCACTGCATTCTTCTTATTTGTTATCCTCGATACCCCGAAAGGGGTGAAAGGATTAAATTCAAGTGTGTGTGTGTGTGTGTGTGTGTGTGTGTGTGTGTGTGTGTGTGTGTGTGTGTGTACCGCGCGCGCGCGTGCGTGCGTGGTGTGTGTGTGTGTGTGTGTGTGTGTGTGTGTGTGTGTGTGTGTGTGTGTGTGTGAATTCTTATTTTCTGTTACTTTTTTGTTCTTCACATTGGCATTTCTATACTTTGTGCAATAATTCTTTTTTTTTTGTTGTTGTATTATTGATCTGCTAATTGAAATGATTTTTTTTTCTTTTTTTCAGTGAAACTGTCATCATATATTACTACCGGAGCAGCAATGAAATTGGCTTGTTTGTCGGATGAATTGATTGTGCCAGTATGTGCGGGAATCTGTGGGGGTGGGGGGTGGGGATGGGAGTGCTATAAAACATGTGTGACTGTGCTCTTTTCACCATTGAAGTGTAATGCAGCATACTGTGGTTGCTCTTTGGTTTTTACAAACTTGAAGTCATTGTATTCTTATTAGGATGTAGTCTTGTGCCTGTGGAAGGGAGGGAAGGAAGGTTATGCGGGAAGAAAGGGGAAGGGTAGGGAAAGAGGTGAAGAAGAACGAGAGGTCAGGAGAGGAAATGAGTAGGGGGTTGACACTGAGAGCGAGGACCAAAAGATGGTTGTGCAGTTATAGAGGAATGAGGGACAGAGTCTGTGATGTTGTTAAGATGTCATATGTACATACATTTCCATCCCATCTTACTGTGTCAGTTTATTTGTATTTTGATGATGCATACGCCGAAATATGAATTTCTGTATTTAGTATAGACAATAAACCGGTCAAGAGTTTTGAGTTGAGTCTTAAATTACCTTTGTATATCTGGTTGAATCTACTCTTTTTCTCATGTTTGGACTCCTACTTTTGGATGTCTTTGTGTACACACACTCTGTCACTCGCCTACAGTTACACTGAATAAAGACACGCATACTCATCTCACTTGAACACCGTTCTCTCTCTCTCTCTCTCTCTCTCTCTCTCTCTCTCTCTCTCTCTCTCACTCACTCTCTCTCTCTCCTCTCTCTCTCTCTCTCTTCTGTATGTGTGTGTGTGTGTGTGTGTGTGTGTGTGTGTGTGTGTGAGAGAGAGAGAGAGAGAGAGAGAGAGAGAGAGACTATGTTCCCACTCCCTCTACTCTGTAGCTGGATCTTAAGGATATGGTCGAGTCCCTAGCCTTTGAAAACCCAAGTCTTACATCGATTGTTTAGTTTGCACAGATGACAGAACTCACGGGAATGAGTGACTCCCCCCCCCCCCTTCCTTCCCTGCAAAATTAGGTTTTAACATGACTCAGCATGGTTGTGGCTCACTTTAAAGGACTCAGCGTAAACTGTAAAATCAGGGCAGTCTCTAGCAAAAAAAAATAAAGCTCTGCAAGTCGCTGATGCTATCGGTGCTTCTGAAAGACACGCGACCTGGACACAGATAGTGAGAAATACAGGCTTTTGCGTATATAAGGTCAGACTGATTCTGGATATTTCTGGTCTGGAATCTGTTGCAAACATTTGAGTCAGGCAGCTGATGCCGATGTAACACGCCTGAATCACAACATAGGAAACACTACCGTTCATACGACTCCAAACAGGATTTCTCTCCCCTGCCTTTTGTTTCCGTAGAGGATCAAAGTGAATTTAATTAGAAAACGTATTACGATTCTTTAGAAATACCAAATAAGCACATGAGCTGACAGAGATATTGTTTAAACGAACCCGATCCTTATGTTTGAGAGAAAGAGGCTGTCTTTGAAAGGGAAGTAGGGAAATTGAATAAAGCCCGCCTATCTAAAAAAAAAAAAAAATGAACAGATAACGTACCTTGGTAGGTGGGGTATAGAGTCTGTTACACCGGCAGACACGGTCTACTCCTCACATTCATGCCAACGCGTCTGTAAGCGTGCTTCGTACGTGCAGGTGTGCCTCCATGATTCCCTATCTAAGATCGAACTACAAAGCACAGTGACAGGTTGAGTCCCAGTCAGCAACTAGATAAGTGCTGTGAAAACAACCTGAAGATGTGGACAGCGCCTGTACCTTGCGGCGCATAGCTGAGAACAGTTACTCTGGAATTCACTGGCT
>CM065714.1:75188864-75223864 GCA_033310375.1 Conus canariensis | reverse complement strand
ACTCACTGTTCAAACTGGGAGCAAGCACGCCCGGACACACAAATCCGCCACGCACGAGCATAACGCACATACACAAATATACACACTACGCTTAGATAAATGCCCGCAGAGTGTTAACTTTTTTCTAACAGATGAGGTAAGAACAAAAATACAACGCGTAGTGTCGTACACACAGAGAGAGACAGATAGAGAGTTGAACAATTTAGTAGTCGTGGAACAATAATTGACCCTTCGCCAGGTCATTGCATTAATGACTTAGCAAAGATGGAAAGGGGTGGCGGGGATGGGGGAAAGACAAGTCAGAGAAATGCATTATGGTTATAAAGTATTTTACTAGCAGCATACGGGAACCATTGTTATCAATCTAGGAGACAGAACCATTCCTATCGCTCCGAGGTCTTTCGTCCGCTGATTCGGACTGGCCATGCACGGGTGACTGTGTCTGTCCTTGGCATTAAATGGAGATATACCACAGTATGTAATTCTGTGGTATTCTCAACCACCAAGGGTTCAAAAACACAACCTAACAGCATCCCGAAGCAGCCGGCGAAGGGTAGAAAAGTGAAACAAAAAGAAAGCGCAGCAAGAAAATATGTTGCGAAAAACTAAAATCATTATGAAAGTAAATATAAAATGAGGCAGGGAACAGTAAACAATAAACAACAAATAAGTAGGGCACCTCTTGCTCCCACAAGAAAACAAATACACGCCCTTAACTCCAAAGGAATGCTGCTTACCACACCGAATTGCCTGGCAGATATGACGGCACAGAGTACACAGAACAAATAAGGAAACATCCCCCCCCCCAAAAAAAAAACAAACAAAAAACAAAAAAAAACAACAACAAAAAATTCCAAGCTTGCCTATATACCTTGTACCGAACACATCTACACAGCAACAAGAACGGGAGAAAATGAACAAATATGAATCACTTTTGTTCAAGACTGGCACAGCCTTTTTAAAAGTTCAGTATAGTCAGACAAGTACAAGGACGAACAGAAACAAATACAAATAACCTCGATTTAATTGACACGAAAGTATTAAATGTCACCCGAAATCTTTGAGCTTATATATATATATATATATATATATATATATATATGTATGTATGTATGTATGTATATATACATATACACATATGTGTGTGTGTGTGTGTGTGTGTGTGTGTGTGTGTGTGTGTGTGTGTGTGTGTGTGTGTGTTAGAAAAAGGCGGCAAACTATGGGGACGAAGATCAAAGGTAACAATAGGAAGTGACAAGTGGAGGAAAGCACGACTTGTTGCCCAGTAAAATGAGAAACATCCCACATCATGTTTGAAGTTGGGGGGGGGGGGGGGGAGTGGGAAAGGGACGGGCATTGTGGGCGGGGTCGGGACAAAGGGGGAGTGAGAATGAGCACACATGATGAAGATTCCACTCCAAAAAAATCAGTGTCACAGTATGATTTTATTGACTCGATTATTTGTTTATGTAAGAGAGCAAAAGAAAACAATCGCATGCCATACACCTACAAAATGACACACACAAGAACACAGCTTCATACAATTACATTCATGTTGCTTTAGCTCAGCCGACCGCAAAGGGCCGTCTAAGGGCTGTAACCTCGTCGAAGCCAGCATTCAAGCTTCACACACAGATAGAAAGCGAGCAGAGGAATGTAGTTGATCGTGTTGTCATCACTAGACGGAAAGGTCAGGTGGGCAGTTCATGTCACTGTCATCACTAGACGGAAAGGTCAGGTAGGCAGGTCATGTCACTGTCATCACTAGACGGAAAGATCAGGTAGGCAGGTCATGTCACTGTCATCACTAGACGGAAAGATCAGTGGGCAGTTCATGTCACTGTCATCACTAGACGGAAAGATCGGTGGGCAGGTCATGTCACTGTCATCACTAGAGGAAAGATCAGGTATGCAGTCATGTCACTGTCATCACTAGACGGAAAGATCAGGTAGGCGAGTCATGTCACATGTCATCACTAGACGGAAAGATCAGTGGGCAGGTCATGTCACTGTCATCACTAGACGGAAAGATCAGGTAGGCAGGTCATGTCACTGTCATCACTAGACGGAAAGATCAGGTAGGCAGGTCATGTCACTGTCATCACTAGACGGAAAGATCAGTGCAGGCAGTTCATGTCACTGTCATCACTAGACGGAAAGATCGGTGGGCAGTTCATGTCACTGTCATCACTAGACGGAAAGATCAGGTAGGCAGGTATTGTCACTGTCATCACTAGACGGAAAGATCAGGTAGGCAGTTCATGTCACTGTCATCACTAGACGGAAAGATCAGGTAGGCAGTTCATGTCACTGTCATCACTAGACGGAAAGATCAGTGGGCAGTTCATGTCACTGTCATCACTAGACGGAAAGATCAGTGGGCAGGTCATGTCACTGTCATCACTAAACGGAAAGATCAGGTAGGCAGGTCATGTCACTGTTATCACTAGACGGAAAGATCAGTAGGCAGTCATGTCACTGTCATCACTAGACGGAAAGATCAGGTAGGGCAGTCCATGTCACTGTCATCACTAGACGGAAAGATCAGGTAGGCAGGTCATGTCACTGTCATCACTAGACGGAAAGATCAGGTAGGCAGGTCATGTCACTGTCATCACTAGACGGAAAGATCAGTGGGCAGGTCATGTCACTGTCATCACTAGACGGAAAGATCAGTGGGCCGTTCATGTCACTGTCATCACTAGACGGAAAGATCATTGGGCAGGTCATGTCACTGTCATCACTAGACGGAAAGATCAGGTAGGCAGGTCATGTCACTGTCATCACTAGGCGGAAAGATCAGGTAGGCAGATCATGTCACTGTCATCACTAGACGGAAAGATCAGTGGGCAGGTCATGTCACTGTCATCACTAGACGGAAAGATCAGGTAGGCAGGTCATGTCACTGTCATCACTAGACGGAAAGATCAGGTAGGCAGGTCATGTCACTGTCTTTCTCATTTTCCTGTCTTCCTGACCAGTTGTTTTTGGGTTTTTTTCGTATCTACATGCTTAATTTGACTAGGCTAATGTTGTCATGCACCTTTATCCTGTCTTGTCTTCACATCTTACAAAGTTGAGAGAAATAAATAGGAAATAATGGATGAATAAATTTATATACAGTTCTTTCGCATTCCGAAACTGGGGATAAAATATTAGAGGTAAAATATTTACATTGATATTTGCATTCAGAGTTCACCGTTTCAAAACACAGCTTTCCTGTCTTCTACATCCCTCCCCCCCCCCCTTTCCTCTCTACACTCTGCTCCTTCTGTCCCCTCACACCCCTCCCCTCCTCCCACTAAAACAATGGCAGCCATGAGCACAGATACGCCTGTTTATGTATAGTCTGTCCAGTTTTTTCCCGTCAGATACCGGGTATCGATTCATCACGAGGTATTAGAAATCCAGTGTTTGTTCATGGAAAGCTTGAAGATTAAAAGCAATAATGTCGTATTTCACCCTATTGAATTGAGTGAATGACTTCAACGGAAGGCCTAACTACTAGAAGGTTTAAGAATGATCTTGTCTTCTCTGAGTGTTGTTATGTTACTTCAACGATTGTCGTCTTTATTTAGGCTGGATAGATATTTTGTCGTTTTTGTTTGTTTGTTCATTTGTTTAAATTTTGCCGTTACGCTCTAGAGTTACTTTGCAAACTCGGTGGAAAAAAAATCTAGAAGTTCAGGAAAATTCAGACAGAATATTTCTAGCAAGTACATGCAACAACATGAATACACCAACTTCAATACTATGCTGTCATTCAATACTATACGTGAAAACTATTGTCAAATTAAACTCGGAATTTAGGAAAGCAAAATAACCTTTTTGCCATTGTAAGGCATAACTAGTGTCCATGGCACACTACGTCAGTTTTCCTTGAGATGGTTTAGAAAAAGATGCATGTATGTAGGTTCTGAAAGCCTTATGCAAGCATTCTTGTTTATTTGGAACAGACACCGGAAATTCGAAGGTAGAACAGGAAGTCACGTTCATGTAGATATTGGAAATTATCACTAATGTCTTGGTATCAGACTTTTTTCAAGCGGTTAATTAAAGAAACACCACTCACTAGAGAGATTAAGTTGTTTAAAAAATTGGGAAAGATTCAATGGAAAAGACAAACAACGGTGGAAATGTCACTCCCAGAACATAGCATGCACAAGGTATGACGCCACGGCACTGGGCACCACTGGATATTTACATCATTAGGTATGACATCACTTAGAGTTCATGAGACCAGAGATGTCCAAATCTACGATTTGACCTTGAAATAGTGATTTATTCATGCAAGAAATAGTGTAACAACTTCAATGATTTATCAAAGTTCGAAGCTTTTCTCTCAAAATATTCTGCTCAACAAATGGAGATTGTGTTACTGAACACCCAGGCTATGGCATTCGATGGACATTACATTCATTTTCGAACACACTAAATTTAATGACAAACAAATCTGATAATTAATGCACACAAACATGAGGTGGAACGTGACACCTTGAGAAACAACAGTTCAGCACCGCACTGTGTCATCTCACACCAGTGAAGTGACGTCATGACTATCTACTGCAATGGAAAGCACAAAGCAAGGGAAATCAGAAAGGGCTGCAAAAAGGGCTGCCAGGAAAAACGCTAGGATGAAATGAAGCGATACAATACGTTAATAACAACACTTACAACAACAATACAAAGAGAAAGACAAAAAAAAAGAAAAAAAATTAGAAGAAGGAAAAGCAGAAAGAATAAGACGAAGAACTATTAAGAAAAATGAAGAAAAAAAAGAACAATAACAACAACGGCAATAACCAAAACACAACAATTTCAGAGAGAGAAAAAAATTAAAGTAAGAGTCATGAAGAGAAATGCATTTAATAAGAATCAAAATGATGATAATAACAATATAAAAAAGAAGAAGAAAAAGAAGAAGAAGAAAACAACAACATAATCAACAACAGTAATAAGTACAATCGTGCTAGCTAAGAAAACATCAACAATCTTTGAAGCCCTATTACTTTCTCGCGGGGTACAAACATTTTTCTGTATCGTTAAATGAACGAAATATAAACAAAAGTGAAAACGATTACTCCCATGTACTGATTAATACAAATATAATACAAAGTTTTATTCGATTCCGGAAGAAAATGAAGAAAGGCCGCTTGTAATCACGTAATACAGGACGGCCAGACAGACTGGTTGTATACAATCAGACAATGCCATACCTGAGAAGTGTTACTGATAACCTGACAAAATTCAATACTTAAAAAAACTGCCTTTCTGACGATCAGCAAATACTAATCTATATTTGTAAATTGGAGTATTCTTTCATTTTCAATCGACCCGGACCAATGGGCCACATTGTCCTAAGTACAATAAAGCAGAATCAGCATTGATTCCGATGGCATGCATTCGGTGACTGGCTGAGTTTTTTCGATTTTACCATAATCCCCGAGTTCAGGACAGCAGACTGTTGTTGAAAAAAAAAAACGAACTCAAAACTATAAATTTTGAGGAAATAATCGTTGGGAATCTTTTCTGATTCCTCGTTGAAAAAAAACACCCTCAACGAAAATAAAAACATTTTCCAAATAACCCAGTTGCATTCGCAAAACAGAACATGTCAAAAATGATCAGTTCAAAAACTGCCAGCGGAAGCTGTCATAAATAGGGCAGAATATTGACCAGGACCGCACAAAAACTGCCACACTGATGTCTGACCCAGTCTGTAAATCCAGAAAAAGACAACTGCATTTGAGTTCTCTGTCCCTGAATGCGTCCAAAAGGCTTATAATGCTCTGCAACGTGTGATTCTGATAGAGTGCAATGTTCAGATTCAACACACTCACGGCACTTTGCAGATTCCGGAAAAAAGAGGTAGTTTCCATTGAGGTTCATAACACACCTTGTCCCAGAGACGACTGAAATGTTTCTCTCTCTCTCTCTCTCTCTCTCTCTCTCTCTCCACACACACACACACACACACACACACACACACACACACACACACACACACACACAATGAGCCGCATTATTGTGTCTTCAGCAGGGAGTATCATAAGCATGCGTTGCATGATTTTCGCTCGATCACCTTAATTCTGACAACTTGTTATTCAGATGGTATCATACGGTATACACGTCAATATAAGACAGTTGATAATCGTTTGCATCTTCTACAGGAAAAAAATCACTGTCTCCTCAGGACCGGCAAACGCTCAACTGATAGTTACGTTTCCCATTTCAATGTATATCTGGCGTTCGGAGTTGTCCAAGTGTGGGTAAGTACTGACCATGAATTAAGATGTCCCAAAGAGGCTAAGGACATCTAAACGATGACGAAGTCCCAAACAGGGTAACAAAGATGAAGACCTCACAGACATGACGAAGTCCCAAATAGGGTAACAAAGATGAAGTGATGAAGACCTCACAGAGATGCAGATGTTCCAGGATGTGTGAGCCAGGCTGTCCAATGGATGAAATGAAGATGACCCAGCAGTGAAGATGTCCCGAACTGGTAAGGATGTCCTGGTCACAAAGATGTCCCAAAGATGAAGACGTTCAAGAGATGAAGATGATTCAGTTAGAGCCGGCGGTGAAGATGGACCAATGACGTTCAGGATGTCCCAGTGATAGCGGCGTCGCAGCAAGGCTCGGGATTTCTCAGCGATAAAGATGTCGCTTGGTGAAGATGTCCTAGACAGGAAGCTGTTCCACGGCGAGCAAGGATTTTCCACCAAGGGCCTGGATGCCCAGCAGTACACTGGTTGTAGCCTTGTCCAATACAGAGGCCACACCAAGGCTGGCATGGACGTCCTAGCAATGCAAATGCCTCAACTGGGCTCAGACAGTCCAACGAATATACTGGCACTTGTGAACGAGAATACCAAGTGTACTGTTTAAAAACCTTCAGTATTTAACTCTTTTAAGACGTTTTTCAGTAGAACATTTGATTTGGCTCTGTTCATGCAGACCAATAATCGAAACAACTTGGAAAGTACGATATAGTTTTAATACTCCTAACTTCCAACACTCTTAAGAAATGCAATGACCAAAGTCACGGCAGCAAGTAAACGCTGACATTCACGTCGTGTATTTACCGCACATTTGGTCTTTTCAGCAGTTTTACCTTGGCGATCACTCCACGAAACGTTTGAACAGTCACTGTGTGCCACTTGTGACCCAACTATCAGAGGTCTGATCAGGAAAACCCAACAATTCGCAATAACAAAGAACATTAAAAAGTACCTTGTTTGTAAAAGATCCTTTGGAGTCAAACAACATGACGTTTTTAGCCCAGGCCCTTTGTCAAGTGAAACAGAGGCAGAACATAAAACTGACAGAGCAATACTGAAAACAGTTCAAGAAGAGAGAGGATTCAAAGTAAGTATAACTCAGGAAAAACAACAGAGACTATGCGGTTATCAAAACCAAACTTAAAGTGACAGAGAACTGAGCACATTCAAGAAGTAGAGAGAGGATTAAAAAAAAGGGGGGAGGGGGGGGGGGGGGGGCGAGGGGAAAAGCACAGATCAGTAGGACAAAGAATGGGCCTAGGCACCGCTAAGTGTCGGCAGTTCTAATGATCAGGCTCGCCGGCTGGACTTTTCCAGTCGGTGGATGATGCAGTTCTCCATGTGTTTTCTGTATTGTCGGTCACAGTAACACTAACAGTAAAAGTGCATCAGGATGAAAATCAATCAAGTATGTGTCAGTCTATGACTGTAGATCAGGAAAACGTAATGAGGTAATAGAAAATATTCAAATCTATTGCTTTTGTTAAAAAAAATCCGTTTGGGTTCATTTAGGCGTCACCATGTATTTTGCTAACGGACAGAACAATATACCTAAGGAGAACATAGCTATAGAAACAGGATTCCATAACTGGTGTGTAATTTGAAATAAAGATAATCTATTCCCGTTGTATTTTTATGCTCATTGTGATCTTAAAGAGATAAAATCTAACGGACATGCATTATTATGCAACTGAAGAAACGTTGTTGCCTTTTCATAACTTACTACGCTTCAGTTTCAGGTAGAAGTGCACGTGCTCTCTGTGTCACGATAGTGTTTACCGACAATAATCACTTCTCTACTAGAATGTCATGACGTAAGACATCTAAGTTTCGGGTACACACACACACACACCCACACCCACCCACACACACACTCACGCATGCACGCACGTACGCACGCACGCACGCACGCTGACACACACACACACACACACACACACACACACACACACACACACACACACACACACACACACATACACTGCGCCTATCAGTTGAATGTATTGCAGCGACACGTTAACTTTGGCTTAGTTCTGGGTTTCGATTTCAAATCATGTTAAACAGCAATCGTAAACTGCTTTCGGAAATAAATAACACAAGGCCAGCAATAAATAACAACATATTTCGTCTTCACCCACAGGTTCCGAGAGCACCTTTCCGTGAAAACAGCAGAGCTTATATTATGATACCTATTTTCTGATTTGTTTTACTTTCACTGAGCGTCCCGCCACAAGACAACCGACGGAGCCAGACACTGCCTCACAGCCGCAGTAGCATCATACTCTACACAAACTTCACTTTCAGCACTTCTGATATGGAAGACTTGGCACTGGCGTACACCAGGTACACGTCCTCGTGGTCCGTGAACACATCAAAGTCGGCGTTGGGCAGGGTGACCATGTAGTGGACCGGCACGAAGCGGTCCATTCCTTGCCAGCGGTACATGACGCTCTTGAGGCGATCGCCGGAGCCGCCGTTCTGAGCGTTGGACACGAGGAGGTAGTGGTCACTGCCGATCTGCACGTGCTCCCAGTCTATTGCACTGTACACACACACACACACACACACACACACACACACACACACACACACACACACACACACACACACTTTGATATTGTATTGTCATTACCAAAGAGGTCTTTTGACAAGGGGGGAGGGGGTAACAGAACAATAACATTTCCCTCTTCCTTTCCTGCAAACAAATAGTACGCATTCATTCCTAGTGTGTATCAAATCAAAGGTTAACAAAAACAAATAAATTCGCAACATTTCCTTATGTCCTCACGCACATGAGTGATGCAGTGAGGTTTAAAGAAAAACTTAAGACTGACTCGACCATCCACTCAATCAAATGATGACATTGTATCTTACTGATCTCTTCCACATGCGATGAATGATAATATTCATTCATGTATCTCTTATAATGCATTATCTTAAATTTCACTATCCTTCATCTGTCTAATTTTCAATGCTTCTGCGATGAATTTCGCAACTGATTAATTACAAGTTCATCATCTGATGATAACACAACAGCGACATTTTGTCTTTTCGCTATATCTATCTGGAAAAAATGAACAATTTGTCCGCACTTCATTATGAGCAGTACAGTGGAACAGAAAGTGTTCTTCGTCATCAATAATGTGTCTACATGCCAGACAAGGAGATTCTGTGGATGCTTCACATTCAAACCATCTTTTGTTCGCATTAAAACCTAAAGTTCTCAACCTAAATCTTGCGTAATTTATTCTGTGCCATTGATCTGTTATGACATTGAGAAACTTTTCAGAATGAAACACATTTTTAAATGAGAAAAACCAGCGATATTTTTCTTTACTTTCCATATCCGAGTGCCAATTCTGTTTAAAAGAACTGAGAGAGAGAGAGAGAGAGAGAGAGAGAGAGAGAGAGAGAGAGAGAGAGAGAGAGAGAGGCAACGGAGTGGTTAATCTTTATAACCACAATCCGCGCATTCAGAAAACAAACAAACGCTGATGATGATGATCTGGTGATCTTGATTTTAGTACTGACAATGTCTAGAAGAGCATACGAGAGAGCGCAAGGTGGAATGGATCCTGGAATCGCCATTATTTTCCGCCAGGGGAGCTAATTGTACACACAGACTGAAGGACTTGCTTCCGAACTTTAAAAAAAAAAATAGAACACGGAAAATACAAAATGTCGACGTTTATATCATCAGAATATTTTTGTATTGCATGATTAGATATTTGTCCTTGCTGGTTATCAGTTTCAAACAGTTGCCTCACAGCGTCCATGTCTAGGAGAACATGTTCTAATAATCTCGCTGAACGGATCTGTACTGAGATTTTATGTGTTCGCCATGCGGCTGCATTCCATTCTCCGACCATGTTTTATCGACTTTTCGTTCTTAACATGATATTGACTGGAAAACCATGATCATGAATATTAAATTAACCATAAAAAAACACTAACACCCATTTCTCTCTCTCTCTCTCTCTCTCTCTCTCTCTCTCTCTCTCTCTCTCTCTCTCTCTCTCTCTCTTCAAGGCTTGATCCTCCCTATTATTGGCGGATGGGTTTGACGTTTTTTATGTGTACGAGTATGCATGTATTTGTTTATGAACCTTTACGTCATTATTTATATCTATGACTGGGTTAATGATTATGTGTACATATATACATAGTGATGCTATGATGCTGTGTGATTTGATGCTACCTGACATGGTGCTGCACTTATTCTTTATGCATGAGTAAATATGTATGTATGCATATATGTATGCATATTTGTCATTTCATTGAAAACAAATAGATAGACCTATGTTTAAAAAAGAGCAAAAATATTACGCTGAAAATAGTTCTGATGTTGACAAAAAAGTGTCACAGAACATTCCCGTTCCGCTTAATGAAGAAAGTTTTCTGTAAAACTGACCAGTCAATTTTGCACCCCCACCCCCGCCCCTCCCCTTCCCCCCTCCCTGAATTTGAATGTTCTTGAAGTGCATGTAACTTTTGTTAAATTCCATTCAGAAGATTTTTTTAACATAATTTCGCTGACATCAAACCAAGAAACTTAACAAAGAAACTAATGGACGCGGGTAAAAACATTAACTTCCTTCCCAGACGTCATTAAGACGTTCTGTCTGTGCTGTAATCATTTTCACAAACTGACGTATGTAACAGAACATCTCCAGCCTGCTCCAATGACGGATGACAAGAAGAGAAAAAGCAGGTTTGACTGGATATTTTGCGAACTTGGAAACAAGATTGAATTATGTTGAAGTAAGAGCCAGATAGAAATAAAATAGTTACCTAAAAATAAGCGGAAGAACTCAAAGCCCCGACATTCTTCACTGTTTCTCCATAGTATTGCAGCCCGTAGCATTATTTACTTTCCTTTTTTGCAGGTGGCAGAACAAGATGTTCTTTTTCATATGAATACTTATATGAATAATAACAACATTAATGATAATGACAATGACTTCACTGCTGAGCGCAAACGAACTGAACGAGCAAACAAAGCAAATAACAAAACAAAGAAAGAGTAAAACGCATGAGCAATTGACTGGACGTTACTGCGGACCTATGAAACAGCCTCTTGATATTTACTTCGGACTTCCGATTTTAGTTTGGTGAGAATCTGTTCTGAAACATACGATTAAACCCAGCAGTATCTTAAAATCTCTCTCTCTCTCTCTCTCTCTCTCTCTCTCTCTCTCTCTCTCTCTCTCTCTTCTCTCTCTCTTCTGGGTTTAATCAACTGCATGACACTTTGCCTTGATGTATCTGCTTCTGAACGGTAGTCTTTGCACAAGCCTTGCGTGAACTGCAGATCAAGAGAGACAACCTAATCGTTTCATGGGCCACACTGGGTAAGTTGCTTTCCCTTAACAGATGGCTTCCAATTCCAACTATTCGCTCTGTGTGTGTGTGTGCGTGCGTGCGTGCGTGCGTGCGTGCGTGTGTGTGTGTGTGTGTGTGTGTGTGTGTGTGTGTGTGTGTGTGTGTGTGTGTGTGTGTGCTGAATTCGTGCATCATTTCCAAGACATTTCACGTATATTACAATTTCTGAGATTCCCCAAGATTCATGTGCAAAAGTGTAGTTGTCCCATTAATGATATACAAATCGTATTTAATGCCTTCCCATTTCACATTTGTCACACACACACCACACACACACACACACACACACACACACACACACACCCCACACACACGCACACGCACGCACGCACGCACGCACGCACGCACGCACGCACACACACACCACACACACACACAACACACACATACCAGCAAGTGCGCGCACTCACACATTTGTCTTTGTTCTGATTCATCTTCATCCCTATTCCTTTTCGTGCCCATCCTCAGCCTCACAAACCGACCTGTATGTAGGAATGACTTGATATTTCTCAAAGGCTCGCTTGGCAGTGTTGAGACGATAGATGGTGGAGTTGGTGGCGTAGTTGTCGATGTCCTGATAATTTTGAGACCCATAGTTGTAAGCATTGGCGACCACCAAGAACGATTCTTTCCCCATGGTGAAAAATTCCCAATCTGTGGCACCGTTTGTCTGCAGATGATAAGGGATCGTTCGTACATATAATAAATTATTTCCACATCGTTCATTCATCGCCAGTTAATCAATCCATTTATAAAGTTCTTTGTGAACAGTCTGCATTTGGACTGGGAACAGAAACGTAAATTGAAGTAAAAACAGTAGGCTACTTAATATTCTCTAATATGCGCATGAAGACTTTTCGAAACAAATGAAATGTTGGACTGAACTTGTTCTGCAGAGGAACACAGAAAGTACTAACAGGATCAGTTCTGACGAGGTAACCTATTCCCATCCAACAAAACTAAAATGAAGACTGTGGTTAAACAAGAGACACCTGAGTGTCTCATCCTGCTTGTGTGACATGAAATGTTTATTGGTGAACTGACATTGCCGTCTTTAAAACATCATTACAATCCCAAGAATTGGAAATGATATTATAGATATGTGACTGAGTGACAACTGTCAAAAAATCATAGCTTGTTCATTCTAATTCCTTGAACGTCGGCTTCAACCTGTAACTGGCTTTCTGACAAGCTTGCAGCAAACACTTCCAACAAAACGAGCAATAAACAATTCTCATGAATTCGCTTTTTCATAGGATTACACTAAGAAAAAAAAATAGTAAAGTTCCCAGATCTCTGTATACGTTTTGTATTCGATGCCAATACAGAAAAGTATGGGGAACAAAGTATTTTGTCAATCACTGTCCGTTGGTATTCCCAGACACTGTTAATAACCGTCAGAATTGCTTTTCTTCTTTTTCTTGGGGTCCAGTGCCAGACCAATGAACAGCCACTGCAGTTTTCAGGATGGTCACGTGGTGTTCATTTCATTCACTGCAAACACAGCTCTGCTGGCTTTCAAATGATAACAAAGTCAGCTGGTTAGTGTCCATCTGTAAGAACGTGAGACCTGGCAATGACGGCAAGTCAGGAAGAAAAACTATGCGTTGGAGAACAGAGGCTTCAGACGGTACTGATGCAGTCCAAACAAGGAAAGGAAGGCAAATGACTGTGTTAGACTGGAAAGTCTGTGCACTTAATAAAAGCAAAATGAACAAACATACAAAAAAAATAAACAGATAAAATAACTCCTAAGAGCGTTTTCCCTTCGATTAGGTCCTCCGCAGAGTGTATTACTAAAGCAAAACACACGATGTGCGTTTTGACCTAGGAGCACTCTCCAGACTTGCTAACCAAAGTTGCCTCCTGCATCAAGGGTCTCCAACACCAGCTCCAAGGCCGGTTCTCTGTAAGTGGGGAACCAGTCTACATGCCTTGAAGAAATTCCGCCTATGATCTGCATGAGCGCATAGAAAATTGGTTTAACACATATTAAAGACAAGAGAAAAAATCAAAAGACAAGAGAAAAAATCAATCTTTCGTCCGAAATTTCAAATGAGATTTAAAAAAGCAGGACACCGTTTTGGTATGAATTTCCCTTCCTGTGGACAAGAGTCCCCCCTCCCCTCTCCATCTCTCCATTAGAGCTTGTGAAAATGCACACACACACACACACACACACACACACACACACACACACACACACACAATACACACATTTATATACACAGACGCACACACGAACGCACGCACGCGCGCGCACGCACACACACACATACACACAGACGCACACACGAATGTACGCGCGCGCATGCACGCACGCACGCACGTACGCACGCACGCACCACACACACACACACACACACACCCCACACACACACACACTCACTCACTCAAAACACACACACACACACACACACACACACACACACACACACACACACACACACACACACACACACACACTCACACACACACACATTTGTAGCCACAAAACAGACGCACACCCACGTCCACTCAAGATCACCTCCATAGTCTGGAACTGAACGAAGACACCTCCCTGGAAGAAGTACAGAGCCGAGTAGATGAGGGTGGAACGGCCATCGAAGGCGTTGGCCACGACCAGAAAGTGGAAGCCGTCCACGGTGAAGTGAGTCCAGTCGTAGGCCCCGACAGTCATGATCCGCTGGTGCTCCCGGAACTCTTTGGAATCCTCGTGCCATTTGTAGATGACAGAATCGATCATATTTTTGTCTCCTGGGAGGAAAACGCACCAAGAAGTCCACGTAAGTTAATATTGGCAGTTCTTTTCATTTGTTTTCCTCAAATACTATAGCTAACATTTCCTAGTCGTCGTGGTTCAGTGGTTTGGATTACGTTCTGAAGACTGGAGGAGAGGGGGTCTGGGAGTGGGATTTGAGGGTTTTGACAACTCAGAAGACCGGCGACTGGAAATACTTAGCCCACAGTCACCCACGTCATGAAACAGGCTTCGATCATGTTGTTCCATATCCGCTGCACATCATAGGATGTGGTCGGTTTGAAAATCTGTCAGAAACAGAAGCGCGAAATTGAATATGACCATAGAATCTGATTTGAAATAGAGCAGTCTGAACTTTTCATATCGGGCAAAGCCGTCAATCTGGACTTTCCATAAAAGGAACCGATAATCTGACCAAATATTCAAAACAACATAGACTTTCTAAGCCAGGTATTGGGATATCTGAATTTCCTGTGTGGAGAACAAGACAAGTTGCACCTATCATGTAGGGCATGAGGCAATGTGGACTTCCCATGTGCAGTATAAGACGATCTGGACTTCCCTTCCAGGGCTTGAGACAATTTGAACCTGCCATGATCGGCGAGGGACCATTTGGAATTCCCATGTATAGAATGAGACATTCTGGCCATCATCTATGAGATGGTGGACACTCTGATCTTTTGGAGTATGAAACAATGCGACCTCCCATTTGGAGAATGGGACAATCAATATGGATTTGTCGCACGGGGTATAGGAGAATGTGGACTTCCTTTACGAAGGATATGAGGTACAGGACAATCTGAACTTCCCTCATGGGGAATGACACAAGCTGTTTTCCTGATGGACAAGGGACAGTCTGGACCTCCATTGTTGGACATGGGATAAAGTGGGGGCACACTGAGGGTTATTTTGCAGGGCATGGGGCAGCAAGACTCCCCTAGTGTGTCATAGCACAGGCTCGATTTCCGTCGTGGGAAATGAGACAAACTAGACTTCCCTTGTGGGGCATGGGATAATCTTGACTTCCTTAACAAGGCCTGAGACACACTGGGTTTCCCTTGTGACACAGGGCAATGTGGACATCTCTTTGGAACGTAGAACAATCTAGACTTCTTGACAATCTGGACCTCGCTGTGTAGTATGGGACAATCTTGACTTCCCCTTTCGGAAACGGGTCACTCTGTTGCAGGGGTCAAAATGTCACATGGTCAAAATCTGAACTGTCCCTATGGGGAATTGGACAGTCTGGACTTCCCCCGCGGGGAATAGGTCAATCTGGACATTCCCTACGAGGCGTGGGTCAATCTGGACATTACCTGTGGAGCATATGTAAATCTGGGCCTTCCCTGTGGAACAGGGGACAGTCTGGATATTTCCCGTGGGGCATGCTCAGACTGTACTCTACCTGTGGAAACGGGTAGATTTTGACACCTGTGAAGAGTTGGTCAATCTAGATTTGTCTTTCGGAGCATAGGTTAATCTGGATTTTCTATGTAGGGCATAGATCAATCAAGCCAGACTTCCCCGTGGGGCATAGGTGAATTCAGTCTTTCTCTAATGGACATGGGACAATCTGGACTATCCTTGTGGGGCACTGGTCGATCCAAACTTTTCCTTCAAGCAAGGAGAAACCTGAATATACCTGTGGAATACGAGTCCATTTGGACTTTCCCTATGGGCCATGGGACAAATTGGATTTTCGCTGTGGGGCATGGGAATCTGGACTTTCCCTGTGGGGGCATGAATCATTCCAGATTGTAGGACATGGAACTATCTGGACATTCCGTGTGGGCACTGGACAGTTTGGAATTTTCCTGTGGGGCATGAGTCAATCTGAGTTTTCCCTGTGGGCATAGGTCAGTCTGAACTTGTAATGTGGGACATGGATCAATCTGGACTTTCCCAATGCGGTTTGGGTCAGTCTGGACTCTGCCTGCACGTGGGGAATCTAGACTTTCCTCAGGGGGAGTGGAACAATCTTGATTGCCTCACTGGAGTATGGGCCAGTCTGGACTTTCCTTGGGACATGGGACTTTCCTTGTGATTTTCCTTGGGTCATGGCAAAAATTCGGTCTTTAAATGGAAAACCGGACGATATCTGGACTGTAAGCATGTACATGGAAAACTCTGGACTTTCCCTGTTGGGGCTTGGGGTTGTTCTAGTGAAAGAAACGATCAGAACTTTCCCTGCGGGCAAGTGAAATTACGGGACATTACTTGTGAGACGTCAATCAATTAATCAGGAATTTCTTTGTGGAGCATGGGGCAGTCTTGACTTTATCTACAGTCAAGCGTCAATTTGGATCATACGTGTGGAGCACTGGTCAACCCGGACTTTCCCTGTGGGACAATGTTCAGTCTTTGGGGCATGGGACGATATGAATTTTCCCTGTGGGTACGGGTCAGTCAGGACTTTCCCATTGAGGCATGAACAAATCTGTACTTTCCCTGCGGATAATGGGAAATTCTGAACTTCCCCACTGTGTACTTTCCTAATGTGAATTCGGTCAATCTGTACTTTCCTTGTTGCGCATGCATCCTGGGCTTTTTCTACGGACATAGGTTAATTTGAACTTTCTTTGTGGAACATGGAGTAATCTGAACTTCCCTGTGTAGCATAGGTCAAACTGATTTCCTCTTTGAGACGTTGGATAATCTGAACTTTTCCTTGGAAGCATGGGAAAATAATTTTTCTCAGGGGAATCTAGATTTTCCCTGATGGACATAGATTAAGCTGGTCTTTCCCCGTGGTAAATAGCTAAATCTGGACTTTCTGTATGGCATCGGCCAGTTTCTACTTTCCTCGGGTAAATTTGGACTTTTGTTCAGAGACATCGGTAAATGTTGACTTCCTATGGGGTTTCATCAATTAGGACTTCCAACAAGTGGCATGGTACCAGGTCAATCCCGACTTCCCAAAGGTGGCATGGGTCAATCCGGACATTCAACAGGTGGAAAGAGTCAGCTTGAATATCCCACTGTGACACTGGTCAACCTGAACTTCCTGAAAGTGGCATAAGTCAACTCAGACTTCCCACAAGTGACGTGGGTCAATTTGGACATCCCTTAAATGGCACTGGGTCAATGTAGACTTTCCATAAATGGTTGTTTCCCTTTCTGTCGTCTTACATCTTGTTTCCTTGTCATCTTCCATCATGTTTCCTTGTCTGTCATCTTCCATCATGTTTCGCTGTCTGTCATCTTCCATATTTTCTTCCTGTCTGTCATCTTCCATCTTGTTTACCTTCAATCTTGTTTTCCTGTCTGTCATCTTCCATCTTGTTTCCCTGTCATCTTCCATCTTGTTTCCCTGTCATCTTCCATCTTGTTTCCCTGTCATCTTCCATCTTGTTTCCCTGTCATCTTCCATCTTGTTTCCCTGTCATCTTCCATCTTGTTTCCCTGTCATTTTCCATCTTGTTTCCTTGTCATTTTCCATCTTGTTTCCCTGTCATTTTCCATCTTGTTTCCTTGTCATCTTCCATCTTGTTTCCCTGTCATCTTCCATCTTGTTTCCCTGTCATCTTCCATCTTGTTTCCCTGTCATTTTCCATCTTGTTTACTTGTCATTTTCCATCTTGTTTCCCTGTCATTTTCCATCTTGTTTCCTTGTCATTTTCCATCTTGTTTCCTTGTCATTTTCCATCTTCTTTCCCTGTCATCTTCCATCTTGTTTCCCTGTCATTTTCCATCTTGTTTCCCTGTCATTTTCCATCTTGTTTCCCTGTCATTTTCCATCTTGTTTCCTTGTCATTTTCCATCTTGTTTCCCTGTCATTTTCCATCTTGTTTCCCTGTCATTTTCCATCTTGTTTCCTTGTCATTTTCCATCTCGTTTCCTTGTCATTTTCCATCTTGTTTCCCTGTCATTTTCCATCTTCTTTCCCTGTCATCTTCCATCTTGTTTCCTTGTCATTTTCCATCTCGTTTCCTTGTCATTTTCCATCTCGTTTACTTGTCATTTTCCATCTTCTTTCCCTGTCATCTTCCATCTTGTTTCCTTGTCATTTTCCATCTCGTTTCCTTGTCATTTTCCATCTCGTTTACTTGTCATTTTCCATCTTCTTTCCCTGTCATCTTCCATCTTGTTTCCTTGTCATTTTCCATCTCGTTTCCTTGTCATTTTCCATCTTCTTTCCCTGTCATCTTCCATCTTGTTTCCTTGTCATTTTCCATCTCGTTTCCTTGTCATTTTCCATCTCGTTTCCTTGTCATTTTCCATCTTCTTTCCCTGTCATCTTCCATCTTGTTTCCTTGTCATTTTCCATCTCGTTCCCTTGTCATTTTCCATCTTCTTTCCCTGTCATCTTCCATCTTGTTTCCTTGTCATTTTCCATCTCGTTTCCTTGTCATTTTCCATCTCGTTTCCTTGTCATTTTCCATCTCGTTTCCCTGTCATCTTCCATCTTGTTTCCTTGTCATTTTCCATCTTGTTTCCTTGTCATTTTCCATCTCGTTTCCTTGTCATTTTCCATCTCGTTTCCTTGTCATTTTCCATCCTCTTTCCCTGTCATCTTCCATTTCTTTCCCTGCCTGTCACCTTCCATAGTTTCTCCCAGTCTGTCATATTCCTTCTTGTTTCCTTATCGTCTTATGTTTTGTTTCCCTGTGATGTCCTATTGTGTTTTCCTGTCATCTTCCATCTTGTTTTCCTGTCGGTCATTTTCCGTCTTGTTTCTCAGCTTGTCACTTTCCATCTTGTTTTCTTATCATCTCCCATCTTGTTTCCCTGTCTGTCCATCTTCCCCTCTTTCCCTGTCTGTCATCTTCCCCTCGTTTCCCTGTCTGTCATCTTCCCCCTCGTTTCCCTGTCTGTCATCTTCCCCCTCGTTTCCCTGTCTGTCATCTTCCCCCTCGTTTCCCTGTCTGTCATCTTCCCCCTCGTTTCCCTGTCTGCCATCTTCCCCCCTTTCCCGTTTCCTCCCCTGTTCCTGTGCATCTTCCCCCTCGTTTCCCTGTCTGTCATCTTCCCCCTCGTTTCCCTGTCTGTCATCTTCCCCCTCGTTTCCCTGTCTGTCATCTTCCCCCTTGTTTCCCTGTCTGTCATCTTCCCCCTTCGTTTCCACTGTCTGTCATCTTCCCCTCGTTTCCCTGTCTGTCATCTTCCCCCTCGTTTCCCTGTCTGTCATCTTCCCCTCTGTTTCCCTGTCTGTCATCTTCCCCTTTTTCCCTGTCTGTCATCTTCCCCTCGTTTCCCTGTCTGTACATCTTCCCTTTGTTTTCCCTGTCTGTCATCTTCCCCCTCGTTTCCCTGTCTGTCATCTTCCCCCTCGTTTCCCTGTCTGTCATCTTCCCCCTTCTTTCCCCTGTCTGTCCATCTTCCCCTTTGTTTCCTGTCTGTCATCTTCCCCCTTGTTTCCCTGTCTGTCATTCTCTCCCCCTCGTTTCCCTGTCTGTCATCTTCCCCTTTGTTTCCCTGTCTGTCATCTTCCCCTCGTTTCCCTGTCTGTCATCTTCCCCTTGTTTCCTGTCTGTCATCTTCCCTTTGTTTCCCTTCTGTCATCTTCCCCCTCGTTTCCCTGTCTGTCATCTTCCCCTCGTTTCCCTGTCTGTCATCTTCCCCTTCTGTTTCCCCTGTCTGTCATCTTCCCCCTTATTTCCCTGTCTGTCATCTTCCCCCTTGTTTCCCTGTCTGTCATCTTCCCCCTTTTTCCCTGTCTGTCATCTTCCCCTTTGTTTCCCTGTCTGTCATCTTCCCCTCGTTTCCCTGTCTGTCATCTTCCCCCTTTTTCCCTGTTCTGTCATCTTCCCCTTGTTTCCCTGTCTGTCATCTTCCCCCTTGTTTCCCTGTCTGTCATCTTCCCCCTCGTTTCCTGTCTGTCATCTTCCCCTTGTTTCCCTGTCTGTCATCTTCCCCCTTTTCCCTGTCTGTCATCTTCCCCTTGTTTCCCTGTCTGTCATCTTCCCCTGTTTCCCTGTCTGCATCTTCCCCTCGTTTCCCTGTCTGTCATCTTCCCCCTCGTTT
This sequence comes from Conus canariensis, assembly GCA_033310375.1. Lineage (NCBI taxonomy): Eukaryota > Metazoa > Mollusca > Gastropoda > Neogastropoda > Conidae > Conus > Conus canariensis. Next base: position 75,203,473 of record CM065714.1, on the reverse strand, counting down.
CCCTGTCTGTCATCTTCCCCTTATTTCCCTGTCTGTCATCTTCCCCCTGTTTCCCTGTCTGTCATCTTCCCCCTCGTTTCCCTGTCTGTCATCTTCCCCTTTGTTTCCCTGTCTGTCATCTTCCCCTCGTTTCCCTGTCTGTCATCTTCCCCCTTGTTTCACTGTCTGTTGTCTTCCCCCTTTGTTTCCCTGTCTGTCATCTTCCCCTTGTTTCCCTATCTGTCATCTTCCCCTTTGTTTCCCTGTCTGTCATCTTCCCCCTTGTTTCCCTGTCTGTCATCTTCCCCTTTGTTTCCCTGTCTGTCATCTTCCCCCTTGTTTCTCAATCTGTCATCTTCCCCCTTGTTTCTCAATCTGTCATCTTCCCCCTCGTTTCCCTGTCTGTCATCTTCCCCCTCGTTTCCATGTCTGTTATCTTCCCCTTTTTTTCCCTGTCTGTCATCTTCCCCCTTGTTTCTCAATCTGTCATCTTCCCCCTTGTTTCCCTGTCTGTCATCTTCCCCCTTGTTTCCCTGTCTGTCAAACTTGATTCCCCTTCATTGTCTTTGTTTCGCTGTGAGTTGTCCGACATCTTTTCTCATATTCATCTTCCATCAAGTAAAGATGGATGATGTTAATATAACTGTGCTCATAAACAAAGACATGATTTTGTTTAGTTTTACTAAAAGTGCCTTCATTTTATATCCCACGTGTTCGTTTGTCTTTATGCTGTAAAGTGAAGGGAACTGATAATTCGTATGATGTCCATGCACAATGTGTGGCCGACTTAGCTCTTGGTCACTCTTCTCATTTGCTTTTAAAGTGTGATGTGATATCAACGCCAGAATTGCACCCTCTCTCTCTCTCTCTCTCTCTCTCTCTCTCTCTCTCTCTCTCTCTCTGAGTTCAATTCACCAAGGTGAGCGGCACATCTATTTACCTCCGACAATTAGCTCTTGGTCACTCTTCTAATTTGTTTAAACGCCAGAACTGCATAACACTTCTCTCTCTCTCTCTCTCTCTCTCTCTCTCTCTCTCTCTCTCTCTCTCTCTCTCTCCTCTCTGGGCAATGAGTCGAATTCACCAAGGTCAGTGGCATATTTGTTTACCCCCGACAATCAGCGCAATAAATCGGCATCGAGACTGACTATTGGACACAGTTTGCAGATCAGTTCCTGTGGTACCATGCCTACTGGACAACTTGATCTTCGGGCACGTTGTGGCTGTTTTGTGACACTATTATGACTTTCATGTGGAACTGAGAAAAAAATCGAGCCGCGTGCCAGACGGTGTTTTCTTTGGCTGCCTCCTGATGCTTGTGTTCTGGGGCAATATTTGATAATAATGCGGCGACGTGGAGCTGAATCCGGGGCCACAAAAGAATTCTCTGCGACAGACCAGCCTAAGTAGTGGAGACCTCACGGACAAGCCCTCAGGTCGTACGCCAACTGGTTCTTCAGGAACTACACCAACCACCCAACATTCTTCAAATCGCGATCTGATGACCATGCTCCAGTCACTAAACACGAAATTTGATTAAATGACAGGCAACGTGAACGACTTGCGTGGTGGATTCGCTGCCCTACGTGGTGAGTTGGGATCCTTGAGGCAGGAAGTGACGTAGCTGTGACGGAAAAATGATTATCTCCGCACCAGCAACGACAGCGTTCTAAAGAAAATGGATTTCTTGGAGCGAAAGGTTGCTGACCTGTAAGGCCGTTCAAAACGAAACAACCTGAGTTTTCAGGGTCTTTTCCGGAGGGAGAACGAAACTCATCATGACTGTGAAAATCATGTCCATGACTTGCTTGTGGACAAACTGGATATTGCTGGAGACATCCATTTGGACATGTCCACCGCCTGAATTCAAAGAACAACTCACCGGTCATCGCTTGCTGTACATTCTTCAGGGACAAAGCTAAGATCTTGAAGGCAAGAAACAAACTTAAGTGGACGCAGGTGTTTGTAGGGGGGGGGGGGGGGGGGGCGGTTCACTTAGAGTCAGAGGTGTAAGGAGGAAACTAACCCCTCCCCTCATCTAAAGAAACTAAAGAGTGAAGGAAAACGTGTGGCCATGATCTTCGACCATAACTGTTATGGACAAAACCTCCAGGAAATAGTATAGGAGGGAGGCCGCCCCACAGTGACACCGGTATCTTCTGTGTGCTGTATGCAAAAATCCCGTGCAGAGAAGGAAGCGTGCGATGGTGACAATGACGCTGCCACAGTGAGTGAACATTCTGCCTATGACAGCGTAAACATGGGTTCTGTGGTGGCGCCGGGGTGCGACTGCTTCGTAAATAGTGATGGAAACGCGTTGAATAACCAGCTTTCAGATTTTGTTTCTTTTGATTCTAGAGAAAGGTATTGTTATGAATGTGAAAAAAATGGCATGCCTTCTGTCTTATGACTATGACACAGCTGATCAGAGAACTATGATATTAATATAGAACAGGGACATATCTCAGTGAAAGCACGTACGTGGTGCTACAGATGATAACAACAGGAGGTTGTCACGAAAGAAAAAGTGTAGTGGCGATGACAGTATTCTATTCCTGTCTATGTCAATATGAAAGAGCAGTGAGTGTCGGATCACGAAAGAGTGTAAACGTATTTTGCATAATAATGAAAATGAAACAATACACATTCAAAACGTTAATGTTCTTACACTGGGATATTAGTGGGATTCTTTTTAAGATTCACAATAAAATTTCCCGTTCTTTTTCGTCCAGTTTTGCCTTTAACTGTCTTGTAGAGACTTTTGTGGAAAGTCGTGAATTTAATGTGTTTACAGGTTGTACTGTATTTAGCAAATCCGCTATTAAGTTTACTAGACAAGGCAGACGTTCAAGGGGGGCTGTACTTTATGCCCTATGTCAGAGAACTCCAGGTAGTTTTGCTCAAATGCTCCTTTCTTTTTGATTGACGGGATTTTGTTTGATTTAGCAGAAGATGTGTTTGTGCATACGTGCACCCTGAGGGTTCACCGTTATTTTGCTTATTTTGATACAGACAATGGTATATGTTCTCTTGAAGAATGCCTCACTAATTGTATGCTTGATTTGAACAAAACACATGTGATTCTATCTGGAGATTTGAACAGTAGAACCGCAAATGTCTCTCAAGATATTTTCGAGCATGATGAATATGGTGATGATTTGACCATTTGCTCCAGTTTTTCGAAAAGAAAATCTTCCGACAGTATAATCAATAATTATGGAAAATGTTTGTGGGATATGTGTACATCACTTGGATTGTGTAAACTAAACGGAATATGTAATGGTGACCTCGATGGGCACTACACTTATATGTCAGAGTTAGATTGTAGTGTAAATGACTATTTTCTGATATCTTGAGATTTTTTTCACTTGCTTTATCGTCTTGCAGTTTAGTTGTATCAGCACGATTGGAATCTGACCATTCACCCGTCGAGCTTCATTTTGAATCGCCGAATCAAAACCCTGTGTCTTTGACCGCTGGAAAGGAACGTGAAGTTCTTTAAAAGTTTGTGTGGAATCCTTATTTTGAACATACTTAAGTCAATACAATGCATTCAGATAAAGCATTATCATCTCTTGATAGTGCTATTAATATGATTGATTGTGACAACAATGAAGCTTGGAACATGTTAATTACATGTATTAAAACTCACTCTTCTTGCATGGAAAAACAATTCTGTTCGAATAATAATGATGAACCAAATGACTGGTATGATAAAGAATGCAAACTAATTAAATCGAAAACAAAAGGATTGCTACACATATTTCGGCAAACGAAGGATAGTTCTGATCGTAATGCTTACTGCATAGCTAGGAGAGAGTATAAGAATTTGCTAAAATTTAAAGAAAAACAACATGATGAGCTACTGTTGTGTCGTTAGTTGATTCTATACTGATCAAAGGGAGTTTGGGAAAAGTCTTAAATTTCTCCAAAACGAAAGCAGCACGTAACATATAACAGTTGATGATTGGTATCGTAACATATAACAGGTGATGATTGGTATCGTAACAATAAACAGGTGATGATTGGTATCGTGACACTAAACAGGTGATGATTGGTATCGTAACACTATAACAGGTGATGATTGGTATCGTAACAATATAACAGGTGATGATTGGTATCGTAACACTATAACAGGTGATGATTGGTATCGTAACACTATAACAGGTGATGATTGGTATCGTAACATATAACAGGTGATGATTGGTATCGTGACAATATACAGGTGATGATTGTATCGTAACAATATAACAGGTGATGATTGGTATAAACACTTTAAATAGCTGCTTGAAACAAATTCAGAAGACGAATTACTTTAGTATCTAACGCCAACACTGACAATAGTGTGAATGAATATGATTATGATGGTTCCATGAACCACCCAATATCTCTAGAAGAAATGTTACTGGCAATAAGAAAGTTAAAGAACAGTAAATCCGCTGGTCCGGATGAAATTATTAGCGAGTTGCTAAAAAAAAAATGGTGGTAAGTGAGTTACTGACTTCTTTGTTAAACTAATTAACACTTTGTTTGATAAGGGAATGCTCCCAGATAACTGGACAGAAACTATTGTTTTACCTTTATTTAAAAAGGTAATGTAGACGATCCCGGTAATTACAGAAGGATATCACTACGTGATACAAGCAGTAAACTTGACAGTTCTATAGTAAACAGTAGGATTCAAGAATGGATTGAGCTGCATAATATCATAGGGGAATATCAGGCAGGGTTTAAAATGGGATACTGTACCACATTTTACACATAATGTACACATTATTAGCTTTAATACAAAAAACAGTTTTGCTTTAACCGTAAACGCTATGTTGCCTTTATTGACTTTGAGAAAGCTTTTGACTCCATAGAAAGGAACCTACTTTGGCCTATTCTGGTTAAAACAAATGGTATTAAAGGAAAACTCTTTCGGTGTATTCATAGCATGTACACTACTGTCAGAGCTAGAATTCGTCCTGGTGCAGAATTGACAGACTATATAAACTGTATCCGAGGGGTAAAACAAGAGGATGTTACAAGTGTGGTGCTGTTCTCTTTATTTATAAATGACTTAGCAATAGAAGTGATTAGAAATGGGAGGCATGGTGCAACATGTACGCATGATTATTTTGAACTATTTACATTACTTTTGGCAGATGACGTAGCTCTTCTGTCGGAAACAATAGTTGGGTTACAGACGCAACTAAATAATCTACATAGGGCAGCAACAATACTCCATCTATGAATAAAAGTAATATAGTTGCAAGTAGGAAATGTGGTTACTTAGCAGCTAGTGAACTTTGGACTTATAATAGAATCCTTTTGCCTGTTGTTAATGTTTATAAATATTTAGGCATCAATTTTCCAACACCGTTGAGATTTACTGTTTCCTGTCAAAACCTTGCCCGCAGAGCGAGGCATGCGTTGTTATGTATATTGCAAAAATAAAGTAAGTTAAAGTGCAGTTCTCTTGCTGTATAATTAAAACTGTTTGATGCGCGGATGCAACCAATTGTTCAGCATGGTGCTGAATTGTGGGTGCTAAGTAATGCTGCACACCTCTGTGAAAAAGTTCATCTCTTTGTTCTTAAAAAGTTTTGGGGGGTTCAAATCCAAACACCGAATGATCTGGTGTATGGAGAGACAAATAGGTACCCTATTTACATAAATTCTGCCGTTAGGTGTATGCACTACTGGTTAAAGCTGACAAGAATGGATGAATCAAGATTACCGCGAAAAGCATATAGAACATTATTTCAGTTAGACTCTCGTGATAAGACAAACTGGGCATCTGACATTCGCTGTAAGCTATGCATGTTTGGTTTGGATATGTTAAACCAATGTGTTGAGGGAGTGGAACACTTTCTCGCTGACTTTACAGAGAGACCAGTACTTTGAAGATGGCAAGAATGGGATTTCCATGTCAAGAACAGTGACAGATTTAGTGTATATAAATCTGTTTGTACAATAGCAGTCGATAAAATGCATTTAACGTTGACTCTAGACAGACATATCACGATAATTACAAGATTTAGATAGGGTATGTCAGATATTGCTGCACATAGATATCGATACAAACAACATACCCCTATTGATTTACTGTGTCCATTGTGTAAAGAAGAGAAAGAAGATGAAGTGCATTTTGTTCTGTGCTGTCCTTTACCAAACGAAATAAGGGAACGTTATATACATTTAAAATACCATAGATTTCCAAGTCTTTTCAGATTAAGTTTACTTCTAGCTTCCAATAATGAACGAAAAACTAGAAATCTGTCCATTTACCTATATAAAACATTTCAATTACGATCTGGTCTTGTTTCCTAATGTATGGTATTGAATCAGTTTTGACCGTTTAAAATATTGAATGATTTCCAGATGTACACCTTCATGAGGGGCAATGGCCTATTTGTGAATAAAATATCCGTATCCGTATCCCCCCCCCCCCTCTCTCTCTCTCTCTCTCTCTCTCTCTCTCTCTCTCTCTCTTGTCGATGGCAAGATTGGGATTTCCGTGTTCAAAACAGTGAGAGATTTTACATGTATATGCATTTTGCACCAATATGATGTCAAGCCGTATTTGAAAAAAGATTTACACAAACATCTGAAATTTATAAGGACAATGTTTAGATGGGGTGTTTCAGAAATTGCTGTTCATTATTATCGTTGTAAGAAACACACTGAGACTGATTTACGGTGTCCTCTTTGAAAAAAAGGGAAATGAAGATGAATTGCACTTTGTTTCGTGTTGCCCTGTATTAACTGATTTAAGAACGCGATATATGCCTAGAAAACTAACCAGTTCCGCTGAAGTATGCTTGTAGCTTCTAGAAGAGATAGAATTGTGAGAAATGTATCGATTTACTTACGCAAAGCATTTCAGTTGCGTTCTGTAAAGATGTCATGACGGACGGAGTCTAGTGATCTCTAATGTTGTAAATAATATTGTGTTGTACATTTTGTACTTTGAACCCCTTTCATGAGGGGCAATGAGCTTAATATCATTCATTCATTTATTAATTCTCTCTCTCTCTCTCTCTCTCTCTCTCTCTCTCTCTCTCTCTCTCTCTCTCTCTCTGCGTGTATGAGTGTGTTTGTGTGTGTGTGTGTGTGTGTGTGTGTGTGTGTGTGTGTGTGTGTGTGTGTGTGTGCGTGCGTGCGTGCGTTCGTGCTTTCGTGCGTGCGTGCGTGCGTGCGTGCGTGTGAGTGTGTTCGAGGGAGGAATAAGGGGAGAGGAAGGAAGAAGAGTAGGAATGTACGTACATATACACTCTCCCGAAGATTAGGACTGCACATGGAGCATGTGTGTACATGCGCACATGGAGTCAAGAATGACTGAAAGATGGAGTCAAGAATGACTGAAAGATGGAGTCAAGAATGACTGAAAGATGGAGTCAACAATGACTGAAAGATGGAGTCAACAATGACTGAAAGATGGCTGGCAAGTGAGACGATGATGGGAGAAATCTCAGTATCCTAGAATCCAGTTTCTGAGACGATGATGACCCTATGAAGGACGCTTGCCAAGCCATGCAAGGGCCCTATAGTTTCATGGTTGGGGCATTTGCCTGCACAGCTGAAGATCGAGTTCGAACCACTCGTGGGGTGAGATTTTTCATCGGCCTAAAAACCCCTCTGTGTCCACCCAGCAGTAAATGGGTACCCAGTGACTCGATCCGTCCACCCAGCAGTAAATGGGTACCCAGGGACTCGATCCGTCCACCCAGCAGTAAATGGGTACCCAGTGACTCGATCCCTCCACCCAACAGTAAATGGGTACCCAGTGACTCGATCCGTCCACCCAGCAGTAAATGGGTACCGAGTGACTCGATCCCTCCACCCAGCAGTAAATGGGTACCCAGTGACTCGATCCGTCCACCCAGCAGTAGATGAGTACCCAGGGACTCGATCTGTCCACCCAGCAGTAAATGGGTACCCAGTGACTCGATCAGTCCACCCAGCAGTAAATGGGTACCCAGGGACTCGATCAGTCCACCCAGCAGTAAATGGGTACCCAGTGACTCGATCAGTCCACCCAGCAGTAAATGGGTACCCAGTGACTCGATCAGTCCACCCAGCAGTAAATGGGTACCCAGTGACTCGATCAGTCCACCCAGCAGTAAATGGGTACCCAGTGACTCGATCAGTCCACCCAGCAGTAAATGGGTACCCAGGGACTCGATCAGTCCACCCAGCAGTAAATGGGTACCCAGGGACTCGATCAGTCCACCCAGCAGTAAATGGGTACCCAGGGACTCGATCCGTCCACCCAGCAATAAATGGGTACCCAGTGACTCGATCCGTCCACCCAGCAGTAAATGGGTACCTAGGGACTCGATCCGTCCACCCAGCAGTAAATGGGTACCCAGGGACTCGATCCGTCCACCCAGCAGTAAATGGGTACCCAGGGACTCGATCAGTCCACCCAGCAGTAAATGGGTACCCAGTGACTCGATCCGTCCACCCAGCAGTAAATGGGTACCTAGGGACTCGATCCGTCCACCCAGCAGTAAATGGGTACCCAGGGACTCGATCAGTCCACCCAGCAGTAAATGGGTACCCAGTGACTCGATCAGTCCACCCAGCAGCAAATGGGTACCCAGGGACTCGATCAGTCCACCCAGCAGTAAATGGGTACCCAGTAACTCGATCAGTCCAGGCAAGGTTAAAGGCAGCAGAAGGAAAGGGATGGGTGCCGCCTTCCATCATGCCGTGCCTCAGACGGTGAACCTCTGAAAGTTCACTGCATCTACGACCAATAAGCTACGGGACTCTAACACATGTTAGTTCATGCAACACATAAGAGAGAGAGAGAGAGAGAGAGAGAGAGAGAGAGAGAGAGAGAGAGAGAGAGGACTAGCCCGACATGACACAAGCCGGAGCGAACTGTACAAAACTACGTCCTGTGATGCCTTTACACCCCACCCCACCCCACCCCACCCCACCCTCTAGCACCGTTCCCACCCCACCCCTTCCCTTTGCTCCCAAACAGTGGGGTTAATGTCAGTCCGTAAAAGCGGGCGCCTTAAACGGCGACCACCCAGCTCAGCGGTTGTTGAGTACACATTTTATGGCCCAGTAACCCCACGCAAGGGATCCGCCGAGTGATTGTGGGCTCTTGTCGGCGAGTTCATGGGCCCGTAACGGGCCAGTCAGCCGTGCTCGTGGGTCGGCACTGTGTCACCGAGTCAACCACTTGCCCTTTCTCCGGACCGCCGTCGGTGACCCCGTCGGTAGGGGACCTCCCCCCCCCCTCCCCCTGTTCCCTGCCCCTCCCACCTCCTAAAACCCTGACCTCACCCCCAGTCAGACCTATACGCAAAGTCAGAACGGCAGGCTGCTGTATGGTTTCACGCACGTGTATGCACTGGCGTTCGTATACTTAGTGCTTGCATAGACGTAAATATGTGCACATACACGCACGCGCACACAGACTCACAGACACACGCAGAGGCGTTCTCGTGTACATAGCGACGCACGCGCATTCTATCAAGATCATGTTGCATTCAGACAGCTAAAGAATTTTTCCTCTACAGCTAAAGAGGAAGCGAGGGCGCCCAAAGCAGACCTGGAGGAGGAGCTTGCTAAACGAGCTGAGAACCTCCAGCCTGACCTGGGGGAGATCAAGACCTGTGCCAGGGACAGACAGAGGTGGAAGGTTGCTGTTGAGGCCCTATGCTTCTCAAGGAGCGAAGAGGACTAAGTAAGTAAAGAATTTGTCCTCTCGCAGTCTTCTGGAACCTGCCACCTCCTGCCCCTACCACCATCCCTCCCCTCCCTCTTCTTTCACTCGCTAACTGGCATCTGCGGCTCTGTCGCACTGTTGACAGCATCCGACATTTGTGAGGAAAGGAAATCCAATCTGTGTGTACAGACAGAACAACTAACTGCTCCATCAGGCCACCTTCTCTGACGTTATCCAAAGGACTTTCTGCCGCAGGCAAGGCAGCATCATTGGTGACTTCTTTCTGGGAAATCGCCTGACATCTACATGGTGAGGATTTTCAGCCAGCTGTGGCGCCCTCTGGAGAAGCAGTTTGAATGTGGACATGAATCCTGAAGCAGCAGTGTGGGTGAATAAAAAATGAAGCAGTTAACAATATGAATTTATTGATCATAGTTGAGGAAGACATTTTAAATCCGCATTTCCCCCCATCACATTTGTCTTTTCTTCTTAATTCCTTCTCAGATCAAAGTCCTTAAACAAGCTAAAAAAATAAGTTGGGGGGGGGGGAGGGGGAGGTGGGGTCCATGACCCGTAGTGAATTCAATTTCTGACGGTCCAGACATTTACATCAGTTAAAAACAGGATATCACTGATTTAAAACAAAACAAAACACCACACACACACACACACGCGCGAAGAGGTGGGTGGAGTCAGCACAGGTGTCCACTCCGAATACAAAAAAAAAGCCTTTAACTCGGCTGTCTCCAACAGGAATTGAACCCAGAACCCCTAGAACAAGAGGACAGTGGGTTTTTTCCCACGCCGAAGCAGGTCACAATGTACTGTCACATTTCAGACGTTCGTGCACTTCAAGTCTACCTGGGAGGCCAAACAATACTGGGAAAAGCCAGCAGCAGTGCAGACAATGTGCCGCAGAATCTGGAGTACCTATCTATCTGGTCATGCACAATATGGAAAGCCTTCATTCATGTAAGATCAATAACTGCAGCCAGATTTTTGTTTCTGTCTACATCTCTCTTGGCTGTTTTGAGGTCAAGAAACGGCAACTGTTACATTTCTGCATCTGAAACAGCTTCGGGACCGAAAACTTGCTTTTTTTCGCTGAAGACTTCAAACTTTTTGAATGAGAAATTATGTGAAAATCAAATAAACTGAACTGATATGTTGTGACCAAAAACTTATTTATGCGTGTCTCCTTTGAAGTAGTCGAATGAGTCACGGCGGCTTAAACAACAACGAACGGCTTTCTCCTCCTATAGTGCAGTCCGCATCATGTATATGATATCCAACAGTGAGAACAGCAGCGTGTTTGTGGCACTACTATAAGAAGCAGCAGCAGTAGCAGCGGCACGAACAGCAGCGAGGTCAAAGGCAATGGTGGCAATAGTGGCGGATTAGTAGTAATTCGTGATCATCGACATGCTGTTCAGAACTCTATCATACTTGTATTTTTACCAGCAGCAGCACAACTGACTGTGGCAGCTGTTGTATGTGTTCTCGTGAAAGCATCAAAGTAGTACTCACGGCATCATTGACATCAATATCAGCCACTAAATACCTGGTCTGAATGCAAGTAGTAGCAGTAGTAACAGCCATGCCAGTGCAGAGAGCATAAAGGTAGAACATTTCATAATAGCAGTAAATGACCAGTTTTATTATTGTAAATTAATGGTGGTGGTGGTGGTGGTGGTAGTAGTAGTTGCAGTAGTAGAAGTAGTAGTTGTAGTAGTAGTAGTAGTAGAAGTAGTAGTAGTATTAATTGAAGCAATAGTTGTACAAGTAGCAGCAGCAACAGCATCAGCAGTGGTAGGAGTAGCAGCAGCGGCACCACAGCAGCAACAGCAGCAGCAACAGTAGTAGTAGTAGTAGTAGTAGTAGTAGTAGTAGTAGTAGTAGTAGTAGTAGCAGCAGCAGCAGCAGTAGTAGTAGTAGTAGTAGTAGTAGTACTAGTAGTAGTAGTAGTAGCCACATCATCTATCATCAACATCCATATCATTATCACCATCACCATCACCACCATCAGTCCTATTCCAGGAAATGCTGAATCTCAAAACTGAAATGCTTTGACATATTAAGTCATCATCATCAACATCATTATCATCAATATCATTACCACCACCACCATCATCATAACCGTTAACATTACATAATCATACGAGCAATACATTCCAGCCATGTAATCTGAGACAAAAATGGAACTTTGTAATCTCATCATCGTCGTCCTAACAGATTGTCGTGAAAAACAAGCCAACAACGAGAGGGGTGACAGCCTATTTGGACTCACATCCCACGTGTGATGAAATGGAACGGAAGTGGGAGACGGTGTCAGTGGAAGATGAGGGCAAGCATGGAAGAATGGAGCCAAAAATGTCTGAAGGCTACTTTCGGTTCCCTTAGGGATATTCTCTGAGATTGGTTATAGTTCAAACATAGGTACTTTTTGTTGACTGGCCTTTGGTCATGTTACGCGCTGTTCTTTAGACATGTTCCAGGTATTCATTGTCATCTCTCATAATTTCACTGATAATATTGTTTTCCGACTTTCACACTGTCAGCTGCGCTGTTAAATTTTGTTTGAGTTCAATGACAAAGGCAAACTGATGATTAATATCATTTTTTGATGGCTGTTTTTGTGGAAACAAGTAAGGCTTTTTGATTTGCTGTTTTTGTACGGCTTCATTTGCTAAATTCACTACAAAATCGTAATCGCATACTTCGCTATGTTTCCACACACACACACACAACACACACACACACACACACAACACACACACACACACAACACACACACACACGGACAATTAAAACAGAGTAATCATGTAGACTGCCTTTCTTGACACACGAGTCAAAAAGTGAAATAATACCTTCAATTCTTGCCCCATGCTCTCCCGGTGTCATCAAGTTCGATTGCCCTTCCACATCAAAACCCATGGTGAGTTCTGGTCAGAACCATCTGCAGCAGCAGACTGCTGCTTAAAGGTTGTGGTGGTGGACTTTTTCTGTGGGCGAGGTCACTCACACAGCCTCAGCGAGTCTTGAACTCAGCGGGATTCCTGACTAGTGGCGTCGTGCACATGTTGGAACAGAACAGGCAGCACAGAACACCACCGAAATCATTCGGCAGTAAGGCAGTGTGTCATTGGTGAGTGACCTAAGGTAAATGTTAGACTGATAGCTTCACATCGGAGGCTTGAAACTGGACGCGGCAGAACGAGTCTGTGTGTGGCCGTGTGTGTGGGAGAAGGTGCGATGCCTCTGACAGAGTACAGAAGATGGGACAGGAAAAAGGAAACAAAATCACAATTATTTTCCGTACCTTCGGCGTGGTTGGCGACAGCCAGGTAATGCTGACCTTCGATGCTGAAGTACTCAATGTCTCGTGCGGTCCAGGTGGACAAGTTCTGGTACACCTGGAATTTCTGGCGCCGTTTGCGCCACTTGAAGATGGTGGAGTTGGTCGGGGAGTTGGTGGAACTGCCATAGTTGGCCACTGCAAGGAAAAACTGGAAAATGGAGTACACGTTTTTATTTTCATCTGCTTTTCCCTTTTCGTCCAACAGTTAACTAAGATGTAAATAATGTTGAATTTTTTCTTTTGTGCTGTGATATTGTATTTTGGTATTGTATGATTTTTTCCCCTTGAGGTTGTTCTTCACGTGTGTGTCTTAAAAGAATTGACTGAAAAAGATAAATACCGATGAGTGAGCTTATCGGTTTTTTTCTTTATCCAAGCGTATCTGTTATTGACACACATCTTAATTATCATCGCAATGAATATACATAAATGTCAATATTACTTGATCATGTGGAAGCCAGCTACATCATAGGTGTACACGATTAGCATATTCGTATTCTAAACATGAAATGAAAACAGGCATATATAGAAAGCGTCTTGCACGAAAGTGAATTGAATCATACGTAAGTCATCTTTGTATACATTTTCTATAACAAATCAGAAAAGCCGTGTCATACATCGTTTGAGTTTTGTTTGTTCATTTGTTCATCCCAGATCTTCTACAGATCTACACACACACACACACACACACACACACACACACACACACACACACACAACACACACACACACACACACACACACAAACGTGCACGCGCGCGTGCTCAAGCGTCGAAAAGAAATTGTTATCTTAACATTACTTTGAATTTAAACATGTTTCACATTAATCGTCTTCATGTTCAATTTCCCCGTCGCCTTGGCTTAAGGCTGTGTCAGACCAATTGACATGGGCTAGAACACCAAGGCTACATCAAAATGTTGTTATGCTCTGCCTAGTTATACGGGGATTGTCTTTAGTCGTGACAAGCTCCTAGCATAACACCATCAGTCTCCAAAATCCCTCGAAGTCGGAGTGTGGCTGCCCACGTGGCAGAGTAATCAAAAACGGTAACACACGTAATGTCCTCATCCCTGGCTGATGCATTTGTACCATAGTGTTCAAGTACTTCGGCTGTTCGGATGATCCCCGGAGTCTATTAGCCAATGTACAACAACAAACAGCAACAAACAACAATTTCACTGTTTACTTCAATACTTCAAACAAACAACTGCTTTACAGTCAAAAGTCCAAGTGATATTCAGTTCCTTATCAGCATCACACGACCACAGTCATGACCAACACCAGTCAAATCAACAGCAATTGTAATCCGTAATTTACAAAGGAGTTTTGGAGATGATCAGCACACTTTCCATTGTAGTTTTCCTGATCTGTAATCCTCCTTCCCCCGCATACACACCCCCACATGCACACCACAGGAAAAGACACCCCTCTTTCTCCTCTCTCTCCCTCTTCTCCGCAAAATGTTGATAAACAACTACGAAACTACAACTTACATTGATAAACCTGCTGGACTGCACGTCAAATTTTTGTATAGGCAATCTATGAATTACAAGAACTGAATATAGATTTTGGAGATTAACACGTAAAGGGCATTCCCC
>CM065714.1:75181364-75186364 GCA_033310375.1 Conus canariensis | reverse complement strand
CAAAGATGACGGGAAACCAATAACATTTCATTAAAAAACAGAATGTTATTTATCTTGACTCCGAGCCCCCACCCATCACAACACAACACATCTATCTGTATCATACAAAAATGAAAACATCATACAGATAATCCAATAATTGCTTCCCTTTCTTCAGGTACTCTTAATTAACCAGGGAAGGCAATATTTCAATATTATGGTTACACACATATAAACACAAGAAAGAAATAAACATTCAAAGCTCGCCAGTGTTCCCTTGGGTTGACCAGTCAGCTCTCTCATCACTCGGTGCAGCTGCCACACTGTTGTGTCTGCCCGACTGGCCAAATCCCAGTTGGGGAACACTGGCACGTAGCTCGTGTTGCACTCTCGGACCGAGTCTCCCGGATTCCACTGCACTTCGCCCTCGCCACAGAAAGGGCTCCTGTCAGCCTCTGCCACAGGTCTTCTGTTGCTGCAGACATCCAACCGTTGGCTGGCAGCTCCCTGTCTAGGCTCAACCGGATAACACGTCTTGCTGTCTTCCGTCTCCACACAGGAGACAATTCTCTACCGTCGTTGGCTTCGAGGCGACAGCAAACCTCCGCTTCACATAAAGTCTTTTGGTCGTAACTTTAACTCGCTGTGTTTTCCTGAGCCCTCAGCAAGCGGGATGAGTTCATTTTCTCCAAATGAGTTATGCTTTTCCTGGTTTTCCGAGCATCTTATAACCATTCTCAAACAAAGAAAACCCGAGTTACACTGGTTCAACCAATGGAATCACTGGCGCACATACACACATCACAACGATTTACACCAATGAATCTCCGAATTACAATGATTAAACCAATGAAATCAGTAGCCACTTACACACCACAACACACACACACACACACACACACACACACACACACACACACACACACACACACTGCAACGACTAGCACCAACGGCATCACTAATGCACCCCTAAGCATGAACACGAAGAGTTGGGCACCATGTGGTTAATGCATAACATCCAATTCTAAGTCATGTTCAATTCCCCTAAACTACCCATTGTACCAACAGCCCAGACTTCTCCACAAGCCAGGACTGATGCTTCGAGTGCTTACTGCAAACGACCTAATAGGCCGAAGCCTTCCAAAAGGTGTTCATCCCTCAAGCCAAGCACAGTTGAATGGTCACCGTGACCTACCTGCCGGCCAACGGTCACTGAATCGCGACAGTCACCTACCACGACTGTCTCTCCTCAAGTGCACTGGAGAACCCAGTGAACAGCCCTCGGTGGAGGCCGGATGCCTTCCTCGCCCAGGACCGGCAGGTTGATGTGTACTTGTAACCCCCCCCCCCCCCCCCCCCGCCCGGGACATGCGAAGTACTTCCTGGTTACTCTCCCTCCTTCAACATCCCTCACCCCATCGGTGATGCCTGAGTTCGCACGCTTGAAGAATCCAAGGAACTAATCTCAACATCGGTAAAACTACCCTTAATTTGCTTAAAGGACTGAAGAACATTTGGCCGACTCGTTACAGACAACAAAAAGGCATTTGATTCTGTTTGGAGACAAGCAGTATGGTGTAAGTTGATTATGTAGGGTATTTCTGAAAATACACTCCAGGTTTTGATAAACATGAATTACCAGGTGAACCCATACGTTTTTCTTGCTGGGGAAAAATCTGAAGGGTTTTTTTCAATCTTTTTTATAGTTTAGATAAGTTTGCTAAGCGCCTAATCTTCCCATGTGCTTTTATCATTACTTCTAAACGATCTTCAACAACATATTTTTATAATGACTCTTCTCCTCTGCAATGCGACTTGAACTTACGAGAGTTTTGCATTCAGTCACTTAGCATTTATATGCTGATGACACACTTTCATCGGATAAAGCCAGGTCTACTTCGTAGAAAGAATTTGACGTCTTGCGAATATTTTGTAACAAATGGTATTTAATCACAAGAAACCCGCAATATCAACTTTCACCAGAGAAAAATCCATTGCACGCATTTAATTTTTGGTGATAAGAGATAAGAGAATGTGAATTCAAGCAACTCTTTAGTTACTGAATTTAATTGAAGGGGTACAATTTTCACACCCAAAAAGGTGCTTACGATCAAGTAATGAATTCAAGGTTTTTGTTGTTGCAGACAAAACCTGTCTGCTCTGTGCTTTTCCAGTCTGTCGTAATACCACTGTACCTGTCTGGTTGCAAAGTTTGCGGATACGAGAATGTTGATGTTTTGGAAAAGTTGCAGCTGAAATTTCTTAAATATCTGTTCAAGTTAAATAAGAATACTATGACTTCAATGATCTAATGGTGTGATAACTTACTGCGCTCTTCAAGCAAGAACCAGTTATTTGCCTTACATAATCATTCCTGCCTCAATGTATTCTTTTATTTGTCAAATCGTCAACATAAAATAATGATTAATTATTGTTTTTAAATTTGATTCTTATTTTGGAAAACAAAGATCGTTGCTGTTTACCAGCCGCCATGACGAAGTGGTTAGCGTCGCGGACTCCCGGCTGGGAGGTCGTGGGTTCGGTTCCCATTAGAGTCATGTGGGATTTTTCTACCCCGACCGGCTCCTACCCAGAATTGAGTTTGCTACGGGCTCAGTTGGGAAGACTGGGACCACACAGTCGAGTTTCATCCACTTAATGGATGCGTCTCTGACAGTGTTGCTTAAATTTCCTGACCAACACTGCAGGTGTCTGTATCTCTCGGGCCTGGTTGACGCCGGGATATATTATGAAAGGAAGCGTAGAGTACAGCCCTGTCATGCAGTCTCAGACCAGAATGGAAATCCGTAGCATCATCTTAATCATCCTCATTCTCATCGATCAGCATAAAAAAGTCTCAAATTCTGTGGCCCTTCATGCACTGCTCTCATGGTGACCTCAGTTTTGATGTCCTCTCCACGTCTGTGGCCTTGGTTTGGTTCCGTCGGGGTCACCGGTATCGGCGAGTCCATGGGGGCTGTCGTTGGAAGGACGTGGTGGCGCCCTCCGGAGGGTAAGCTCACTCACGCCGGCTCCGCGACTAAGCATTGATTTTATTGTCGTCAGTAGGGGGCTTAGTAGGTGGTGTCCTGCGTGTGTTGGATCAGAACAGGCGCCACTGAACACCACCGAAGTGACTCGGCAGCAGTTCAGTGTCTCCTCCGGTGGGTTGCCTCTTGACGACTTGATATTGACTGCTCCCTGTGGATTGCCGGTGCCGGGGCTGCGGCGAGACTGACCGGGCTGTGGCTGTGGACGGAGTGTCGGAATGAGCGGTGTGGGTGCACTGCCTCTGAGGTGGTACAGAAGATGGTAAGCACACAAAAAAATCATTGTGTTTGTCCTCTATGTCTAAATGAGATCAAAGGACTTAATTTTCCATTGAGGAGGAAGGGTTTGTGACGGATGTTCCCTTTCCCTCTCCCGTAGGAAGGGGGAGATAATGTGTAAATGGTCTAGGATGTCACCATCCTTTTCCTGTTCTGGCTCTGTCTTCTTCCATTCTTGTTTTCTTCCATTTTATCTTTCCTTTCCAAAGCTTTAAATTGTAAAACGGCGCAACTGCCGATCAAAATGGAATTCATGAAATTGTGATCGAAAAGCTAGAGGAGGAGTTTCTCTGTGTCTTCGTCTGATTGTTGGAGTATATGACGTGTGACTGTGACAGTGACTGCTCTCTCACCTTCATTTGCTTTTGCTCCCGCTATTCGGTGAACAAAGACTTTATGAACATGATTTGTATGAGGCAGAAAACATCTGTGTTGGTTTCAGAAGACCTAGCATTCCAGATGACCTTGAGATGGAGAGGAGACTCTTTGTTGAATTGAAGGAACCTTGTGAACTGATTTAAGACACTGTATTTGAGTGAATGCAACATTAAGAGGACAGCAGCATTAGGCTTCCTTCTATTTCTTCCTCTGTTTTTCGTGCTATCTTTTCGTTCTTCTTGTCTTTATCGTTACCTGTCTCTTTGCTCATCTTACTGTTTGTTTGTTTGTTTGTTTGTTTGTTGTCATTATTTCCTTGTCCCTTTCTTTTTGTGTCCTTTTTCTATCCATCCTGCTACCCCAGCCCCGTAACATCTCAGGGACTGTTCTGTGAATGGAATGTGTCACGTTAGGGACTGTTCTGTGAATGTCATGTGTCACGTTAGGGACTGTTCTGTGAATGTCATGTGTCACGTTAGGGACTGTTCTGTGAATGTCATGTGTCACATCAGGGACTGTTCTGTGAATGTAATGTGTCACGTTAGGGACTGTTCTGTGAATGTCATGTGTCACGTCAGGGACTGTTCTGTGAATGTCATGTGTCACGTCAGGGACTGTTCTGAGGAAGGTAGTGGATCTGTTTCAGAACTGTTCTGTGAATGTCATGTGTCACGTCAGGGACTGTTCTGTGAATGTCATGTGTCACGTCAGGGACTGTTCTGAGGAAGGTAGTGGATCTGTTTCAGAACTGTTCTGCGAATGTCATGTGTCACGTTAGGGACTGCTCTGTGAATGGAATGTGTCACGTTAGGGACTGTTCTGAGGAAGGTAGTGGATCTGTTTCAGAACTGTTCTGTGAATGTCATGTGTCACGTCAGGGACTGTTCTGTGAATGTCATGTGTAATGTTAGGAACTGTTCTGTGAATGGAATGTGTCACGTTAGGGACTGTTCTGAGGAAGGTAGTGGATCTGTTTCAGAACTGTTCTGTGAATGTCATGTGTCACGTCAGGGACTGTTCTGTGAATGTCATGTGTAATGTTAGGAACTGTTCTGTGAATGGAATGTGTCACGTCAGGGACTGTTCTGTGAATGTCATGTGTCACGTTAGGGACTGTTCTGTGAATGTCATGTGTCACGTCAGGGACTGTTCTGTGAATGGAATGTGTCACGTTAGGGACTGCTCTGTGAATGGAATGTGTCACGTTAGGGACTGCTCTGTGAATGTCATGTGTCATGTTAGGGACTGTTCTGTGAATGTCATGTGCCACGTCAGGGACTGTTCTGTGAATGTCATGTGTCACGTTAGGGACTG
>CM065714.1:75093864-75166364 GCA_033310375.1 Conus canariensis | reverse complement strand
GGTCGTTTTAAACTTGTATCGTTTCTCTTTGAACTGGAATACCAATTTGTCTCTGGACAGCACGACGGACAGCAGAGTCTGCTTGGAACCATCGTTGAACAGCGATAACAGACACTCTTCTCTCCGGGGTCGGCCGCTCACTTTCATCGACACAAACAGGGAAAACTCGAAAGGGAAGTGACGGCAGCGCGTAAACAACTTGTCTGCCCGGAGATAGATGTCGCTGGCATCTCGCGAGAACTGGAAGGCGTGCACGTGACTGTGGGAGTCATACAGAACGTTGACGCCGGCAGGAAGTTTGTCCAGCGTGGGCACCGCTGCTTCCAACAGGTCCACGGGCTTCAGGTCTGCAGAGGAAGACAATAGTGTACTCAGAGAACAAAGGGAAAAGGCCGGATTAACTTTTTGTTACATGACGCCCAGAGTACTCAGAGAACAAAGGGAAAAGGCCGGATTAACTTTTTGTTACATGACGCCTAGAATAAATTCCAACTGTAAAGCCATATTACTATTCATTTTGTCTCCTGGCATTTATATATTTCTGTGTGTGTGTGTGTGTGTGTGTGTGTGTGTGTGTGTGTGTGTGTGTGTGTGTGTTACGGACAGGATTCTTTTTTTTTTTTTTACATGCTAGTGGTTACGCTAATGACAAGAAAGAAAGAAGGTCGATACAGAAATCTCCTCTCTCTCTCTCTCTCGCTCTCTCTCTCTCTCTCTCTCTCTCTCTCTCTCTCTCTCTCTCTCTCTCTCTCTCTCTCATACACACAAGCACAACACACGCACACTTTCACGAAGTCAATATGAACTTCCTTTCTCAGGGCAGTGGTTCCGGTCGGATGGTTTCTTTTTCAGGGAGAACAGTTCAAAGAGTGCTTTCCGTTCTACCCACAATTACCAATAAAAGCGCCACACGCCCCCGGTCTGAATGAGGGATAAAACGCAAAACACAAAACCATTGTCAACAGCACAATGAACGAGATCTCAAGCAACATATTGCTTGTGTGCGCGTGCGTGCGTGCGTGCGTGCGTGCGTGCGTGTGTGTGTGTGTGTGTGTGTGTGTGTGTGTGTGTGTGTGTTGGGGGAGAGAGAGAGAGAGAGAGAGAGAGAGAGAGAGAGAGAGAGAGAGAGAGAGGTGTTTTGTGAAGAGACTCACACATACCTACGATCGATCGAGCTGAATCAATTTGCGCCTCACCCTTAGCACGTCCTTCCCCGCCCCTCTCCCCTCCCCATCCACCTAATATCCACCTTTTCTCCTCATCCCCTCCCTCCCCCATCTTCTGTCTCTGTCTCACTCCTACCAAATAACCTGAAAAACTATGCGAGCTGTCTGTTCAGAACACGCCAGACGCATGGATCAAGAGCAGAACCGGCGATAGTTCATAAACTGAAGTTCAAAGCCCTTCGGCGAAGTGTGTAAAAGATATTATGTTTGTTTGCACGATAGGTGATGAAAACCACAAGTATAGTACCACTAAAGTGTCAATAGAAGAAATATGATGTTAGCTCTTCCGAATGGTTTTCCTTATGAAGATGTTCTATTGATGCATGTGTCTACATTCGTAATATGCAAGTAGAGTGTAAGCGTTAATGAAAACGATGGAAATATAATCTATTACCGTCTTGAATAGAGCAGGAAAGAAGTTAAATTAAACTACCTATGTATATCGTAAAAAATGATTTCAGTCAATTCCGTTGGGATCATTCTTGCTCGTAATATGAGCGCGCGCACGCACGCACGCACGCGCACACACACACACGCGCGCGCGCGCGCGCACTTACACACACACACACACACACACATACACACACATGTATATATATATATATATATATATATATATATATATATATATATTCACTTGCTTTCGTCCTGCAAAAGATCGTTCTGAAATATATAACTGATCAAAAGCTACGAAAGTAGTGATTTTTACTCCGTCAAAAAACACACCGGAGATGACAAGACTACCACGATCATGTTAAATAGTCTCCTTTTGACACGATGGCCAAACCATACAAGAAGAAACGACCTCTTCAGGAGAGACAAGCGAGAGCAAGCGGATTGTCCGTCCCCGTGGACTCAATTATTCCCCACCTACACGCCGCCTTGAAGTCTTTGAACGAACCAACAGCGTGTCTGAGGCGTGTCAACAAGGTGGAACTCAGGTCCCTCGCGCCCCAATCCCCCGCTGCTATGCGTCGTTGCCTCTCTCTGTTGGGTGTCAAAGTGGGTCTCGACGACTTGATCCAATTAGGGATAGAGACAGGTTCAAGTGGCGGACCGCTAGGCCTTTGGCGCTTGCCTGGACACTGATACCGTGGATGAAACGGGATTTCACTCGGCAAATAAACAATTCCTATCACAGCGCGGAGGGTGGGGTGGGGGTTATGGGTGGGGGTGGAGAAGCTGGGGATGGGAAAGACGGGACCAAGGGTGAGCGGGAGACATTGTGGTCAAGCCTAAGTAGCAGCGGCAATATTTCATATCCAGAGCGTTTATGTACAGTTAGTGCGGACAACTTATCATCCCCACTAGTTTTAGACGTTTTCAGGTTTATAGAGTGCAACCAAACAAAACAGATCGCATTTTAACTCAGTTTTTGAAACTAAAAACATTTTGTTCGTTTCTCTCCGTTCTGAAATCCGTTCTGCAGAAGATCAGTTTATGGACTGCAAGCACTTCGCTTGTAACCTGTCTATCTGTGACATTGAATCGCATCCTATGCCATGATCAGTATCATCAGTTCCTATGTGTAAATTGTTTCGGTTGCTTGGCCAACTTTTCATGTAGGATTTTTTTTTTTTTTTTGGAGGGGGTGGGGGGGGGGGGGGGGGGGGAGAGAGAACTGGAGCTCCACAAATTTTATTCTAAAAAACAAAGCTAAAACGCGGAAACCCATGGAGGGCAGAATTGGAGGGGGGGGGGGGGGGGGGGGCGGAGGGAGGGAGGGAGAAGGAGTCGATATCCATGAACCTGAAGTTCACTCGACACAACACACACATTTTGAAAATGATCACCATTAGCAAGGTGGATGAAGCTACAAATCTTTCAGCAAGCAGAAAAATGATCGGACAATGCCCCGACACTGATACTGTGGATGAAACAGGATTTCACTCGGCAAATAAACAATTCCTATCACAGCACGGAGGATGGGGTGGGGGTTAGGGGTGGGAGTGGAGAAGCTGGGGATGGGAAAGACGGGACCTAGGTGAGAGGGCGACATTCTGGTCAAGCCTAAGTAGCAGTGGGGAAACTGGGGAAAGGACAGGCGGAAGAAGGGAAATAGGAAAGGGAGATAATTAGTACCAAATCCACCTTGCACGTCACAATTCCAATGTCAGGAGAGAAAAGCGCGGCTTTGAGTGGGAAGGGGCTGCAGATTCTGGTATCACCATCACCTCTCTAAAGTGTCTGCCACATGAGGCGCTGTTCGAGGTCAAGAACTAAGACTGACTTCACTTTACAGACCGTACAAAACTCTCCTAAGATTGAGATAGCGAGAAGTTCTGCATCGTTTTTGTCTGTTCTTAGATAAATGAGTGACATTTTTACTCGGAAATCAACGGTAAATGAAAATAATAACTTAGGATACGAGTACGGCAAACACAAGGATATGATTCGAACGTCTTTTTTGCTCTAAGAAGGCATGAAGTGCCTCTTGATTTGTGTGTGTGTGTGTGTGTGTGTGTGTGTGTGTGTGTGTGTGTGTGTGTGTGTGTGTGTGTGTGTGTGTGATTTAAATATAAGGCCAAATATTGTTCATGTTCATATTCATGAATTAGCACACAGCTTCACAAACACACAATGTTTACAGTCGTCATCGATTTGTTTTCTTTTTGAATATCGGATTCAAAACAAATATCTGTCTTGCCGTTTTCAAATATATACACCCCTTGCACACAACCAATAACAATTTGTTAAATAATGAAGCATGCTTGCAAAAAGAATTGGAGGTTGACTGCAGCATGTTGACACAACAGGTGAAACAGCAGAAAAGGTAAATTGTCAGCTTACAGGTGGAGATGAAGTTAGGACGTTTCGACACTTAGTGTCTTCATCGGGAGACTGAGTTAGTGACAGACAGAAAGAAAAAGACAGCAACAACAAAATAAAAAAGTGAAGTGTTCACACACACACACACAAACAGGTACACAGAAGGTGGGCACAACTAACAAGGATATGGGAAGACAGTGAGAGAGGGAAAGACAGGGAGGTGGGGGGGGGGAGGCCGACTATAAACACACATCCTAGTATACACATGCATTCTTCACACACACTGACAAGGGTGACACACATACTGACAAACAAACAAACAAAAATTGTTAGGAGAAGCCTGGAAGACACTGCGGTCACTCCTTGGTGTTCAGTCCGTTTGGGACGAGGGTGCCGAGGCGGGCGATGACTGTAGACTCCATGAACAGCCTGTAAGGGCCACTTGCATGGTTCTGCCAGACCACAGCAACTCTTGAGTGATTGAAGCTGTGCTGAGGGCTGTTGAAGTGCACGCCTACAGGGTCACTGTATCCCAGGCGCACTGACCGCAGGTGCTCTGAGAAGCGATCGTGTAGGCGAAGGTATGTCTCGCCAGTGTAGTTCTTGTTACACAGTGTGCACGTAAGGACATACACTATGTTCTCAGTCTGGCAGTTAAACGGCGCCTTGACAGTGAACCTCCCCTTGGGGCCGATGATGGTCCTTGATTGGTCGATGAACGGGCATGTTTTGCAGCTTTTGATACCACAAGGAATGGTGCGTGGAGGGAGGAATGGTCTGTCACTGGGGATAGCAGCTCGCACCAGGTGGTCCCGAAGGTTGGTGTCACGTTTGAACGCAACTAGTGGTGGGCGGGGAAAAACTTCTTGTAGGGAAGGACCGGACTGTATGATGTGGAAGTTGCAGAGCAAGATGTTTTTCACAGCAAGGTTGTGGGGGTGAAACGTGAGGACAGCAACAGGGCGTTCGTCTTGCTTAGAACGATCTTGAGGAATCAGAGCCTGGGAGCGAGGAATAGAACGAGCCGACTCAACACCCTTGCAGACCAAGTCCTCTGGATACTGTCTAGCACAAAAGAAATCCACCATCTTGTGTGCTTGACGCTCAAAGTCTTGGTAGCTGTTTTTGTGCATCTGTTGTTAAGTATCTTGCCATAATACCTCCTTGCTTGTTTGATAAGATAAGTATTGACTTTCTGTAATTATTTTTCTTTTACCAATACTCTATTCAACTAATACGAGCAGAATGTTCATTCTTTGCAAAGTTACTTAGTATAAGCTGAATTTCTTTCAGTTCTTATCTTTTAAATAATAATAATAATAATAATAATGTATAATACTTATATAGCGCATTTCTTGTTACACAACTCAATGCGCTTACATCCACCATTTGCACTTATTCATCAACACTCGTTTACACAACGGGCTGCCTACCTGGGTAGTGCCGACTGAAGAGCTGCCAGCTGGCGCTTCATTCAGTCGTTTCCCGTGTCATCCAGTCAATATCGTTCACTCAGTTTCTTTACTTCCTTCATTCTTTTTTTTTTTCATTTCTTACGCAGGGTGCATGCTGTGTGTAACGTGTCATCCATACCAACGGCCAAACTGGCCTACTCTTCCGAAAGTTGGTGATGGGATTTTACGTGTGTGCAAGATATTATGCGTGCGTTCACACACGGAACCTCGGTTTATAGTCTCATTCGAAGGACTGTATGGGAAATGGAGTCAGAACTAATGTTAACTCCGAGGGAAAAATCCCCCTGTACCGAAACGCCCGGCAGAGATTCGAACCCGCAACCCCGTGATCACCAAGATTACGAGTCAGGCGCTCTACCTCTAGAGGCAAATAGAAAAGCTGGAATGAAAAGAAATGTAGAATTAAACCAAGCTGCAGAACGGTTTATGTCACACTAAGTCAGCAAAGTTTCAATAATACATTTATGAATTGTTTTGTTTGTGAATCTATTCACTGTAATACTGCCGTTTTATTCACATTCATCCACTCCCTCCTAGGTAAAAGAGAAAAAAGAAGGCGCACAGTACTATACCTACATAATCCGAGTTCACTTCCTGTTTCTAGGCCTTACATCAGATATTTTTCTTTCCTTTTCCTGTATTTTTATATTTTCTTCATTCTAATGTTTTTAGTATATGTTTATCCTCTTAATTTTTTTTCTTCGGGTGGGGGTGAAAGGTAAGAAGGAGTGGGGGGAGAGGTATGCCTTTTATATGCGATTGGTGTTTTCATAGAAGCAAGATATGTTGAATAGTTCTGTCGTTCACCAGTGACGCCGTGTAATTGGTTCATTCACCGACCGAGCAGGTTTTCCAAAGATCACACACACGTGCTACCTTGGATTCCATAAGTGGCCAATTGCTTCGTGTGTGCTCTCTTTATTCAGAACACAAAGCACGCCATTTCCTTCGTCCCAGCTAACCGGAGATCGCACTGGAGTTACCCCTGCTCCATTGATCCAGTGGTGCTCCAGATTTAACCCCCACATCCACACCCACTCCCTCTCTGTCTTCTCCTAACCCACCGCACCTCTATCATCCCCGGAAGTAATCTGAACGGTCATTGTCTCATGCACTCATACAAGGCCCGCATTTATGATCATTTCTCTTTTGCATGTTCTAGGTTACCGCATTAGTCCTGCAAGTCCTTCTGCCTTGTTAATCAATGTGCTGCTATCTTATCACTTTTTGTAAAGTAATCATTTAATCCTCATCATTTTCATCGCTCTTTATTGGCTTCCATTGGCGGTGTCTTATGCATGTCTGCCTCCTGATCTTAGCACTAATTAAACATTCTACTTTTCCCTTTACTGGGTGCACGTAGTTTTCTGTTTGGAAATATCCTCGCAGGCAGGAGGATCTACGTCATTTCCATGGGTTTTGTAATCATCTTCTGATGTGGCAGTGTTTCTTTCAAGCAGCTGTCTGGGGGCCAGTAGCAACCTTTATCAGCTCTTCATATCGTGCCGAAGGCCTGCCGCTTGCTGGCCCGCTGTCTTCTCCAAAACAACATTCTGGGGGGAATA
Organism: Conus canariensis; assembly: GCA_033310375.1. Taxonomy (NCBI): domain Eukaryota; kingdom Metazoa; phylum Mollusca; class Gastropoda; order Neogastropoda; family Conidae; genus Conus; species Conus canariensis. The sequence goes on along the minus strand of CM065714.1, from coordinate 75,159,329 downwards.
ATTCCCCTTCAGCGCAATTCTGTCACTTCAGGTAAAATAAGACAGATTATAATGTTCGTTCGTTTCTCTGGTTGGAAAACGAAGGCATCAGGACTCGAACTTAGGCCTGCTATCGTCCATCTATTGCATCGTTTCCTATTTCCTATTTGCCACAAGTAGTCTGTTATCTGTACGGATATATCATGGAGTTTATTCGATTTATAATGTTTCTCGGTTCCAAACACAATCAGAATTTGATTTAGGAATCCAGAAACAATATATGAACACGTATTAATCAACGCATTAAGAAATTTCTCAAACCAGAACACATCTGCAAATTGTCCGTTCTATACTGTCATAATGTCTTTTGCTCATAGTAGCAAAATGTGCACGTATTAACCACTTTAATACTTCTGTGACAGGACTACATTGGTCCTAGCATTATTTGTAACGTTCTCATCTGAAATTATTTAGTTTAATTTCATTGAATTTTATTTTTCAAATTTCGCCTGCCGCTTGACTCACGATCTGATCATTGTGTTGCTGGTGATATTTTGGACAAGCATTCCCGCCCACGAATATGGTGTAAATATACATGACGTCATTCCTTTCTGTGTAACAAGGTGGACGTAAAGCTTATCCTTGTGGGAGGCTACACGACATGTCCCTGCGGACTGTGTGGCATGTGCTTTGAGGATGCCCTCTCCATGAACCAGCTGGACGAGCTGTGTGGTCACAAGACACTCCGCTGACCACCAAGCTCGACGGATGCTACTGCAATAAACGGCACCCCAACTGAATTGATCGTCTGGCCTACGAACGCTTTGAGGAAGAAGACTTCTCGTCGTAAGCAGGGGCTACACGGCACACTGCCTACCAATGAACGATAGCTGATTAAACCTTGGGCGCTCTGATCGCCTGCAACATAACAAGTGCTACTTTTTAACTTCTGTCACGCTAGAACTCGCATCTCACCCACGCACCCCCTTCCCTCCACCCGTTCTCCACCCCGGCCCTCCCCTTCACACGGACATACCAACCATGTGATAGGAGTTGAAGCCAAAGTACTAATGGATGTAGAAATGAAGCATACCCCGCGCATTGAAGCGTTCAAATGGCTGGCATAGCTATGACGCATTACACTTATTGTATAGTTCTACTCTAAAATGCGTCGTAATTGAGCACAGACAGATATGAATACCGATGAAATAGCACTACATCATTCCGATCTGCCGGAAGAGCACTGCTGACAATCAGTCCACGGCAACACGTGTATTTAAAGGTCGAGGAGACAGCAAAAGTGCTTTATAAAAAAACGTTTTCCTTTTTTTCTCTTATCTCATCTCCTGCGCCTCCACCCCTACCCCCTCAATAGCATTACCCCCCCCCCCCCTCCACCCCCTGCCATTCGTTCGGGGTCTTCCCACAGAGCCATATCCAGTGTGTGCCGTCGCAGCCCCAGCATTGGCCGCCATAGGGAGCTCTCTGTATCAGTTCGGGGCAAACCCGCCACAGAGAGTGCCCTCTCATTCGTACACCTACACGCAGGTGCCTGTGTATGAATTCAACTATGTGCGCGCGTGTTACTTTGTATGTGTATTCGTCTGCTCGACCGCGTCGAATAGCTTTGTAAACACTTATCGGGAAAACAATCTGTCAAACTGATTGTACGCTGACAGTTCAGGACCACGTTGAATGTGTAGTATAATCATAGTTTCATGTTGCCATTTGACCAAAAGGACTGTCGTGCTGCAACACACACACACACACACACACACACACACACACACACACACACACACACACACACACACACACACAGATAGATAGATAGATAGATAGATAGATAGGACGCAGAACGAACAGCGTGGGAATGATACCACTTGGAAACACGGCTGATGATGAATAGAAGTGTGCTATAGTCATGCTATCATAATTTGTGTGAAGCAAACCTTTTTTCTGAGGTGGTGGTATTCTCCACACCTTCACAAATAACTAGCTGGAATCTCTCGGGGCAGAATGGGGGAGGGGAAAGGGGTAGCCCCAAACATACGAGGAAATGATGCCTCCTTGAAGAGATTAGGTCCCACACAACCGGACACAACGTGAGGAGACGAGCCCAACAAACAATGCCCTTTGATGACTAGACACCGGAGAACGTCGGTCAGTTCTTGAGGTGTTCTGAGCGGCCAGAGAGGTCAACACGGGGCTGGACCTGCCAGTGTTGGCCATGACAAGACTTGACGCCATCTGGAGAACCAAGTCTATCAGCTTGCCGGTGAAGATCAACTTCCACAAATCACTAATGATGCCTATCACCTGTGGGGACGCAGGAGTTGAACACTGGCAGCAAACAGCGATAGAAAAGTCCGGACGGATATTCCCATCTCATGGAAGAAACTAACGACATATGGCTAAGCAGGCAGCAAGTCAGCGCATGCACCGTCAGACAATCAACTCTATTCACAATCAGTAAACGCAATAAGCTTGCTTGATGCAGTTTCTGTCTGTTTATGATACCCTGTCCAAGATCATAGTACAATAGGTCCTACGTCCTTCGTAGAGACCGAAGAAATCCTGGAAGGACATCATAGAGGACTGGACTGAATATAACACCACTGTTGCTATGACGTGTTTACACGTCGACTTTGGGTTTGGCATATGTATTGTTTGCACCATCCCCCCTTTCTTCCTACCATCCGGGCCCTCCTTCCCGGCTCCATTTCGTCACTCTCTGCTCTTCATATCAAGATGTTATGTTTTTACGCTTTAATCTTAATTGCCTGTAATTTTACGCTTTAATCTTAATTGCCTGTAATTTTACGCTTTAATCTTAATTGCCTGCATTGTTACCCGAAGATTCTATATCACAGTCTTACGCTTTTATTTTATGTTGTCTGAACTTATCAAAAGCCGTGAATAAAGACATTTCAAGAACAGTCGTTCACAAGATAAGCTTTTCAGTCAGCGTTCCATGGCTTTGTTGTCGACGATTGTAACCCGATTTTGTTTTCAAATTTTTCGCTTATGTTCTTGGAGCTGGCTTCAGACCGGACCGTGTCTTCATAAATCTGATGAAAACTGTGGATGTAAATCTTGTTTAATTTGCGTCACTTCTGTAAATCCGTGTTTAGTGAAATTATCATTACAAGGACATGATGAAATTTGGCACATTAATTACGAGTGCCTTCATTTCGGTTATCTTAAACATTCAATGTTATTCATTTGCTTCTCGTTTACTTGAGATTCCTTATGATATTTTTGTGTTTCCTAAACATGTAATCAAACGTGGTCGTGTGATGTGGTCAGCTATATAAAAACATGGACACAAAGAACCCTCTGCTGCTCATAACGGGGGGCAGTGCACTGTGGACCTAACCGACTGCCTACACTTCTGTCACGGCGCCATAACGACCTGCTGTCCTTTGATCCTGATATCGAATCTCTGTGACGAAACAACTCAGCTATTGACCAACCATTAGCAAGCTTAAAGGCCGATCGGAATGCCACAAGCTCAGTGGGAAAAAAGAGGCCTTACTGCAGGTGAAAAGCGCATCAACTCAGAATACGCATTCCTGTTTGCGTCAGATCAATGCTTAAAAAACCATCCTACGTTTTGACAAAACTGTGGAGAGATTTTTCCATACATTGTGCTTTTTTTTCAAGATGTGCAACTATGAAAATAAACCATGCATCATGGTCTACGGTCCGTGCAATACCAGTAGATTTCACGTCCCATGACGAATCAGCAGAAAGACCTGTGTTGCAACTGGCCGAAGGCTTCCCATTTCGCAATAAATCGAAAGACTCCACGAGCAGCTCAGCCAAATTCTTCCGTTGCCTTAACGTTTCATATTTTGAAACAAGCCCAAAGACTTCACATGTAGTAATACGTATACATATTTCACGTGTTGCAATGTGTCAACAATTTTAATTACCAAGTCCTAAGAATTCATGTGCTTCGGTAAGATATTCTTGACGTACCACAAAAAATGACTTCGCATGTGACAAGCCAAATACTTCACTTACCACAATGTACAACTTCACGTGTTACAGTTGCCCGAAAGATTTATCGTGTTGCAGCAGGCCTAGAGAATTGAAAATGCTGCAACAAGAATGGTACTTGGAAGATCACAGATCTCCACCAAGATCGAGCAGTCCTCTCATGTCAGTCAGATTCCACCCCATCACCTCCAAGCTGTTCCTGGAGCCGCCTTTTGATCCCAATCCACACCAAAGATGTTGAGGTAGTCTTTAAGACCACCCACATTTCCCCCAACTACCATTAAGTCGACGCTGCAGTTCTGTGTAATTTCCTGACAGACAGACAAATAAAAAAAAAAATGAATAAACTGACGCGGGCAAAAATATAACTGCGTTGATGGAGGCAGTAAACTTACAGACGTGATGCGTTTCAACAGACCTACAATTTCAGGCGTTGCAATAAACTGACGTCGTGTAGGCGCTGTAAGACACTGCCAAATCACCAAACCAGTTCTCCGACTGCCTCTATCTTTCCCCGGCACTTGCCAAGTTCAGACAGAAGGTCCTTGAACAGATTTGAACCCCAACCCCCACATCGACAGACCGCCGGATATAGGATCATGGGCGAGTGACAGAGAGGTGCTAGACGCCAAACGCAAACATTCCCAGACTGAGACCCACTCACATCTCTTTTCGTTCAGGATCAAAAGCACTGAGGTGCTTGAATTGCCACTTACACCCGGGAATAACTGTCTTCAGTCCCAAGTTAAACTAACAGTTGCCTCATGTTCTTGCCAAAAGGGGAAAGATAGCGAGTGAATCATGAGATCTTTTATCTGGAAGAACTTGGTCGTTTCACTCTGTGTCTATTCACAATAAAACCCTGTCCTCTGGGCAGCTCGGTATGGATAGTTCATGTGCACTGCAGAACCAGGGTTGCGACAGGGTAACTCTGGGTGTCAATGTGTCTGAGGGACACCAGAAGGAGCAGCGTGGAGGTAACTCTGGGTGTCAATGTGTCTGAGGGACACCAGAAGGAGCAGCGTGGAGGTAACTCTGGGTGTCAATGTGTCTGAGGGACACCAGAAGGAGCAGCGTGGAGGTAACTCTGGGTGTCAATGTGTCTGAGGGACACCAGAAGGAGCAGCGTGGGAGGATGACATTAATGAGGCACGACAGATGAGGCAGACAAAAAGGAGAAAGAAAAGCAGTATTCGGTTTTTGTTTACACAACTTGTGTGTTTTCTTTTTTTTCTCCTTTTTTTCCGAAGACGATCGTTGTTTGTACCTGCTCTGGTCAGTATCTCTCTTCGTCCACCAGAAATAACTTTTTCTTTAATCCAGCCTCACCTTGTGTGTCTCTCTACAGCATTACACTCCGCACGCCTCATACCGCTGTCTCACTGCAATGCTGTCTTAACGCTGTCTCACTGCAATGCTGTCTTAACGCTGTCTCACTGCAATGCTGTCGCAACGCTCCCATCACTGCCATGCTGTCTCAACGCTCCCATCACTGCCATGCTGTCTTAACGCTCCCATCACTGCCATGCTGTCTTAACGCTGTCTCACTGCCATGCTGTCTTAACGCTGTCTCACTGCCATGCTGTCTTAACGCTGTCTCACTGCCATGCTGTCTTAACGCTGTCTCACTGCAATGCTGTCTCAACGCTCCCATCACTGCCATGCTGTCTCAACGCTCCCATCACTGCCATGCTGTCTCAACGCTGTCTCACTGCATGCTGTCTCAACGCTGTCTCACTGCCATGCTGTCTCAACGCTGTCTCACTGCATGCTGTCTCAACGCTGTCTCACTGCCATGCTGTCTTAACGCTCCCATCACTGCCATGCTGTCTTAACGCTCCCATCACTGCAATGCTGTCTCAACGCTCCCATCACTGCCATGCTGTCTCAACGCTCCCATCACTGCCATGCTGTCTCAACGCTCCCATCACTGCCATGCTGTCTCAACGCTGTCTCACTGCATGCTGTCTCAACGCTGTCTCACTGCCATGCTCTCTCAACGCTGTCTCACTGCATGCTGTCTCAACGCTGTCTCACTGCCATGCTCTCTCAACGCTGTCTCACAGCATGCTGTCTTAACGCTGTCTCACTGCCATGCTGTCTCAACGCTGTCTCACTGACATGCTGTCTTAACGCTGTCTCACTGCCATGCTGTCTCAACGCTCCCATCACTGCCATGCTGTCTTAACGCTCCCATCACTGCCATGCTGTCTTAACGCTCCCATCACTGCCATGCTGTCTTAACGCTCCCATCACTGCCATGCTGTCTTAACGCTCCCATCACTGCCATGCTGTCTTAACGCTCCCATCACTGCCATGCTGTCTTAACGCTGTCTCACTGCAATGCTGTCTCAACGCTCCCATCACTGCCATGCTGTCTCAACGCTCCCATCACTGCCATGCTGTCTTAACGCTGTCTCACTGCCATGCTGTCTCAACGCTCCCATCACTGCCATGCTGTCTCAACGCTCCCATCACTGCCATGCTGTCTTAACGCTGTCTCACTGCCATGCTGTCTTAACGCTCCCATCACTGCCATGCTGTCTTAACGCTGTCTCACTGCCATGCTGTCTTAACGCTCCCATCACTGCCATGCTGTCTTAACGCTCCCATCACTGCCATGCTGTCTTAACGCTGTCTCACTGACATGCTGTCTCAACGCTCCCATCACTGCCATGCTGTCTCAACGCTCCCATCACTGCCATGCTGTCTTAACGCTCCCATCACTGCCATGCTGCCTTAACGCTGTCTCACTGCCATGCTGTCTTAACGCTGTCTCACTGCCATGCTGTCTTAACTCTGTCTCACTGCCATGCTGTCTTAACGCTCCCATCACTGCAATGCTGTCTCAACGCTCCCATCACTGCCATGCTGTCTTAACGCTCCCATCACTGCCATGCTGTCTCAACGCTCCCATCACTGCCATGCTGTCTTAACGCTGTCTCACTGCCATGCTGTCTTAACGCTCCCATCACTGCCATGCTGTCTTAACGCTCCCATCACTGCCATGCTGTCTTAACGCTGTCTCACTGCCATGCTGTCTCAACGCTCCCATCACTGCCATGCTGTCTCAACGCTCCCATCACTGCCATGCTGTCTCAACGCTCCCATCACTGCCATGCTGTCTTAACGCTGTCTCACTGCCATGCTGTCTTAACGCTCCCATCACTGCCATGCTGTCTTAACGCTGTCTCACTGCCATGCTGTCTTAACGCTCCCATCACTGCCATGCTGTCTTAACGCTGTCTCACTGCCATGCTGTCTTAACGCTGTCTCACTGCCATGCTGTCTTAACGCTCCCATCACTGCCATGCTGTCTTAACGCTGTCTCACTGCCATGCTGTCTTAACGCTGTCTCACTGCCATGCTGTCTTAACGCTGTCTCACTGCCATGCTGTCTTAACGCTGTCTCACTGCCATGCTGTCTTAACGCTCCCATCACTGCCATGCTGTCTTAACGCTGTCTCACTGCCATGCTGTCTTAACGCTCCCATCACTGCCATGCTGTCTTAACGCTGTCTCACTGCCATGCTGTCTTAACGCTGTCTCACTGCCATGCTGTCTCAACGCTCCCATCACTGCCATGCTGTCTCAACGCTCCCATCACTGCCATGCTGTCTCAACGCTCCCATCACTGCCATGCTGTCTTAACGCTCCCATCACTGCCATGCTGTCTCAACGCTCCCATCACTGCCATGCTGTCTTAACGCTGTCTCACTGCCATGCTGTCTTAACGCTACCTACCAGAGGAGAAGACGCACTGCTGCTGAATCATTCCGCTGGTATTGGGAGATGCACCGCCATAGCAGCGTGATTCCAAAGTGTATTCATTCGGAGATGCACCGGCATAGCAGCGTGATTCCAAAGTGTATTCATCAGCTCTGACCTTTTGAACAGAGCTTAGCTACTCGCACAAGACTCATCAGTTAGATGGGTCTGTCAGGCAGAAAATCAGTACACATGCGGGCATCATGACTGCTGCTTTTCCGAGACCAGCTCACAGAGTGTGGTAGAGGGCGGTCGTCCAGGGAGCAGATCGAAGCATTCCTAAACAGAGAGATCTGAAGACCACTGACTGTCCGATACGCCTCAGAGTTCCTGTCATGGAACAACGATGCCGACGAAAGCAAAATGCTCGAAATCAGGTTCATATCTAGACTTACTTTCCGTTAGTGGAAAACGGAACGAGTCGGACATTCTGAGATCTCTACTCACATGATCCAGTCTGGAAAGAAGGATGGATGGACTATGGGGATATATTGGCTCTATGGATCATGATACGTGTTTACCATTTTCCTGTGGAAAACGGTTGCTATCCTTTAACACAAAAAAGTGAAAGTAGGAAATCAGTGAGTAACAGAACACCATTATCATCCTCTGAAAAAAACAGTGATAAAGAGTGATTTCCCGAGGAAATCTGTCATTAACATTATTTTCTTTAAGGATGACAATTATTTTCTCTACTTCCGCACGCTTGCAAAGCCAGCGCGCGCTTATAGCCCGTAGTTAAGTGTTTTCCCTGTTTTCCCGAGGAAAGCAGCGACGATAAGATATTTCCAGGTAAAACAGGTACCATCTCTGGTTTCTCTTTTAACAGACGATAACTGTTTTCCTCGGAGAAAACAGCGAAAACAGTCAGTACGGAATTAAAATGTAGTATAGTTCCATAGACCGAAAAAAAAACTGTTTTCCCTGTTTTCGCGGGGAAAAGTCATTGCCTTTCAAGAACACCGTAATACTGGGGAAATCAGTTATCAATTCTGCTTTTCGTGAGGAAAATCCTTTTGATCCCTCAACAAAGCAATGATAACAAAAACAATTCCCCCCAAAACAGGATTCTAACTTTTATGGAATGATCATCCATGATTTCCTCCGGTAACCAATTACCCTGGCCTGAGATTGTGTGGTGCCCTGGTGAACGCTGATATGCATCCAGGCTGTCTCTTCCTGCTCCACATGACCTCCGTCCTTCTCAACCTCCCAATTCATCCCCTATCTCCTCCACCTTCCCTCCTCCTGTCCCTACTGTTCCTCCTCACTCTCCAGCCCCAGCCTCGAAACCTTGTACGGCTGTGCGGTGCAGAGAAGGGAGGGTACTACGTGACTAGTCACTCCCAAACAGAAAGAAGAAACAGAAGCGTACCAAAGACGTGAGAGATCGAACGAGCAAGCGCTTTGAACAGTGAAACGGTCCACAGCTCATTGTTCACATTCCCGAGGGTTTGACTTGAAAGAGGACAGCCCGGATTTCAAACGCATCAGTACATTGCTGTTTGGGATGGACGCGACCGTTCAGAAGATGGTTGTTAAAGGCCCCAATGTATTCCGCACACGCTCAGCATTGGCAGGGGGAGGAGGGAGCGGAAGGACCGCGTTGGCGTGGTAGGGGGAGGGGGAGGCCGGGCGAGGAGTGTTGGTGGTTATGAGGCATCTTCCTTTCTCAAGCAGTGCATGTGTGCCTGCCGGCTTGGAACACACGTGACCCCTGGCCTGTGGGCAGTCTGACCACTTTGAAGCTGAGGATGTATCGAAAGGCAAGGAGAGGAAGGAGGAGATGGGGGGAGGGGATGGAGTGTAGAGGGGTAAGGGGAGAGGAGGGAGATCAATGGAAGACGAGGCACGCCCATAAAACGTCATAAGGCGCAGGTGAGTGCTGCTTGTGTGTCGCTTTGGCTTCATGTTAGCAGAGATTTCAAATCTTCGATGTTTTATTATCTAAGCCAGCTGCCCCACCTACACACTTTCAGGGCTGTGTATCACTTACATCCTCGAAGTCATATCCAACCACATAATTTCAGATAGTGTGTGTGTGTGTGTGTGTGTGTGTGTGTGTGTGTGTGTGTGTGTGTGTGTGTGTGTGCGCGCGCGCGCGCGCGCGGGTCGTGGTTGTACAAAGGCGTACTTACCTAAGCGTTGTCGGACGCCACCGGAAGAAACTGAGCCAAGGACGGATGGTAAGAACTGACGGACATTAGCTATCATTTCATTATATGGTAAGAACTGACGGACATTAGCTATCATTTCATTATATGGTAAGAACTGACGGACATTAGCTATCATTTCATTATATGGTAAGAACTGACGGACATTAGCTATCATTTCATTATATGGTAAGAACTGACGGACATTAGCTATCATTTCATTATATGGTAAGAACTGACGGACATTAGCTAATCATTTCATTATATGGTAAGAACTGACGGACATTAGCTATCATTTCATTATATGGTAAGAACTGACGGACATTAGCTATCATTTCATTATTTGCTTTTAAATCCAGATCACGGCTTCCGTGTTGCTCTCATTTACCCGGCGAGTAGATACCACATGGGACCTCTGCCCTCGGTTTCGCTGTCTGTCTTTCCACAAAGTAACTCAAAAAAGATTTTTGGCTGGGTCTTCGTTAAAATTTGAAAGACTGTTTGTAGGATCACTGTCTGAATATGATCAAATTTACGGTACCGTGGTATCTTAATACGGAGTTTTAGTTTCCATGTCACTTATTCGATAGGGGCTAGATAGGAAACATATCCAACCCGTATCGTACATTCTCAACGATTTGCTCACACCATGTACCGGTTTCGATAGGGACGTGTCTACGTATCTAACTCGATAGGGACGTGTCTACGTATCTAACTCGATAGGGACGTGTCTACGTATCTAACTCGAGTTAGACGTGGCCTTACCCGTATGTGTTTCACAACAGCACAGCTCAGGTTTCAGGAAAAGTAACATTTCGGTTGTCTTTTAAAAACCTTTCCCTAGCCTCATGTGCAAGTGTTATTCCATTAAGTTGTAAACAGCGTGCAACACTTTCCAAGACACCACCTATCCACAACAGGCGAAAGCCTGGCGACCGGGCAGCACGTATCGCCAGTCAGCCTAGTCGTCACCGTGAATGAGATTTGAGATAAGGGCCCTGTGACGGTACAAAGTGTCCGCAGAAACAAAGTGTCCGCACGCGGACACTTTGTTCCCTGCGGACACTTTGTACCGTGAACGGACATTCAAAGTGTCCGCAGAAATCCTGCACACACACACACACACACACACACACACACACACACACACACACACACACACTTGCACGCACACACGCACACACACACACACACACACACACACACACAACACACACACACACACACACACACGCACGCACGCACGCATGCACGCGCATGGGAGTGTACGTGCGCATTCACCCACTCACACTGAGGCTGAAACGGCTGCGGACACTTCGTTCCGCTTTTGTAAGTTATATGTCACCTCGCGGAACAAAGTGTCCGCAGGATTTCTGCGGACACTTTGAATGTCAGTTCACGGTACAAAGTGTCCGCAGGGAACAAAGTGTCCGCATGCGGACACTTTGTTTCTGCGGACACTTTGTACCGTCACAGGCCCCACTTCAGGCATATTCCAACTTGAAACAGCTACTTTTTGGCTATAACGCAATACATATAAATCACAGATGCTTTTTTTAGAAGTGTTTTTGATCAGTTGATGCTATAAGCTTGTTTTAAAAATACGCATTGAATGCGTTTCAGGAATTGCGCCAAGAGTTGACACACATTTCTATGTAGGTTCAAGCCAGCTTTGCCTCGAGCGGAGGACGGAGTGTAAACAATCAGCTCATGTGGAATCCCATGTTTTCTGGCACCATATGCGGCACACATGTGAAAAAGGCCGTCGCAATTTTACCTTTTTTCGACAATTATTACAGTTTATCAAGAGGTGAAACATTAATGGACACACAAGGTGTAAAGTAACACCAATTTAATGTAAAATATGAAACAGACAAACGAATTTTCGACGAATGTGTCTTCTTGAGAAAAAAAAAAACTTACTCTCTACACTACAGTCAGTATAAAACCACAATGCATGGAAAAGAATGTGTAAGCACAGGTGACAGAGAGTACAATCATCACTCCACCTGCTTTAGAGATGAATGGTTTTCAAAATCTGAGGAAAAAAGTTGGAAAATATGCAGCTGTGAACTGTTATCTATTAAAACCGATGTGTGTGTGTGTGTGTGTGTGTGTGTGTGTGTGTGTGCGTGTGTGTGTGTGTGTGTGTGTGTGTGTGTGTATTGTTATTTGTTTATTTATTTATCTATTTATTTATCTATCTATCTATCTATCTAACTGTATTTGATTGTATTTATTAACTCATTTACATAAGCTATTTACTATTCAATTATTTATCTGTTTATTTGCTTATCAATAGACTTAAGCTTACATAGACTTAGTTGCAAAGCGAGAGGACTGCAGGCGGAAATCTAAACAAATCTTAAATAAATGTTAGCGAACCGCCCAGAGAACGTGGACAAACGAGTCACAAGACGAAACACAACGCGTTTCGACCTCTTAGGTCTTCATCATGTGAGACATTAACGAATAAAACAATGAAAATTCACTTAGCTTTGATCGCTTCAGATCACTTCGCAGGGTTCAGCGCAAGGAAGAAGGCGTTGAATGAGCTCATTCAAACTTCTCTGGCCATTCAACCCTCTTCCTTGCGCTGAACCCTGCGAAGTGATCTGAAGCGATCAAAGCTAAGTGAATTTTCATTGTTTTATTCGTTAATGTCTCACCTGATGAAGACCTAAGAGGTCGAAACGCGTTGTGTTTCGTCTTGTGACTCGTTTGTCCACGTTCTCTGGGCGGTTCGCTAACATTTATTTAAGATTTACATAGACTTGTTAGGCTACAGCTTTCAGTAGATTTCTAACCCATGGGATGAAATGTTTATTGTCTGCACATTTTCTTTTTCAGTAGTTAAAGTAAACCTCAATAGGGTGATGAACATTCCGAGCTACACCCCTTTGCACATATCATCGGCAACGACAGGAAACGGTTTTGGACTTTCATCTGATTTCAACTGTCCTAAATCATGGGCCTGTGGCGTGCAAAAGCATTCTTTTCCATTCCCTCCTCTATGTACCTTCCTTGGTTCTGGGGGCACTTGGGGGACGTGAGTCGGCGGCACGTGTAATCTAAAACGAAACTTCCTTCACGTATGTGATCCGTAGGTGTACGTGTACTTATTGGGTGATATGTAACGTCTATTCTGAAAGCCCCAGATGATGAAGGGAAAGTCGTTTAAAGCAAAGTACGCCTAAAAATCATTTGCGAAAGAGCGTCTGTGAGAAGAGACAATTTTCATTTATGCAGGGTATGGCTCACAACACAGTGCAAGGTTTGCGTCCTTTTTGGGGACACTGTTTTCATCGTGTCTGCCGGATGACATTTTTGCATATCCGCAGGTTGTTTTTGTTTGCTGAGGTTAAATCTATTTCGTTGGACATTGTGACACTATTTTAAAACAGTCCGATTCCTTACATAATTATACACACATGTGGAAACCTCTATTGTCATGGTGTATAGGTAAGTTGGTAGTGGTTAACAGGCGAGCTGTCGGATTGGGTCGGAGGGTAGTAGATGGGGTGGAGGAGCTGAGGAGGGACAGATGGTGTGGAATGGGACTGGTGAGTGATGTACAACATTCATTCTCAATCTATTAATTTACGTAACTTTTTGAAATGATGCGGCAATTAAAATACAAAAAGTGTTTAATTATGGTTTCTGTTGTTGCTTTAAAATGCATTTAAATCCTTTCTTGGCTAGGTTACCAGCCTTAAGTCAAAAGTTGACGTAAATTCGCACTTACACCCGGGCACTGCCCCCTTCCATAATGCCTATTACTAAGTGTAGGAAAGCGAGGTTCCCATACAGTTTGGTGTTCTGGTGTGTTGCAGCTTGCATGAAGAGCGTAAGAGTCAGACAGCAAAACACCTTACATCGCATTCCTCATGAAAGTTTAAAGTCCAGTTTGAGACAAATGGTACAATCAGCGTCATCATCATTTTTTTTTTTATAATCTGTATCGCATATTGTCAGTTTTTATCCCATCTTTAGTAAATAATTTTGATACATGTTTATTAACTGTTACTTCTCGGGTTTTAAAAACAAAGCATAATATCATTTCCACGGTGAGAAATCGTGGACTTTTTTTTTTCGTGCGCGCACACACACACACACACACACACACACACACACACACACACACACACAAAACACACACACACACACACACACACACACACACACACACACACACACACAACACATTGATAAAGATGAATAAACCAGTAATGCAGAAAATGGTGGAGCATGTGGTGACAAAAAATCCACAGTGGCGAACGAGAAAATGGAAATGACGATGAATTACAGCAATGGAAAAAGAAGGCAGAAAGAAGAAGAGCGAAAGAAAAGGAAACTTCCAGCTAGTTATTTCCAGATGGTGGTGATGGAGGTGTGGTGTGTGTGTGTGTGGGGAGGGGGATGAATATGAATACATTGGAGGAATTCCCGGCAGCCCCAACAGGCGGCATTGCAGCGTTCCTACCACCACCAGGGGAGATTACAACCATAGTTCACTGCAGCGTTCCTACCACCACCAGGGGGAGATTACAACCACAGTTCACTGCAGCGTTCCTACCACCACCAGGGGGAGATTACAACCATAGTTCATTGCAGCGTTCCTACCACCACCAGGGGGAGATTACAACCATAGTTCACTGCAGCGTTCCTACCACCACCAGGGGGAGATTACATCCATAGTTCACTGCAGCGTTCCACCACCACCAGGGGGAGATTACAACCACAGTTCATTGCAGCGTTCCTACCACCACCAGGGGGAGATTACAACCATAGTTCATTGCAGCGTTCCTACCACCACCAGGGGGAGATTACAACCATAGTTCATTGCAGCGTTCCTACCACCACCAGGGGGAGATTACAACCATAGTTCACTGCAGCGTTCCTACCACCACCAGGGGGAGATTACAACCACAGTTCATTGCAGCGTTCCTACCACCACCAGGGGGAGATTACAACCATAGTTCACTGCAGCGTTCCTACCACCACCAGGGGGAGATTACAACCACAGTTCACTGCAGCGTTCCTACCACCACCAGGGGGAGATTACAACCATAGTTCATTGCAGCGTTCCTACCACCACCAGGGGGAGATTACAACCATAGTTCACTGCAGCGTTCCTACCACCACCAGGGGGAGATTACAACATAGTTCACTGCAGCGTTCCTACCACCACCAGGGGAGATTACAACCATAGTTCACTGCAGCGTTCCTACCACCACCAGGGGGAGATTACAACCATAGTTCATTTCAGCGTTCCTACCACCACCAGGGGGAGATTACAACCATAGTTCACTGCAGCGTTCCTACCACCACCAGGGGGAGATTACAACCACAGTTCATTGCAGCGTTCCTACCACCACCAGGGGGAGATTACAACCATAGTTCATTGCAGCGTTCCTACCACCACCAGGGGGAGATTACAACATAGTTCATTGCAGCGTTCCTACCACCACCAGGGGGAGATTACAACCATAGTTCACTGCAGCGTTCCTACCACCACCAGGGGAGATAAACCACAGTCATTGCAGTCTACACCACGGGAGATTACAACCTAGTTCACTGCAGCGTTCCTACCACCACCAGGGGGAGATTACAACCACAGTTCACTGCAGCGTTCCTACCACCACCAGGGGGAGATTACAACCATAGTTCATTGCAGCGTTCCTACCACCACCAGGGGGAGATTACAACCATAGTTCATTGCAGCGTTCCTACCACCACCAGGGGGAGATTACAACCATAGTTCATGCAGCGTTCCTACCACCACCAGGGGGAGATTACAACCACAGTTCACTGCAGCGTTCCTACCACCACCAGGGGGAGATTACAACCATAGTTCATTGCAGCGTTCCTACCACCACAGGGGGAGATTACAACCATAGTTCATTGCAGCGTTCCTACCACCACCAGGGGGAGATTACAACCACAGTTCATGCAGCGTTCCTACCACCACCAGGGGGAGATTACAACCATAGTTCATTGCAGCGTTCCTACCACCATCAGGGGGAGATTACAACCATAGTTCATTGCAGCGTTCCTACCACCACCAGGGGGAGATTACAACCACAGGTTCCTGCACCTGCCAACGAAAAGTAATGCTACGGTACAGAGGAAATGTAAACAGAGAAATACTTTGAAAAGGCAGTAAAATTAACGATTCTTTTTTTAATCTTGTAGGGTCGTACCTGACAACTGAGATTCAAAGGAGATCGAAATCTGTGATCAAAAAGAGTAATCAGTTTTCATTTCATTTTCATTATAACTCACCCGATCGCTCAGGGCGAGGCTGTGACAACGCAGGAAAGAACATCTCGTCATGAAAAGATGTAACTAAACAAGCCAACAAACAAAAATACACAAGACCGATTCAAGAACATAAATGCTTAACTACTATCACCCTTGCAGTCGTTAAAGCTAAGTCGTTCCGTGGATGCCAGCTATCCTAGTCGTAACAGATTTTTGTACCGAGAAAGAAAATACAACTGAATTTAAACAAGCGAGAAAAAAACAAGATGCAAAGCATATAAACGTACTCCCAGTTTATCCTGAATACGCGTGAGATATTCCATAAAGTGGAAAAACCGTCTAGGGCTGGTGTAACCGTTAGTAATGGCTATTCTGGTAAACATCGGCCATCATCTGTGACCTATAATGAACATATTTACAAATTTTTAGAAAGATCGGCCAAGAACGTTCTGAGATTTTCCATAAAGAAGAAAACCATTATGGGCCGTTAGTAACGGCTATAACGGTAAATTTAAACATCGGGCATCATCCATGACCCATAATGAATATACCTACAAATTTTCAGAAATATCGACCACGTACTTTCTGAAATATTCCATGAAAAGAAAAAACCGTTAGGGGCCGTTATAGCCGTTAGTAACAGCTATAACGGTAAACTAAAACATCGGGCATTATTCGTGACCCATAATGAACATACCTGCTAATTTTCACAAAGATCGGCCACGTATTTTCTGAGATATTCCATAAAGAAGAAAAACCGTTACATGCCATTAGTAACGGCTATAACGGGGTAAACTAAAACATCGGGCATCATCCGTGACCCATAATGAACATACCTGCTAAGTTTCACAAAGATCGGCCAAGTACTTTCTGAGATATTCCATAAAGAAGAAAAACCGTTACAGGCCGTTACAGCCGTTAGTAACGGCTATAACGGTAAACTAAAACATCGGGTATCATCCGTGACCCATTATGAACATACCTACAAATTTTCAGAAAGATCGGCCAAGTACTTTCTGAGATATTCCATAATGAAGAAAACCCGTTACAGGCCGTTACAGCTGTTAGTAATGGCTATAACGGGGTAAACTAAAACATCGGGCATCATCCGTGACCCATAATGAACATACCTACAAATTTTCAGAAAGGTCGGCCACGTACTTTCTGAGATATTCCATAAAGAAGAAAAACCGTTACAGGCCGTTACAGTCCATTAGTAACGGCTATAACGGGGTAAACTAAAACATCGGGCATCATCCGTGAGCCATAATGAACATACCTGCTAAGTTTCACAAAGATCGGCCAAGTACTTTCTGAGATATTCCATAAAGAAGAAAAACCGTTACAGGCCGTTACAGCCGTTAGTAGCGGCTATAACGGTAAACTAAAACATTGGGCATTATTCGTGACCCATAATGAACATACCTACAAATTTTCAGAAAGATCGAACAAGTACTTTCTGAGATATTCCATAAAGAAGAAAAACCGTTACAGGCCGTTATAGCTAGCTGTTAGTAATGGCTATAACGGGGTAAACTAAAACATCGGGCATCATCCGTGACTCATGATGAACATACCTGCTAATTTTCACAAAGGTCGGCCTCGTACTTTCTGAGATATTCCATAAAGAAGAAAAACCGTTACAGGCCGTTACAGCCGTTAGTAACGGCTATAACGGTAAACTAAACATCGGGCATTATTCGTGACCCGTAATGAACATACCTGCTAATTTTCACAAAGATCGGCCAAGTACTTTCTGAGATATTCCATAAAGAAGAAAAACCGTTACAGGCCGTTATAGCCGTTACTAACGGCTATAACGGTAAACTAAAACATCGGGCATCATCCGTGACCCATAATGAACATACAAACAAATTTTCAGAAAGATCGGCCCAGTAGTTTTGTCTGGAGCGAGTGGAACACATTTTGACCATGGAGGACGGACGACACACACACACACACACACACACACACACACACACACACACACACACACACACACACAGCATTTCTTCGTTCCCATTCTAAAGCACTCCCTGTTCTAGAAGAACTGGGAGTACAAAAAGCGTAAAAGCAAGCAGACACTGCAAAATGGTCAGCGAGTGTGTATTCTCGTCAGCTTTTCCAGTCTCACTAGCTAGTCGAAAAGTTACAACATGATAGCCATCACCAAGGCGAAAGAACGCGTCATAAGGGCAGATAAACAGTAGACGGCGGTAAACGAAGATGTAAAGCAGAGGTAGAGAGAGTGACAGAATGCGAAGACACCAGCACATTATTTCCAGAGTGTGGTTGTGCAAGCGATTTGTGCCTGGTGCTAGGCCGTCCATTGCAAGCCAACAATTACACATGCAAGTTCTAGGTAATAACTTACCAATGGATTTGCAGAGAGCTGCAGTTCCCCATTACTAATTTATTTTTGATATAAATGAAACTGTCAAGTGCGTGAAACCTCTCACAAAAGGCATTAAACGCTTAGAGGCAAAAGGGACGTTGTATGTAGTATACAAATAGGTAATAGAACCATTAACAAGTATGCCTTACCCATCGCACACGGTCGAACCGTGTCAAGGAGGACGAAGCGGTCAGGTGACAGATGGCACCTAAGGTAGTAAGGAGTTCGGACCTGCCCGACAGCGAAAGGGGAGAGGAACGTAACCACTAGGACCTCGGTGCACCAAGTGAGCGCTAAATACTCAGTCAGCTGAGGTTCTTTTGTAAACAGTCTTTGAAGAGCAGGAGTCTTGGACTCGTTCGGACGGTATTGCCGTGGGTCACTGGGTTGGTTCTATTGTCAGGCTGGTTGAACGCGCGTGGATGTTGTTATCGTAGCCCTCTTTAAGATAATTACTGTGTTAAAGTGGCCTCCGAAGTCGGCGGGAATTTTCGATGTCCATCTGGTGCCAAGTGTTTGTTTGCTAATCAATTTGGTAGGGATTGTGTAAATGCAGATGTGTGGAGAATGTAGCGAATGGAGAATTCAGGGTATTTGTGAACTAGGGGTTTGAGAAGCAGCATGGACAAAGGCATGGCCCGAAGGGGAATCCTTTGTTTCCATCCCTATATAAACTGAGGGAGAACAACGTGAAGGGAGGAACACAACAAGTGAGAGAGAGAGGCAGAGGAGAGAGAGAGAAGAGAGAAGGGCGGGCAGGACAGAGAACGGGTCGAAAGAAACGTGGTCTGGGAGATAGAAGAGACAGCAAAGTCTTAGGGGAAGACAAGCTGGAAGAGAAGAAAACTAAGTTTGAAGCCCAGAGGTGGGTGAAGACAGACAAACTGAAATTGAACCCAGAGGTGGGTGAAAGAGACGAAGAAGAAGAGTTCTACGTCGAGATCCCAGAGACGACCACGAAGACCCAGTCCTGAAACCTGGAGCCAGTCAACCAAGGGCCTCACCATCAAGCAGTGCTGAAGAAGACGTGAAGAGACTTTTTCAAGAACTGTGGTGTGGTGTGAAAGCGTGGTTGTGTGTGTGAAAACCTGGCCAGGTAAAAAGTCATTTTCATTATAACCCGGGATTAGGATGTATTGATCTTTTATGTGTTGATTTGTTCATTTTGTGTAATTGGATTTTTCATGTTTGATTATAGTAGCATAGAAATTGGATTTCTTGTGCTCAGTCGTGTTAGGAGAGAAACGAATGCGTGACATCCCATTCCCAGAGAGAGGTGAATGTTTGGTGGGCGCATGAGTGTGCATATGCGTGTATGAGTGCAAAGGTAACCTTGGTGTGTTAAGCCTGACCAATAATACATCAACTTAGTGCACTTAAGCAATACCATCACGATTTCCCCCGCCCTAGACAGAAACCAACAAACGAACAAAGAAACAGAAGAGAAAGAAAGCCACGGCCTTTTATCACCTTCCTTTTTGTCTGTGTATGTGGGGGTGGTGGGGTGGTGGAGGTGGTGAATTCTATAGCTTTGGAGACAGTCTGAGGCAGAAACCATGTAGCATGCAGAACATTATGATCTAAAGAATAGTACCTATGTATTTCTAAGTGTTGGCGATGATGTATTCGCTCATTTGAACAAATCTTAAATAAATGTTAGCGAACCGCCCAGAGAACGTGGACAAACGAGTCACAAGACGAAACACAACGCGTTTCGACCTCTTAGGTCTTCATCGGGTGAGACATAAACGAATAAAACAACGAAAATTCACTTAGCGTTGATCGCTTCAGATCACTTCACAGGGTTCAGCGCAAGGAAGAAGGCGTTGAATCAAGCCGCCGCTCATTTGAAGTGAACAAAATGTACATGACCGTGTGTTTGTTTTCATTGAACAAGAGCATGACTTCACTTTTACATTGAATGGTCGTTCTTTGTGACAGAATGATTTTGTTTGCTCTCTGAAGAATAGAAAATGGGCTCCTCGTTTCCCTTTTTTCAAATTTACGGTGACATTTCTAAAACCAATTCGATGAAAACCTTAAATTACCGTGCTCTTAGTCTCCAAAGCAGCCAGTCGTCGCAACGTGAGACAGGCGGGTGCTTTGTCGTGTGATCGAGTTCGTCAGCCGATCAACAACGTGTTTCACGACAGCACACACCCAAGCCTCATGTTTCCTCATCTCTTACAAAATCTACTGACAGTGTGAGTGTGTGTGTGTGTGTGTGTGCGTTGTGTGTGTGTGTGTGTGGAGGAGAAAGGGGAGAACGGGGCATGGAAGGGGTGGTTGTCCTTTCGCTCAACTAAAGATACCATGTGTGTAAGAAATGCAAGAAATGAGAGGAACTACAAAGATGGAAGCAAAGAACAGTTGAACACTATCCCGTTCGAGAACTGATCCCGAACCGGAGGAACAATATACTTTTTGAAAGAAAGGACCAGAGCTTTTCGCCAACAACAACCAGAAAAGATAGCGTCTGTGTTCTCGCCCCACAGACGAAGCTTTTCTCTCCTTTCTTTCCTTTCTCTCCATCTTTCTTTTACTTTCGTAAAAAAAAAGAAAAAGAAGAAGAAGAAGAAGAAAAAGATCCTCGGAAGAAGACAGTGTCTTCTTTTCACGCTGCAAACGGCGGGGCCGGCGGTTGTCTGTCGTTGGTGCGAGGATTACCGTGTGGTTTAACTTTAGCGCAAACTGTTTGCCCAACACTTCCCGCTGTTTGGCTCGCCGCCGGGGCTCGCCAGGCCGTCGACAGAACACGCGTGTGCGACAGACAACAAAACGCCGGGCTTGAGGCGAGGAGAAGGGGGATGGGGGTAGAAGAGGCAGTGGGAAGGGAGGGAAAGATGAGAGACGGGGCAGGTGTGGGTGGGTGGTGGGGGATGGATTGAAAGAGGATGCGAAGGCTTGCAAGCTTGGCAGAAATCACAGGAATGTTTGGAGTATGTCCTCTTTCTGCTGATGGGAAAACTGAAATGGAGCTGTTTGCTTTAATTGAAATTCCAAAGACTCCACACCCTTACCCCCTCCATCTTCCTTCTTATACGTGCGTCCCACTCCTGTATTTCCTCCCTCTGTACTCCATCACTGCCCAGTACCGGTCCCATTTTCTTCTTCCCCACGCTTCAGAATCTGGGCGACTCTCGCTGAGTAAGTACAAAGAAACAGCAAACCTGTCGATAGAAAAAAGAAAGAAAGAAAAGAATAGAAAAAAAAGAAAACTACATTTGAAAGGGAAATGGGGGTATCCCGAGAGGATCAAAGAAAACAGGGACTGTGTCAGACTGTAGACAAACTCCACGGAGTATCTGAGGTGTAAAGAAAAGGAAGAAGGTGTGGGGGAGGGACACAATAGATGAAAGAGAAATCTAGATACAGCTATCAAAGCATACAAACAAACCACGTCTGAGTGAAGCTTCAGCAGAGTGCACACACAACACACCACACACACACACCACACACACATTCTATTCTGGTCTGTTCTTTATTTGCCCATGTCCACATGATCATCAACCGGCACAGCACACATTTCCTATCAAGTTCCATCACCTTTTCGCAAGTTTCAGTTTCAGTTTCATCAAGGAGGCGTCATTGCGTGCGGACTAGTCCATATACGCTACACCACACCCGCTAAGTTTTGAGACCACGTTACGCTTGATTTGAAGCTGATGGATAAATGGATTAACAACAAAGATGAGACAATAGGAGAACACACACACACACACACACAACACACACACACACACACACACACATCACACGCACTTCTGCACACGCACAACACGCGCACATTCATGCAGGCTACACCACCACACACCACACACACACACACACACACACACAGTCACACCACACACACACACACACACACACACACACACACACACACACCTGCGCACGCGCACACAACCACACACAACACACACACACACACACACACACACATGTACCCACGCACACACATGGGCCCATGCCCACACATCATACACACACGTGTACATTCACTACACACAGATTAAAAAAAAAAAAAAACCATGGTAGGTAGGCACTCAAGGTCTGACCAGCGCGTTGGGTTAATGCGTAGGTCAGACATCCGCTGAGTCGTAGCCACGAGACCCTCTTTTCGCAAGGACTGGTACAAGGAGCATTACTATTTCCTACCTTTGACAACTAGTTTCCTACCTTTAACTATTTCCCAGCTTTTACTACTATTTACCAGTGTCCTTAACGGACTGAACAGAGAAACACGGGGCAATGCTGGTCCATATTCACAGTATGCAAATTGCTGTTATGCTTACATACCTTATTAGCAACCAGCTGGCGTTCTTTCCACGGCCATACACACTTTGTCACGTCACTAGCTCATTACGGAAACCATCGCTTCAAAACAAATATTCTCCTCCACAGCACTGTCTTTGATTAGTATTCTCTAATGGCAGATACGATACCCGCTCTCCTCCCCTTCCCTCATTTTCCCTTTTACCCCATTCTTCCTTTATGCTCACGCCAGCCTGTCATTCACAGTCTCAGCCTAAAGGGTGGTTGTTTTTAGGTGAGATCGTTACACGCCGACAATATACACCTATCAGCGATTCATGCCTACCGCTATGTTTTTTTTTTTTCTTTTCTTTTTTTTGTTTGCCATTGTGGGCCCATTCATCTGTCTTTGTTCAAGAAAATGGTTTCATTTTTTCCTTCCCCAAGTGAGGCCGCGACAGAGTGTTCAATGTAAACTGTACCCCTGTATTACGGAGGTCCCGTGCTGACTTGTGATTTCTTTTTTTCTGCCACTCTGACTCATGTCTTCTGAAGATTTTCATTTATCTTTCTTTACTGTCTGCTTTTTTTTTTTTCCTTCGCGGCCAGTTCACCTGTCTTTGTTCTAGAAAAAGGCTTTACTTTGTTTTTCTTTCTTTTTTGTTTCTCTCATTACAATCCATAAGCATGCCAGCTTTTCTTATGTAATTTGGTGGATGTAATCAGTGTTCAGGGAGGACACTAGGTGTCCATTATGCGGTGTCTGTTTGTCCATGTGGCGTTTATGTATCTTGCTTATATTCTGTTGATTTTGAATAATTCTTTACTCATCTTTTAAGCTGTGGATGATAAATATAGTAAAAGTGTACTAATAGTATAGTAAAACAAACACCACGGGATATCATAATCCCTACGTCAAAACCTAACAGCATGAGCGATTCACTGAGTCTAGAGTTCTCTGTATTAGCACATGTTTGTTTTTTTTCCAGTCAGGTCTGTTAATGCATTTATAAAAGAACCGGACACAAATACATTTCGCAAACACGTGATCAGTCGTGTCTTTATTTGTTCCAAAAAGGCATATTTATCATTGTTACGAACTCCAGTTTCTTTTAAAAGAACAGTTGTACTGTCAAGGGAGCGAAATCTTTCACAAAAGGGCCTTAAGCGCTTTAGAGAAAAAGAATTTCGAACGTGGTGGAGAAATGGGTAATTGGGCAATTAGCAGTAGTGCCCTCTCACCTTGCACGCATGTTCGAACTGAGTGAAGGAGGCCGAAGTGGTCAGGTGACTAATCGTCAGGTGATAGTTGGCATCCAAGGCGGTGAGGACCCTTCCTGACAGCGAAAGGGAGACAAATTTATCCACTAGGACCTCGGAGTATCAAGTGAGTGCCAAAGGGTCTATCAGCTGAAGTTGCTTAGAAACCAAACCGAGCGCATCACATTGAAGAACAGATGTCTCTTGCTTGTTCAGTCGGTATTGCTATAGGGCACTGTGCTGATGCTTTGTCAGGCTGGTTGGAATGCGTGTGGACAACATTGTTGTAGCTTTCTATAGGATAATTACTGTGTGAAAGTGGCCACTAAGGAAGTTGTCTGGAATTTTTTATGTTCATTTGGTGAGAAGTAGTGGTTTGCTAAGCTGTTGTGGAGGAATGTGTGTAAATGCTGATGAGTGGAAGAATGCAGCTAGAGGGGAATTCCTTGTGGATGTAAACAAGGTAGCAGAGAAGTAACGTGGACAAAGGCATGGCCTAGAGGAGACTCTTTGTTTCCATCCCTATATAAACTGAACAGTGAACGAAAGAAAGAACAACACAACGATTGAGAGGATAACAGGACGAGAAAGAGAGAGAATGAAGAGTGAGCAGGACAAATAGGATCGAAAGGACCGTAGTCCGGGCAATAGAAGTGGAAGCAAGATCTTTAACGCAGGGCTTAAGCATCAAAGACTCTCTGAGAAAGGTTTGTGAAAAAGAAAAAGAAGACTGTTACGTCAAGAGGAGCCTCCAGAGACGACCACGGAGACCCAGTCCTGAAACCTGGTGCCAGACAACCCAAGGGATCACCATCACTAGTGCTGGAGAAAATTGATGTGACTTGTTCGAGAACTGTGGTGTGGTGTGCAGGTGTGTGTGCGTGTGGAAACCTGGCCAGGTGAGAAGCCTTTTTAGTATAAAACCCGGGATTGGGAAGTATTGATCACTTATGGTTTGATTATATTCCTTTTTGTGTATTTGGATTTTTTGTGTGTAATTACAAGTAGAGTAGAAACTGTATTTCTTGTTCTCAGTCATGTTAGGATTGAAGCGAATGCGTGACATCCCATTCCCAGAGAGAGAGGTGAATGGTTGGGTGCATGGGTGCGAATATGCCTCTACAGAGATAACTTTGGTGTGCTAAGCCTAACTAATATATCAACTTATTTCACTTAAGAAACACAATCACGATTTCCCCGTCCTGGACATGTACCAATACCTTTCTTTTTATCCTATTCAGGCTGTCTGTCTGTCTGTCCGTGTCTCTCTCTCTCTCTCTCTCTCTCTCTCTCTCTCTCTCTCTCTCTTCGATAATTACTTCCATTAGAACTAAGAGCCCACAGCGGCCTATAGTTCAGTGAAGGCACTTTCTTCTGTGGTTTTGATGTTTTTAGTCAATTTTTGATGAACTTTTCAAGCTTTCTGATGATTTATAAAGTTTCAAATTCGCCTCCTCCGTGGGTTGCCACATAACGACCTGACATTGATATTTCCTCGTGGACTATTCAGATAGCAAGAATGTTGACGTGTTCACGGTAGCAGAAACTTTTCCCTTCCATATAGGCCTAAACAAAAAAATCCAATGTCAAACTATTGTACCTTCAGCGTTTAAACACTCTTAACGTATTACTAGGCCAACGACTTGTGCGAATACATCGTGTTTGCAGTTTTCGACCGAGTTTGATTGTGATCGTTTCCTCTAAACGTTCCGAACTTCATTACAAACTTGAATGTGGTTTTAAAGGCATCCTTTGGGTGTCGTTTCCAAGCTTGCAACGACATAAAACCCAGCATCCCAGAGCTGGACGCAAACCCGACAGGTTTTACTGAAATTTTCTACCAAGTGATGAGGTTTCTAATCTATACCATCAAACGATACCTCCTGGCATTACTGTAATCATTATGCACCTATAACACGTCTCACAACTTAAAAGACTGACGCTGCAAACAAGCCTGTAAACATGAACTGTCAGATCTGCCCTATGTTTCCAGTTTATCTTGCGAAAAGAGAACAGAATCTGCAAGAGTTCCCTGCACACAGGATAAAAACAGCAACAACACACACTGAGCACTGCCTCATCTTAAAAGACTGATGCTGCAAACAAGCCTGTAAACATGAACTGTCAGATCTGCCCAATGTTTCCAGTTTATCTTGCGAAAAGAGAACAGAATCTGCCAGAGTTCCCTGCACACAGGATAAAAAAAAAGCAACAACACACACTGAGCACTGCCTCGTTTGACGTCACAACACGACTCGGTGGTGTATAGGGCAAAAACATAGTACCGTAGAACTGAAAACACAAACACACACACACACACACACCACACACGAACGCACGCACACACGCGACGCACACACCACACACCACCACACCACACACACACACACACACACAACACACACACAGCACCACACACACACACACACACACACACACACACACACACACACACACACACACACCACACGAAAGAAAGCCCAATACTCCCTTGTACGTGAGAAGTTCCCCCAGTTCAATTGACTTCTTCCACCACGAGCAAAGACATGTTTCTCCTTCCGGCTGAGAGATTACGTCATGCGTCGGCCAGGGCGCTAAGCGGACTGTGTGATTTGGTCAGGAACACGGGACAAGTCAGCTGTACGGGTTTCTGACTATCGGGTATTTGGAAGAGGTTGGGGAGGAAGGTCGAATGGGGGCGTGCCAGGAGTGGCAGAGGAAGTCTGGGGTAACTGAAGAGAGCAGCGTTGTAGTGTTTGAGGGGAACCAGGGGGAAGTTGTGGGGATGAAGGAGATAGATTGAGGCATGACAGGAAGCAAGGGGAATTCAGAACTGCGCGTGCGTGTGTGTGTGTGTGTGTGTGTGTGTGTGTGTGTGTGTGTGTGTGTGTGTGTGTGTGTGAGAGGGATAGAGACAAAGACAGAGAGAGGATGATGGTGGTGAGAGGTGGGAAATGACACAGGAATGAGAGCACTTAAGTAACAGAATGATCATCAAGGTCTTTTAGCTTTCTGATAGATTGTTCCTTCCTGCAAGAAATACGAATAAACTCAAAGAGCAAGAACGGTACGAGTAGTGAAGAGGCATTTATTGTCATGTCACTGTTATTATTAATGTTATAATTATTATTATTATTATCATCTTATTATTATTGTATTATCATTATTATTATTTCATCACCACCACCACCACCACCACCATCATCATTATTATTATCATTATCTTATTACCATTATTATTATCATTATTGTTGAGGTTGTTGCAACATATGCCACCTTAATGTAAAATGCATATCTTCTCACGACCCACAAAACCGTGTGAATTTAGTGAGCGGAGAGACCTTGAGTCCATGACCATGATGAAGCTCTCAGTCTTCTGCTCGTTTCTCGGTAGTTTCCGCCCCCACCCCCCGTCCCCCAAAGTCTCTTCTTCCGTCAAATATTTTTCGACTGACCTGCCACTTGTCACATTAGCTGTTGAATGCTCGAAATTTGCATGCAAGTAGCTGTGAAGAAAAACATTGCCAAGTCAATACCAACATTATCAGCTGTGAATGGAAATCCACAGCTGGTAATTTTGATATTGACTTGCTTAAACTTCTTCTTCTTCTTTTTATTTTTTTGTTCTTTTGTGTGGGCTGCAGACAACGCAGGTCTCGACTGCCAACTGGAAGCCATTGACCTGTAACGAGCAAAGTGAAAAGTCATGCCCCAAATACACGGAAGGGGGATGGGGTGGGGGGGGGGGTGGAGGGGGAGGGTGGAAGAAGGGAAGGGGACACGGCCACTTTGCATGCGCACGTACCAGCCATTTGCCAATCTTTTCCGCCATCACTCGAGGACGTTCGACTGTTGGTTGATTTATGGCAAAGACCTACTTTAGACCCCCCCCCCCCCCCCCCCTCCCATACCGTCTTCCCCTCTACCGTTGGTCGATTTATGGCAAAGACCTATATATATATTTTAGATCCACCCCTCCTATACCCCCTTCCCCTCTCCTTCCTATCCCTTTCTTGCTTTCCCGTACGAACATGTGTAGTTTATGGGTCATCTTTCGTAAAGCAGCAGCTTGGGGATGGGGGTGGGGGTGAGGAGTGGGTTCGAGGTGGGAATAGGGAGGGGCTCTAACATAGGAATAGAATTTTGCTTTCAGCTGCTTGCATACGTTGATTCAAGGACAACGATCATTACACTTGCTGTTCAAATGCATTTAGTGACAGATGAGCACATGATTTTTACTTTCCAAGTGGGAGAGACAAAATAGCCCACTTCCGGTACCGACAGAAATAACCAGAAACTGCGTGCGGCCAGGTGTGTGAATGATACTGTACTGTATGTATGTGTATGTAGGGAGGGGGGATAGGTGTATTTGTGTATGCATGTGTATGTAGGGAGGGGGGGTAGGTGGATGGTTAAGAGAGAGAGAGAGAGAGAGAGAGAGAGAAGAGAGAGGGAGAGAGAGAGAGAGAGAACTTTTCGCCTGAGCCTCACGCTGACCTTACAACTACCACCACGCCCGTTCTCTCTTCTCTTCTTCTTCTTGGATGCCGGTCGACAGATTTGAATTCATTTAGTTCCGCTTTTTACTTGAAATCAGTCAACTCCTCTGCTTAAGTTGTAGTGTTTCTATGTATATGTCACTTTATCATTATCACTGTTGTTGTTCTATTATCATTATTATTGTTTTGTTGTTGTTGTTATTGTTGTTGTTGTTGTTCTTCTTCTTATTCTCCTCCTCCTCCTCCTCCTCCTCCTTCTTCTTCTTCTTCTTCTTTGTCTTCTCGCTGTTGAAGAAACACCGAAGAATGATATCGTGAACTTCCCGGAGATCTAGGCCTACTAGATTCTCCAATACTGGGCATCCTGACCACAGCAGTTATAATGCCGTTATCGCACACGTTTGTTTACAAACCCGTATAGCCCCCACCCACCCACTCCACACACCCCTCCCTCTTCAGCGGTCTTCCTTTGATAGGAAGTGTTTGTGCCTCTGCCTGGAAAGCTGTCCACTTTGCACGCTCACGTGAACCCCATTGCTGTGTCCTATTCCAGTCACACGGTACACAGACACCGTGTTCTTAGAGTTTGATAGGCATTATCCACAGACTTGTATGTTAGCTTTTCTCATCAGCCGAAAATTAAAACGAGATCACAGTTAAATTTTCGGGTTAAACAGTGAATGTGACCACAATTATTATGATCGTAAACAGAAACTAGCTAAGCATAAGGACCTCTTCTTAACGTGTATATGTTAGAGACGTCAGATTTATTTAGGTCACTTCCAGTGCGAGGAAAAACGTAGTTGGGATCAGCAGTGGTAGGCAGAGAACATTCGCGTTTCTGACGTGTACATGCTGTCGGAGACGGTGTGTGGCAGGAACGATTTCTTTTCGTTGAAGTCTGTGCCCAACAAACACAGACGACAAATGGTCCATTATACTGGTGTAAACTGTTTGTCATAATCATCATCATTACAGTGCTTCTTTACTCTTGTCACTCTGTCTTGATATTTAGCGGGGGATCGGGAAAACGTTCTTCAGAGAAGCCGACCATCCGTGATTTCCGGTGGTAAGCGAATGGGCTTCACTGTCAGCCAGCTCCAAGAAAAGGAACATACAGGGGAGGGGGGCGGGGGGGGGGGGGGGGGGCTGGTTTCCACAAACGTGTAGTGCGCGGTCAGCTCAACTGGCGGAGAATTGAGCTCCCGTCAGAAGGTTATGAAGTGGAGAACGGAATTCTTGACTGAGAAAGGGAACAATAAACAGCAAATAACAAACAAGAATGGTGACTCTTGCTCCCAGGATGAGAGAACTACACGCTCATAACTCCAGACGATGCTTACGGCTCCAAGTTGCTTTGCATAAATGTGATAGGCGAACTGGTGCCGTAAACAGCATACATTTGGAGCACAAAAGTGGCAGGGACCCTGATTTGGAGTCAAGGGCGCGTCATTGTCTCATCATGTAAGTAAGAGTTACCCTTCTTGTCTGTTGTTTACAGATAGAAGGCTCTATGAATTGCTTACATTCAAACAACCAATCAGAGGACGATTCTAGTATTTACGGTGCACGGAAGTGAGGTTTCCCTTCCGACCTCCAGCCCCCAGTGACAACGTCTCATTTGTTTGCATCTTTGAGGTAGATGTTGAACACAAAGAACCTACAGGTGAGACAAAGTTTGTTTTTCATCTTTGTGTCATTTATTTACATACATCGTGTCAGGCTAGACGATTAGCTGTTTAGTAAACTTCCTCGCCACTGGTGTTCAACGTTCTTTGCACCTGCTGATTGAGTTCAATCAACGTTGCGCGCGTGGTGAGATTTAACGTCCAATCAGTTACCAAGTCTTGCGAATATGTCGAATAATTTCCAATGTTAGCATGAAAAAAAGTTTTCGTAGCGCATTGGTCGTAGGGGCTGAGAACTGAAAGCGGTCCACCGTCGGCGAGGGCATGGCATAATGGAGGCGGAGCCCATCCTTCTTCTTCCGCCACCTTTAATCTTCCCTGACCTGAATCAGGCACCCATTTATTGCCCGGTGGGCAAAGAGGGTTTTCAAGCCGAAAAAACAAATCCGACCCCACGAATGGTTTGAACTCACAACCGTCAGTTCAGCAGGCAAACACTCTGATAACCATTTGAACACGGGCCGCTTTTGGCATAGTAAACTCAGAAACCTCTACCTACAGGTTTAAAGCGCTTTTTCGTGGTATCAACAGCGAAGAAGCTTGCACACTTTGGCGAATCGCTAAGTCTATGGACAAAAAAGAAAAAGAAAGTTCAAAGAATCTGGTATCTGATTCCATTTCTTTCCGTTTAAAACGAACTTCATCCTCAATACAGACAAGAAGAATATTGTCCACACTCAAGAAGTCAGAGAGGATTTTCCCCATTATGTAAGTTTGTCCACCACTACCTTTTCTCTCATGCACCATGCATAGTAACGTCCGTTGATCTGTACACGGAATCATCGGAATTCTCCTCTTCTTCCATCAGCAGCTCATTTGAAGACAACATTCCCCATTACACAATTAGGTGCAGAGCAAGGTTGTTGACGTTATCGAGATACTTCACCACCCAATTGTTATTTAGTTGAGTCAGCCACTTGGAGAACCGCCATTCTACGACCTCCGACGTCCGGCTGTTCTATTTCAGGAAAATCCCGGTAGAAGCCTTCTTCCCGTCGAACATGAAGTCACTAGATACCGGCCTATAAAATGAATAAATCCGTTATTGAAATCTGACGGAAAGGGGACTCTGGAGTACCATCATCTCCGGTTGCCCACTTGACGTTTTCGCTGTGCGTTTTAAAGTGTTACCATCGCCATTGTGAAGGCGTCACTTTCGCCGCGTTCCATAAGCCCACCACCCCACCCTTTTCGTCCCGTTCTCCCTCAACAGCCCCACAACTCCCCCTGCCCTCCACTCGCTCTCCACCTGAGGGGGTTGTCCATGGACATCGTAAATAATCTAACAGGAATGATTCAGGCGGTTTCTCCCCGGGTAATACAGAGAACGCAAGACAAACGACTTCCTTGACAGCTAGTCAGTCCCCCTGTACTGACCGACATTACCCTTTCCCGGCAGCGATCAAACGACGGGCAATGTATCTGGCCATGACTCATGTCCAGGACCACCCTACAGACTAACGGCTGGCGGATCTGCTCCGTGTAAAGCAACGGTTCGCAGTCGGACGTTGCAAGATCGAATATCGATGGCGCTCAATTGAAAAAAAATGTTAACTCTTTCGCTGCCCATCTGTTCTGGTGGTATAAGTGTAGTGATCCTCCCACTCGCCTGGGATGGTTATCCCGTGTGTAAAGGCATCATAACTTACGTGGACATTACACCTGAATGGTGCCAGACTCCTCCAGGGTACAGTGGATGGACGTTTTCGAGGCCGACAAGAGGAAATGCTGGATGGACAGGTGAAGGAATGAACTGGCTGGAGGACTGAGGAGAGCGTCCCGACCTCCTGAGGTGCCAGAATGATGACGATGGAGACCATGCCAGCGACGACAAGGACGACGACGATGATGTTCAACTATGATGTTACGGACGATGATGATGGTAAAAAAAATGTCCTAAGATACGATTTTATACAACTTCATATAATTTGCGAGGGTAAATTATGATATGTAGTTGTGCGACGTATCGGTCTGTTACTCTGGTCTTGTTGTTGATAGTCTGATAAGTGAAACGATGTGACAATCATTTTCCTAAACTGAAGTACATGAAAGTCTTGAACCATAACAAGGTGGTCGGAAGAAACTTGAGGTAGAGCTTGACAGCACAAGGTCTTCAGAGAAGACTCCCCACCTCCTCAGACAATTGTGGCGGCCCCGAACTCTTTACATTGGAAGCGGTCGGGCCGCTACCAAGTCATGACTCCCAGATGCCCTTCTGCTGCCACATTTTTCCCTTTTTCCTGGCGCTGCCTGGATTCGAATCCATAACTCCCGGATGGGTGGGTGTCTCAAGGCGTGCCTTTTTAGACGGATATCTTACCCACATCGCTTTCGGACACCTGTTCAAAGTTGGGAAATTTAAGCCTTATGAAGTTCACTTTTGTTCCTTCTCGATCAGATCCAGCTGGAACTCCTTCCAGTTGCCTCTGCCATTGTCTAAGGGTTCTGGTCCACTTCTTACCAGAAATTCCGTGCGTTTTCATTAGATCATAGGCTGATGAGCGTACACATCTCCTTGCTCCAACCTCAGTGTCGAGGATTTTGGCCTGTCAGCCAGTTTCCCTCAAGCTGCTGGCAAGACTGGCATACTTCTCAGTCTTGCAGATATGAGCTTACTCCATTCTGCTTCTATATGGCACAGTGAATTCGGCCAGAATCATTTGTTTTGATGAACTTGAGTGAAAAACAATATCCAGTCTCATACCACTCTTCCTAATGATCTCTGGATGGTTGATTCCAATCGGGAGAGTCCTCTGTGCATTTCTAGTCATCCATTCCATTCAGTACTCCCTGCTACCATGTTCTTGACATCACAGCTGTTCCAGATCATGATTTGTAGCCTTCTGCCGTATAGAACGTTGTTGCTGGAGCTTCTAGAGGCGTGGTGTTTCTTCCGGTAGTGCTAAGCGCATGTCCGATCTCCTGAAGCACGTGGTTGTGCCTCCATGTATACCTTTTCTAGGTTAGCGCTGCTTTGCGCGAACTCCGAGCATAATCTACCGTTTGTTTCCGCGACAGAGTGGACATGTAGGATCATCTGATTTCCCCCATTTCACCAGGTTTGAATTTGAGGTCAGGAGGTCATGTACAGATCTGAGGATGAAGCTGACTCTAGGAGGTGTGTGTGCCATTTGTCATTGTAGCTGAAGCTTTCTAGAGCGCGTTTCCCACGTAGCCCACTGCCCCTGCTGGCCTTGCTGGACTGCCTCCTGGATTCTCTTGGCGTCCTCTTCTTCCTTCGATTCCTCTATTACCATGCCCCTCATTATTATTATAAAGTGTCTTAATAACAGCACTTATTCATGTAGACTATAACATGGTTTGATTTTAAATAGTTCAGTGGTCATAAGGTTATGGAGGATATCGGTAGTAAAGTTTGATTAGCGAAGAATTATTACCTGACAGTCATTCTCTCTCTCTCTCTCTCTCTCTCTCTCTCTCTCTCTCTCTCTCTCTCTCCCTCCCCCCCCCCCCCCCCCCCAACCGTGAACCAGTCAACGACGTGATTCAAATGCTCCTGCTTTCATCGGATATTTAATGAGGGAAAACAAAGATTTTGTCGACGAATTTTAGTTCTGCAAAAAAGAATGCTCTACAACATCGTGAAAAAAAACTAGAAAATTTGGACCAGTTCTATTGAAAATATTGGAGAAAAAATGTAATCGTGTCAAGCTGAAGCAGTACTCACACACAGCCTTTGAGACTTGTTTACAGACTTTTCTTATCGCTGTGCTCTGACCACATTCTGCATGATTGTTTTCTCGTGTCAGTCAAATGCGTGCTGATATATGAACGGCAAGACTGGTTTGTTCATGATGTGTATCGCTGGTTTGGTGGGGATGTCGATGCTGGTCTCTACATACTGTGTTGTGTTTCGCCTCCTCCGCACTCAGAGTTATTTGTCACAATGACCTGCAATTTCTTTGCTCGTAACTGATAAAGAATCTTGTCTAAGGTACTCAAACCCTCCATCTGCATGGTTTTTAGCGCGCGCTGTCAAATGATGTAGACTTGAATCCAGGGCCATCAACAGGAGATTTAATTTCAGAGTTAGGTCGGTCGATAAACTCACGGCTAGATACGATTTCCTCGGACATATCGGCAATTCGTGATAAAATGAGAGACCTTACAGACCAGCTCAAGAGAGAAAAGGAAGAGATTGCTGTAATTAAGGATAGAACTGTGCGGCTCGTAGAAAAGTTGAACTGAGATGAGTAAGATGAACGAGTTGTTAGAGATAAGTCGACATCAAGATAATAACGTACTGTACGGTGTATCTGAGAGATTAGAGGGAGAAAAAACAGATCAGTGTTTAAACGCGGTTCTTCAGTTACTTAACCAATGTGGCAGTGAGAAACATTGGAAAGAGCAAGATGTTGCAGATGCATTTCGCATTGGAAAGAAAGAGAAAACAGACGGGCCCGCCCCCTTTAGTGAAGATGATGAGGGGTAAAGACAAACGCCGCTTGATTTCAAGCAAGGCGTTCCGTCAAGCGCTGAAGAAGGAGGGAGTGACAATGAACGACGACCTGACGCCAAAACAACGTGATGAACTCCGCCAGCTGAAGGATGAGGGTAACGTGGCTTTCTACCGAGGGCGACGGCTGCATTGCAGACCCAGATAGTCCCAGACCAACCGGCAGGAAAAGTCAGCTTTGGGAGGGGGCCAACATTCATCAAACGGCAATCCACACCCCCGCCGAGCCAGTCCCTATTGCCAGCAGTATTGTCTCCCCACGCCAGCCCCTATCGCCAGCAGTATTGTCTCCCCACGCCAGCCCCTATCGCAGCAGTATTGTCTCCCAGGCCAGCCCCTATCGCCGCAGTATTGTCTCCCCAGGCCAGCCCCTATCGCCAGCAGTATTGTCTCCCCACGCCAGCCCCTATCGCCAGCAGTATTGTCTCCCAGCCAGCCCCTATCGCCACAGTATTGTCTCCCCAGGCCAGCCCCTATCGCCAGCAGTATTGTCTCCCCACGCCAGCCCTATCGCCACAGTATTGTCTCCCAGGCCAGCCCCTATCGCCAGCAGTATTGTCTCCCATGCCAGCCCCTATCGCCAGCAGTATTGTCTCCCCATGCCAGCCCTATCGCCAGCAGTATTGTCTCCCCATGCCAGCCCCTATCGCCAGCAGTATTGTCTCCCACGCCAGCCCCTATCGCCAGCAGTATTGTTCCCCATGCCAGCCCCTATCGCCAGCAGTATTGTCTCCCCAGCGCCACAGCCCCTATCGCCAGCAGTATTGTCTCCCCAGGCCAGCCCCTATCGCCAGCAGTATTGTCTCCCCATGCCAGCCCCTATCGCCAGCAGTATTGTGGCATCGCCCGATGCCTGCAGCCCTATCGCCAGCAGTATTGTCTCCAGGCCACTCGCCAGCAGTATGCCCCAGGCCGCCTCGCAGCAGTATTGTCTCCCCAGGCCGCCCACGCCAGCTAGTCTCAGCCACCTCCGCAGCAGTATTGTTCCCCAGGCCAGCCCCTCTCGCCGCAGTTTGCTCCCAGCCATGCCCCTCAAGACCAGCATCAACGACGGCTGTCCTATATGCAACAGCAGTGGTGCAGGGGATGGTGGCAAGGACGATGTCAACAGGAACCACGGGGTTGGAGGCGATGGGGGTGGAGGCGATGAGGGTGGTGGCGTTGGCCCCGGGGGTGACAGCGACAGGCAGGCCTCACCACAGGGGCGTTGTCAGGATACCGGTCTGTCACCTCCCTCTTTGTCCCTTCCTTGCCTCCAAGGGAGAGGGAGGGAGTTCTGATGTTGGCGACACTGGTGGAGCTGTCGATGATGGTACAGGCGGGAATGATGGAGTGGACTCTGCGTGGAATCATGGCGGAGGTCGTGGGGTCACCGCGCCCAGCAGAGAGGGCGGTCACGTCACGGAATTCCAGGTACTGGAACATTGACCATCAGACGCCCTGTCCAACAGAGGTGTGGGCGTTAAGACCAGACTGCGGTCGCAGAGAACGGGGGTTGATGGGAGGGTCGCAGCAGGAGGCTCCTCACAGGGGCGTATCGACGACATGTTTCAGCAGTCACAACAGGATTGACGCCAGACGGCTGCGTGCGGCGACGGAATGCTGCGGCCACCGCCACGCGCATCTACAGCAACAGTGGGGGGTCATGCCGTGCGCTTTCTGACATGGAATGTGGAGGGTATTATGTCTAAACTAGATGACGTAGATTTCAGACGTTTTCTGAACGATTTTGACATCGTGTGTTTAGTCGAAACGTTTCTCAAATTCAACACAGAGTTTATTGTTTACCAGAATTTGCACAATTTTCTAAAGCAGCTGTGAAGATTAGTCAGCAGGGCAGACATAGTGGTGGTATACTTGTCCTTGTTAAAAAGAATTACGTAAAATATGTGGAGTCTTTGAATTGCGATGCTGATAATATTGTTCTTTTAAAGTTAGATAAGAAGTTATTTGTAGTTGATAACCATGTAATTTTTTGTTCTGCTTATGTTTGCCCAGTTGACTCTCCATATTATGTATACAGAGGTGATACTACATTGATCTAGTATTTCAGATATTGAACAATGTATATTACAATGTTTACAAAAGTACGACAAGGTTTACTTTCTGCTTTGTGGAGATTTCAGTGCCCGAACGGGTCAGTTGAATAGTGGATTGGAGGAACCGGAGGCTGATGATGAGGCTTATGTGCAGCTGGAAAATACAGAGCTGAGGCCATCACAAGTCACTGTTGTTAACAGTTTTGGAAGAATGTTACTACAGCTATGTTCATATTGGACCTGAAGATTCTTAATGGCACATGTCTGGTGATGAAAAAGGTGAATTCGCTTATGTGTGTAGCACAGGTAGCAGTGTGATCGATTACTTTCTAGTGTCCCGAGAGCTTGTCAATGTAGCATCTGAACTCGAAGTGCTTGAGAGATTTGAATCCAAACATTCGCCTGTGATGCTTATGGTAAATAAAACTAAATCTCATATTCAGTTGCATGCAAAAGACAAGTTTATAGAAAGAATTACCTGGACTGATGAAAAGAAAACAGACTTTTAAACTAACATTAGGCATGAGCAGTTTCAGCATATATTGCACAGAGTAGCAGATTTGTTAACGGCTTCTGTGAATGATGCAGTCAGTTGTCTTGCTGGGGGTCTAGTGTCTGCGGCGAGTTGCATGAAAAGAAAAACATACATTGGCCAGAAACAGAGCCCTTGGTACAAGTGCAATTGTAGATTGGATTGACCAGAAACACAGCCCTAGGTACAAGTACAATTGTAGATTGGACTGGCCAGAAACACAGCCCTTGGTACAAGTACAATTGTAGATTGGATTGACCAGAAACACAGCCCTAGGTACAAGGCAATTGTAGATTGGATTGACCAGAAACACAGCCCTAGGTACAAGCAATTGTAGATTGGATTGACCAGAAACACAGC
This sequence comes from Conus canariensis, assembly GCA_033310375.1. NCBI lineage: Eukaryota > Metazoa > Mollusca > Gastropoda > Neogastropoda > Conidae > Conus > Conus canariensis. Next base: position 75,121,656 of record CM065714.1, on the reverse strand, counting down.
CCTTGGTACGACTACGATTGTAGAGCGGTAAAGAGAGAGATGCGACAAAAATGGAGAACATATAAAAGAACGGTGAAACCGGTGAAAAAAAAACGAAGAACAGAATAGAATACGTTATGTGTCGTAAAAAATATAGGCGATCATTAAAAGAAAAATCGCAATCATACAAGGCAGAAAAACTATCAAAGCTAATAGAAATGTCAAGAGACTGAAAACAGTTCTGGAAAGAAGTAAAATCATTAATTGGGCGAAGTCATTCAAAACCAAACATAAGTAAAGAGGACTGGTATAACCATTTTAAAGGGGTACTGGGGAATGAAGGTTCTGTGACAGCGAGCACCGTTTGAGGTCGAGTTAACTTCTCCTGGTATTGAAACACTGGACCGTTACATCATTGCAAATGAAATAATGGCGGCGGTGAATCATGCAAAGGGGAACAAGTCGCCTGGCGCGGATGGTTTACTTGCTGAAATGATGAAAACCTCGCTTCCTGTATGCCTCTTCTTTCTCGTCGCCTTGTTCAACCATATTCTTGATACGGGCGATAACCCAAGTGCATGGGTGCAGGCAGTGATTGTGCCTATACATAAAGGAGGTGATAGAGAGGCTCCAAATAATTACAGGGGTATATCACTGTTGAGCATTTTAGGAAAGGTCTTTGCTAAGATCGTGAATACGCGACTCAGCACGTGGGCAGAAGCTAACAATTGTTTTGTGGAAGAACAAGGGGGGTTCCGGCATGGTTATTCCACTGTGGACAATATATTTCTTTTGTGTGGTATTGTAGAAAGGTACTGTCTAAACGATAGGAAAACTGTATGTGTGTTTTGTTGACTTTCAAAAATGTTTTAACACTATCAATAGGAGCATTATGTGGAATGTTTTAAGAGGAGCGGGAGTGGGAGGGAAAATGTTGAGAACACTGCAAGTTATGTACAGAGCAGTTACGGCGTGTGTAATGTGTGGTGATGATGAACTGACTGATCATTTTGAATGCCCAAAAGGTGTGAGACAAGGCTGTATTTTGTCGCCAACATTATTTTCCTTTGTGATTCAATGAATTCGCGATTGAGATCACACAGAAGGGGCAGTTTGGTGTGCAACTAACGTCTAATGTAATACAGATTTTGATCCTGCTCTTTGCTGATGTGATTTTAACCTCCTACTGTGCTTGTGGCCTGCAGTCTCAAATTAATATTTTAAAGGTTTTGCTAACAAATCCGATTTGACTGTAAATGTGAGCAAGACAAAAGTGATTGTATTCAAAAAGGGTGGATTCCTTGGAGTGAATGAGCAATGGTGGTATGGAAATGAGAGAATTGCTGTGGTGAATAATTACAAATATTTAGGCCTGCACTTCACTACTAAATTGTCTCTAAACCAACCTGTTTCAGCACTTGCTACAAAAGCCAAAGTAAGAACGGTGAAAATACTGAAGTCTTTGTGGAGATTAGGATGTATTGATAAAAATGTGTTTTTTCAACTGTTTGATGCTCAGATATTGGGATTCAGACTCCAAATAAGATGGTTTTACGGGACTTGGACGATACCCTATATTCATTCATGCAACGATGAGATGTGTGAAGTTTTGGCTCCGAGTTGTTACTTTAACAAATGATAGATTGTCCAATAAAATATATGAAATGATAGTACATCTACAGGGAAATGGAAAAAGCACTTTTGTCTTCCAAAACAAAAGACTTGCTTTGTAAAAATGGATTCGGGCATGTATGGCAACAACAAAATGTCGGCGATGTTGCTTCCGTTCTTGCTGTCTTTAGGCAAAGACTTATGGATCAGTATAGGCAAACTTGGTCATCAGACATTTATTCTAATGTGCGTTATGAATATTATTGTGGTTTTGAAAATGTGTTTGAATGTGAGAAATACATTACCTATAGGCAAAGAAGATGTTTTCGTGATTGTTACATTCAGTTTAGGCTGGGGATTTCCCCAATTCTCAGTCATAAACTTCGCTATAGAAAGGATATCAGTCCAGCACAGTTACTCTGTCCTTTGTACAAAAGTGAAATTGAAACAGAAGGCCATGTTTTATTTAGATGTGAAAGTTATCGTAACTTAAGAAAAGATGTGACATTTACCCAAAGAATAAACATTCATGATATAGAAGCGGAAAGACGAGTTATGGCTGCAGACGATGAAAACACAGTGTTTCAGTTATCACGTTTTCTGTACAACGCATTTAAAATTCGCAAGGAAAATGCTTGAATACCTTGACTTTGCCTTAATGGGGGTGGTGGGCTTGAAACGAACATTTGTGTGTTTACTCATAAAATCGAGTTCGCGTTCTCTCTCTCTCTCTCTCTCTCTCTCTCTCTCTCTCTCTCTCTCTCTCTCTCTCTCAGATTTATTCTGTATCAGAATCGTAACTATGCTCGCTCTCTCTGACTTTTTTGTCTCTGTCTCTCTCTCTTCTCTCTCTCTCTCTCTCTCTCTCTCTCTCTCTCTCACACACACACACACACCCCACACACACACACACACACACACACATACACATTCACTCCTCCACCCCTCTTTCTCTCCCTCTTAGAATCATGACATAGAATCAAAAGTACATTATCTGTCTGTGCCTTTGTCTCTCACTGCAGTGTGGTGGACGTTGTGTGTGTGTGTGTGTGTGTGTGTGTGTGTGGTGTGTGTGTGTGTGTGTGTGTGTGTGTGTGTGTGTGTGTGTGTGTGTGTGTGTGATGTGAGTTACTGGGGGGGGGGGGGCGTGAGAGAGGGGTAATAAGGTGGGAGAAGGTGGGAGGGTTGGGGCTCGCATTTTAGGGTCGCGCACTTTAAAAAAAAAAAACAGAAAAAAAGAATAAAGAAAATGAGAAACAAAAATGAAAAGTTTGCGGGAAGGGAAGGAAATTTGGTCACGAAAAGCAGCCCATCCTCAAGTCAGCAAAATTGAGCGAGGTGAAAAGGAAAGAGAATAAAATGATGAGAGGAGAGAGAGGGGCGGATGGGGACGGAGCGAGGGATGGAGGACGGGGGGATAGTGGCGGTGTAGCTGAGGAGGAGAGCAAGAGATGGAGGAGCTGGTTGAAAACCACAAATGTCAAAGTCGTCTGCTCCCTAACATCCGCGATCCTGTTCCACCTGCCCTCCAGGTTACCTCGCGGTCAGCGCATTAATCAAGCGAACACGCCGTTTGACAGCGCTCGTCTGCCACATCAAAGTCCCGTAATGCTGTGCGCCGTGCGCAGTGATCTCCCGTGCCCTTCGTCCAACATGGCTCCGTTGCGGTGATCAAGTTTGCGGTACACGTCTATCGGTGCTCTCTGAAGTTTGGCGAAACAAACACCGCCTGACGAATTCATTGCTCGGCATGCTGACCCTAGTATCTTACCGAGTTCACCTTTGAAATTGTGGAAGGCAAGTGTCGCTGATTTTTAAACCTTTCTGATTTCCAACAAGTGTAAGCCGTTCCAATTTCAGTTTTGGTTTTATTATAGCCTGGTAGGAAAAATTCCTAGTTCAGAACCCCCACTCAATGTCGACGGTATTGCTTGGTGCTTTCAGCGCAACCGACCACGCAGGGTTCGTTTGGGGCAGTCATCAAGCACAGGGGAAAAAATCAAAGCTGTGTCCTAATCTTTTGAACGAAACTAGGCTTTCATGAAACAGAGGACAAATTAACCACAATTTATAAGATAATAGCTGACCCACCGACATCCCTAGGGCCGATAAGACTAAGCCGTGCTGACAGACTCATTCATTACCCTGTAATTCTTGCTCATCTATTTCAGAGTCAAAAATTAACATTTTTTTCATGACACACACACTCTCTCTCTCTCTCTCTCTCTCTCTCTCTCTCGGGTCACGTGGTTTGACACGAAGCGACAGGGCGCCATTTGTCTTAGCTGCGAAAATCATTTTCGATTAGTCTTTGACAATGCCAGTTACTGGACTTCCAGCGACTGTGGAGACAGCCCTGAGCGCCCTGCTAACCGAGAACACAGTGTCAAGCTGGAAAATTGCAGGTGAAGGCAGCAACACCGTCGTCGTCCTGCGACTGAAGCCAGCCGTCCCTGTCAAAACAACAATGGCGGATCCCGTCTTGAATCGAGGAACGCGAGTTCAATATTACCGAAAGAAACCGCCCAGCCAGGTGCGACGTGATCAGGAAAGAGCAAAGCAGCAAAATACACGGCTTGAACAGGTTGGTGCAGATAATGGAAACGCTTGTGTAGTGAATCAACTAGCCTTGTTTGACACAGAAGTTGAAGATCACAGTACACAGTGCACTACACAGGATGTTATTGAACACATCAAGCCAACAGATGTTGACAGCGAGACTGACACGTCGAAAGTTCAAGACAGTCTTCTGCCTTCGTACTCCAGTCAGTCTGAGTGCGACATCGTTAACCAGGAGATCCAGCACTCTGTCATCGACACAGGCCTCGAACATTCTATCGACAGAACTGTGGCAGGTTTTGACACGGGTGTGGTGAAAGACTATGTTAGCACTTTGACTGATCGGCAAGTTCAGAGACGGTTGAGGGATAAGCACAGAAACTTAGCATTCCGAAAGATCGTGCTTCACCAGTCAGATGGCGTGGGTGTGTTACTGTGCGAATCGGATGACATTGTTTTAGAGTTCGCCTGCGATCCGAGTTCGGAAGACGACTGTCTATTCTGGTTTGTCAAGCAGGAACACAAGAACATGTCATCGGAAGAACGTGTTAAACTCTCCCACCTGCGCAAAGGAAGACGTGCCAGCAACACACAACACACAGAGACGCAAGCACGTGCTCTACGGCGGTTGCACGCTCTCCTCGGCCTGGTGCAGTTCTACCTGGGATGACTGTCCTCCGCTGAACGGATCGTGCACACATGTCAGAGACAGTTTGTCGTTCACGACTTTGTCATGTAATGTTAAAAAAAAATGCATTGCTGTGGTTTCCATGTCAATGATATTATCGTGTCACGTTTTGTCAATGTACATCGCGACGCCTTGCTAAAGGAGCTGTACAGCTTAATAGCAATAAAATTCGTTCGTTCGTTCTCTCTCTCTCTCTCTCTCTCTCTCTCTCTCTCTCTCACACACACACACACACACACACACACACACACACACACACACACACACTCTCACACACAAACGCACACGCACACGCATTGAAATCCTCGTACAGAAATAGACAGCAGAATGGACGACTAGTGTCCACTCTAGATAGTGCTTACCTACATGTCAAACTACACAAAAATCCGGGCATGTTATAAATTGTTACAAAAGTAAAGTGTGTACCCGCATTCAAGCAAAGACAGGTGAACGGGCAACAAAGACAAAAATAATTGGACGACAGTTAAAAACAGATTTATTTTCAAATAAAGGGCAAAGTCAAAGAGAAAGATAGAAAAGGGGAAATTCTTGGCACGAAATATCCAGACGGCGATGACAGTTTATACTGAGAGCCCCCGGTATTCCACGACGGCTCTGTTTTGAGCGTTAAGCAAGAGCTGGAGAAGCGTTGTTTCCCATTAATGAAAGTGAACAGGATACACGGAAAGACTGTCCGGCGCCTTGCCTTCTTCAAATCTTGCCATCCTGTTTGTAGCCATACGAGCACGTAGCCACAGCCCTGTCCTCCTAGGCCTGAGCGTTTCCGATATATTTGCTCTTTTTTCTTGACTTTACTCAAATTGAGGACATGGTCCAGACTTTACTCAAATTGAGGACATGGTCCAGACTTTACTCAAATTGAGGACATGGTCCAAACTTTGATCTGACTTAATTGGATCTGATCTTAATTTGTTTTTGGCAAACGCAAACTGAAAAACGACTTTTGCGGACAGAGAGGAACCCTTCTTCCCCCTCCCCCTCCTCCTTCTCTCTCACTCACCCCTTTTTTCGCCCCTCATCTTTTTAACTCACAGTGACGCCGATGGACATCATGCCATTAAAAAGAAGAAAGGAAGAAGAGAAGGAAGAGAAAAAAACATGACACTCACGTTGGAGTAAAAATGACAAGCAACTCCTGGGTACTCCCGCGTGAAAGAGACAGCTGAAAGTGCCTCTTAACCCTCTAGTGACATAACTCGTGGGCGAAAAACGCTAAGTGGTCAATCTGCGCTCTCCTACTTGACGATAGGGACTCTCTGAAGAGGAGCCATTTGGGCGACGGTCCTTCCAACCGTCAAAAACCGTCCGGAGAGCAATTACTGGACAACTTCCCACGCTTCCAGTACCTGTACTTCTCCGGGAGGAAGTGGGGGGGGGGGAGTGAGGATGGGGAAAGGGGAAAGAGGAAGGGAGGGTGCGGCCTTTACTTTCTGGGTGGTGATCTAGTGTAATTGAATAGAGGTACCCTCTTCTGTTTTGTTTAAGCCCCGGAGCTAACTAATTCAATGCTGGACAATGACAAACATCCCACCCTCTTCTTCCCTTCCCCACGCACAGGTCGGAGATGAAGAACCGGTTTGTTTTCCAGATATACCCCTTATTTTAGACTGTGATTGTGTTGGTTTGTGGATTGATTTTATTTACTATTTTCCCCTAATCATGTTTCAAAGATTAGTTCAGCGTAACTTGTCAATATTTACTTTCCTGCATCTCCCCCCTTCCTCCCCACATACACCCAAAGACGAAAATGAACAAATGGTAGTTTTGTTTTTTATTTGGATATAGTTTATATGTCTAAAAATCATAGAAAAATACGTTGCAATGCACACACTTTGTAGCCTTTTGACGGGCTCAAAGGTTTTTACTCACAGTGTATTCGCGCATCACTACGTTCGAGGTCTTAAGTATCTTGCCACTTAGTCTAGAAGGAACTACGTAGGTGAATATAAAGTAGTGAAAATCTACGCTTTTGTTAAACAGTGTGTATACCCCAACCCTCAGAACAATGGTTTAGTAATGCTTTTGTTTAACAGTGTATATACCCCAACCCTCAGAACAATGGTTCAGTAATGCTTTTGTTAAACAGTGTATATACCCCAACCCTCAGATCAATGAGAAAGTTCAATGCTTATTGTTTGTAGTCCAGCCGACCATTTTGGGACTAGAACAAAATTATGAACTTCTAGCGATTACTTAAGAAAATATCAGACTGTAAAGCGGTTGCAAAATGCTTTCCCTTGACTGTTGCGCAGGAAGTTCTTAACTTTCTCTTAGAGATCAGTCTTACGACGTAAATGTATTGAACATGAACCTAGTCCCCCGAGAGCATTCCTGACAATGAAATAAAGAAATGATATCCAGATAGTAATATCCAGATAGTACTACATAAACGTAACAAAAGAATGAATGCGCTGTGTATCTTTATAAACTTTAAACAAAGCAAACTGCGTTTTCAAGAGGCACTCATTTGTTGAATTTTTTGTTTTCCCTCAGTTTTCTTTTTTAATTCTTCGCACACACAATTATACGCGCGCGTGATCGCTCAGAAACTCGCGTGCACGCATTCTTTCGCACACCCACGAGTGAACATTAGCATCCTCGCACGCACACTGAGAGGGAGAGAGAGAAGAGAAAGAAGTTATGGGAGGCTGTAGGTGGAAGGGGGAGCATAGGATGTGGACAATGTGGAAGCTAATCATGACCAAGAATGTCAACGCGTAGCCCCGAAGACAGTTATCGTGCGATTGTGCTCAAAACCAAAACTGACCGAGAGACTCTAATATTGAACGACATTGAACAACTTAACCAACTGAAGCCAAAAAAAGGAAACAGTTGACTTAATCTGATAGTTAAGTTTGTATTTGTGAATTAATAATTACAATATTTCATCTGAAAATGTACAATTCATAAAACAAAACCTACATTAAAAATATGTTTATGAAGGAACTGGCCTTTAGACTAAAAATCTAGAAATATTTGCCGAAATAGCTCAGTGGTGGAGCGCCGGACTCGTAACCTTGGTGATCCTGGGGTTACGGGTTCGAATCTCCGCGGGGCCGTTTCGGTACAGGGGGATTTTTCCCTCAGAGTTAACATTGGTTCTGACTCCATTTCCCATACAGTCCTTCGAATGAGACTATAAGCCGAGGTTCCGTGTGTGAACGCACGCATAACATCTTGCACACACGTAAAATCCCATCACCAACTTTCGGAAGAGAAGGCCAGTTTGGCCGTTGGTATGGCTGACACGTTACACATAGCATGCACCTGCGTGAGAAATGGAAAGAATGAAGGAAGTAAGGAAATTGAGTGAATGATATTCAACAATATTGACTGGATGACACAGGAAACGAATGAATGAAGCGCCAGCTGGCAGCTCTTCGGTCGGCACTACCCAGGTGGCAGCCCGTTGTGTAAACGAGTGTGGAATGTAAAGCGCTTAGAGCTTGGTCTCTAGCTGAGATAGGCGCCATATAAGTATTCATCATAATAATAATGATAATGACAATCTTTTGCAGACTACTAGAGAAAATTCATCTAATATACTAAAAGCGGTTTAAAGCTAACATGGCGAACAATTTAGTAGTGGGAAGAAAAACAAGTACAGACTAACAGTACCTCTGTTATTACATTAATAACTTGGCATACATTAAAAAAAAAAAAAAACAGGCAGAAAAAGGTAGTGAGATGGGGGGGGGGGGGGGGGGGGGGGGGGAGGCGAGGTCTGGAGAAAAAAAAGAAAATGAGATTGGAAAACTACGGCAATTAGATTACCACTGTTATCCATCATGAAGACAGAACTATTCATATCACCTCCTCCTAGGACTTTCGTCCACTGATTCGGACAGACACAGTTGATGACATCTGTGCTCCCTTGGCATCAAATGAAGATATACCACAGTCTATAATTCTTTAAGGGTTCAACAATAGCATCCAACAGCACCCCAAAGCAGGCAGGGAAGGGTAGAAAGTAAAACGAAAAGAAAGTGTCATAAGAAAATAAGTTGCTGAAAAACTAAAATCACTACCGAAACAGTATAAGAGGAAATCGTTTAGCCCATGCTTGAGGATCCATTTCAGGATGCAAGGGAGATCAAAATTGTTACTAGTCAGAGTGATCAGTTCTACTATTTCATAACCCAAACAATGTCAGTCATGTTAAGTGTTGACAGCAGCTAAGAAGTGTGCAGAACTGTCTTTACTTGGATCTCCTACGAGATGCAATCTTCCACCGATTAACCAAACAATTTGTTCAACATTTCAGTTGTGGGGGAAAACAAGTATACACCCCCCACCCCCAGCCCCAACACACACACACACACACACACACACACACACACACACACACACACACACACACACACACACACACACACACATGTTCTGTGTGTTTTTGAATGCGTGATGCGTCCGCGGTGCCCTATGGAAATTTATGAATATTCCCTTACCTGTGCAAACTGAAGCATTGATTAAAAGAAAACGGGAACACCACTAAAACAGCTAACCTATTAAAAAAAACTATTAACAACTCCAACAACAACAGTAACAACAACAGCAGCAAGAAGACGAAGAAGAAGAAGGAGGAGGAGGAGGATACTAATGAAGGATTTTTAAGGCAGACAAAAGCGTACTGATAGTCTGAGAGGTGAGATCAGTGTGACGGAAATATTTCTGATTCAAACATTCGAAACGATCAATAAACTGATGGAAAATGATAGTCTGAGAGGTGAGATCAGTGTGACAGAAATATTTCTGATTCAAACATTCGAAACGATCAATAAACTGATGGAAAATGATAGGTTGAGGGGTGATGGAGAAGGAAGTATGAATATAACAGATGAATGTTGGGGGGGGGGGGGGGGGGGGTTTCGGAAAAGCAACAATGGGGCAACGTGGACAGCATGAAGAAGTACGATAGCAATAATACGAACATGTAAAACCAATATAAGTCGTAAAGTAGATGGAAGAAGAAGAAGAAGGTGGAAGAGGAGGAGGAAACAATAATAACAAGTAAAAGGAAACTGATAATTAGAAGAAAAAAAAAAAACAATGACGGTTCCACCGCCTCCATTACCACCAACAACAATACAGACAGCAACAACGACAGCCACAACATCAAGACGAAGAATAAGCAACGCATACACAGAGATCTATCGGAGCAAAGAACAGGAAAGAAGACAGCGCTCTGTGACTGAGGTTACAACATTCCATCATTGCTGTTACCACCACCACCACCATCACCAACGGTATCAGCATCAGATGCAACAACATCAAGACAAAGACGAAGCAACACACAGACAGCAACTGCCTGGACCTGGGGCAGGAAAGGTGACAGCAGTTTGCAGCTGGGCCCGCAACATTCTATCATCGCCATCACTACCATACCACCACCAAAAAATAACAAAGTCAGAAGCGAAACATCAAGACAAAGATGAAACAACACACAGGGACTGACCGGAGCAAGGGGCTGGAAAGGTGAGACCGCTTTGCGGCTGAGGCTGCAACATTCTGGCACCCAGCAGCACCGCCAACAGTGTTGCCGTCAGCATCCCTGATACACCACGACCACCACCTGCCATCCTGCAAGGTTTACATCACCATCATCCACTGTTTGGAACCATCTCTTTCTCTGTCTGTGTGTCTGTCCTTGTGCCTGTCAGCCGATGTGTCTGTCTTCCTGTTTGTACAAGCATCAAGATTTCTTGTTTGTTAGCTATCCGTGTCTTGATTTATCATATTTAGACACATAGACAGACAGGTAGTTCGGTAGGAACGTAGTCGAAAAATAGATATGTAGATAATCAGATAGAGAGACGCAGACAGACGGACGGAAGGACGGAGAGAGAGAGAGAGAGAGAGAGAGAGAGAGAGAGAGAGAGAGAGAGAGTTTTACTGATTGATAGATAGGTAGATATAGAGATAGATAAATAGAAGGATAGATCGATCGGTAGATTGATTGACTGATCGATTTCCATATCGCTTAGAGCCCAGTTGACTACACAAGCCATGGCAGGGCTGAAATGTCGTTAACAATCAAAAGCAAGACTATGTACAAGTGAACATGTCATTGCTAGCAGTTGAAAGACAAAATCATTGTCGGCTATTAGTTGAAGAATAAGCTAACAATAATCAATCTTGACCACGTATTGATGACATGAAAAGGAATGCATGGATCTCTTTTAAACACTTTCTTTTCAATTCATGTGAGGGTCTTATCCGCACGGGGCTTGTTATATTGCGCTTATGTCTCATAGTGTGCAATTCTCGACACTCAATAAAGAGGTAGCAAATACTGAGAGGTTCGACACACGATATGTGATATGAACCATTTTCATCTTTCCAAACGTACTAAAGAGAGCAGAATGTATGAACAGTGTCTGGGCTCTTCGGTGCAGAGCTTTTTTTTTTTTTTTTTTTTTTGAATCGTAATTCCCATAAACATACACTGATGGATCCACTCCTTGACGATGATGCTTCTTCCATTTTGTTTCTCATAATTGGCCTTTTCCAAACACATTCGTTCTGACAGTTCCATCTATACCACTGAACTGGATGCACTGGTTTTGGCGCTACTAATAGTGTCCCAATCCAACCATAAAGACTCTCTGCACTCTTCCGCTCTGGCGGCAATGGCTGGCCCTTGACATTAGTCACCCAGAGCTTCTAAATATGTTTGAAAATTCGAAAATTCCTGTCTGGAAACTTACAACATCGTTCCCGCCTGGGCCCCTGGCTATGTAGGTGTTGGAGGCAATAAAAACGATGTACGCTTCAGCAACAATGCCACAACTGAAAAGATGCCCACGTGTTTAATTCCGTATACAGATCTGAACCCCAATGTACAAACTGACTCTAACATGAGGACTGGAAAAACAATAAACTTTTTCCAAATCGGCCGACCTAAACAGTTCCTCCCAAGTGTTCTTTGGAACTAGGTGGAAGCATTATATATATATATATATATATATATATATATATATATATATATATACAAACATACATATATACGTACATACATACATATGTGTATGCATACATTGAAAGATGATAAATGGATTGATTTGTTTTGGCCACGGTCCCTTTTCAGTGGAGTACATTGTTTAAATCAGTCATAATTATTAGCGAAAGCACTACAAATGAAACCATAAAAAAAAATCAATTTTTAAAATCTGCAACCTATTTTTCACTTCATTTTTCTTCTATCGTATCCACGTACCCTACCAAAACAATATTAAAATAGACTACAGCAGCACATTAAGATGGGCAGCAAAAATTACTTTTTTTCGGAAGGGGGGGGGAAGACCTGAATGAAAGCTCAGTTCTCTTCTTGTGTGTGTGTGTGTGTGTGTGTGTGTGTGTGTGTGTGTGTGTGTGTGTGTCCTGTCCCAGCACCATCCCAACAGAATCCCCTGAATCCATATGCTAGAAACGTTGGCCATATCTATGACTATACCTGACACATAAGACTGAACAACGCTAGTGAAGCTGCCACTACACTAAACTGAACGCACACGCTGAAGACGAACATGCCACGTGAACATGCAGTCAAGCCTGAGCACGCCATGCGCCAGCGACCAAAGACAAGTAGAGAGATGAGCACGCCAAAGTTGACGAGGACGTTGACGAGCTCATCGGGGTCTAGATCAAAGGCTTCCAACAGGGGTCTTCGCTTCCCGGCACCCCAGGGCTCACGGTAATGACAGGTGTCCCCTCTTGCCCCTCCGGTGGAGCGTGAAGCCCTGTAATCCTTGTCGGTCCGAAAACTGGCGAACTGTGAGGACGTGTCGACTGCAATCACACGTCGAGTCGTACAGCGCTCCTTGTGCACGAACTAGACAGAGCTTCACTTGGGGTGGAGGGGTGAGGGACAGGCGTGAAGGGGTGAGAGGGAGGAGGGTGAACAAGGGAGAGGAAGGGGTAAGGTGAACTGGAAAAGAGAGGAGAAAGAGGGGGAAAGAGAGAGAGAGAGAGAGGGAGAAGAGAGAGAGAGAGAGAGAGAGAGAGCAGCTCGTTACCTTTATCCTTCCTTCTGGTTATCATTCTCACTTTTCAAGCCTTTTTTGTCGTCTTTCACTTTTTGTTCAAGTCCGGGGTGGGTGGATGGGAGGCTTCTGCTTGGGAGGCTGCCTCTTTTGTTTATACTCTCTCTTCTTATTTTCTCCGAGTAAAAGAAATAAACCCAGTTATAGACAAATAACATGGGTAAGATAAATTAATGAAAGAAGCCATGCTGACCAAGAAAGGTGGACCTGTAATACCTGATTAGCATTGTTTAAAGCAACGCAAAAACTTTTGTTTTCAAATTGATACTGAGCAGAAGCGTTTCACCTGATGACCATTCCACTACTTGAAGTTATTCTGGTTTGTAGGATGTAAAACATCGACGCAAGACTCAATACATTAAAGCAGAAGAGGCGGCGCTGTTCAAGAGTTCGTTGGAGATACGGGCCACCCTTAAAAACATCAATATGGTCAGCATAGTAATCATTATCATCAACATCTTCACAGGGGTTCATCCATCCCTAAATCCTTGCCATTTCTTTCTCTTTGACAATGGATCTTTGTCGTCTGCAATTCTATTTCTACCTAAGAATTACATCCCTTTACAAATTTCTGTCCGTGACCCGGTTTGTTCAGTTATCCATGCTTATGAATTATTCAGTATTGTTGGTCCCAATTCGGAGACCAAACTACACACCAGTGCACTGAAGCGAGGCATTTTTTTTTTTAAATTTTGTTGAAAATGTAAAGTGATTGAGGCATGGAAATGGTGGGTTGGAAAAAAAAAAACACGCTCGCTCTTTGAACAATACAAAACAAAACAAAACAATACGTACAACGCCTTATTTTTTCAGCTGCGTACATATTCTTTCGATTTATCTATCAAAGTTACTTTTTTAACAAGAACCACTCGCGTTTGCTGCACGTAATCACGCTCGCAAACTCTTTTTGAACACTTTCTCATTTCATCTTTGTCACTGGAATGATTAGGATCCGTTTTCCGACTTACTTTCGTTCAACCGAGTTCGCTTGTGAATGAAATACCCACATCTGCATTCTCCTTCCATCTCTACCTCCCACTCTCCGCCAGTGTTTACATCATTGATGAAAAATCATACTTCGGACGAACGTCTAGGTATTACCATAAATTGAAAAAAAAGTTAATTATACTGTGTTCAAGCTTTCCGTTTACTTTGTAACATATACATTTTTTGAATTATAAACAAAGCTCGCTGTATGTCTTACATTGAATAAATATGGGAGGTATGCATTATCTCTGCAGTGGTAGATAATTCTGTCTAACTAACAGTATGTGCTTGAATGGGGATTAATAAATGTGTCTCACAATCAGCCTTCTATAGTTTATAGTCTTCAAGGAGGAGACCATCTCCAAAGGGGAGTAAATTGACTAACATATCATTACTCCTGGTCATATACTGGTTTTTCGAAATCTGATTGTTTCTCCTCTGTAACCTCAGAAAGTCGTAATTTGGTTTTTCTGCCTTTTAGATTTTAAGCAGAATGCTATCCCAGAAAAAGGCAGGTGGGCAATATTATAGTATGTTTGTTGAATTTTCCAAAAATCAACCAAAGATCTCGCATAAGAAGCAGAGAATTATGAAACAACAAAATAAGCTACATTTTCTTGTGAAAAGTAGAAAATATAAAAAAGATAACATCTTGGACACAAGTGCTGAGGACCAGTTCTTGGAATGAATCCGCAGGGGACTGAACTATAATAAACTAATAAATTCCAAGGATAAGTAACTGAGCACCATTCCAGCAACTTTCAGAGCAGCTTGGTGTTGCAATGACTGCAAGAAATATTAATTATAAAACAAAGCTTGCTCTTATGTCTTAGATTGAAAAAATATGGGGAGATAAGCATTCATATCTGCAGTGGTAGTCTGTGTGGACCTTCTTCTATCTGTATTTTTTTGCAGTCATTGCAGCACAGCTGCCCTGGAAGTTGCTGGAATGGTGCTGTTACTTATCCTTGGAATTTTTAGTTTATTATATATGTACATATATAAATTGTGTGTGTGCGTGCGTGTGTGTGTGTGTGTGTGTGTGTGTGTGTGTGTGTGTGTGTGTGTGTGTGTGTGTGTGTGTGTGTGTGTTCACTCTGATCATTACCCTCAATCAAAAACATCCTTCTCTCTCTCTCTCTCTCTCTTTCTCTCTCTCTCTCTCTCTCTCTCTCTCTCTCTCTCTCTTCCTCTCTCTCTCTCTCTCTCTCGTCGCCAGTGTTTACATCATTATCATTATGCAAAATCATACCTCGGACGAACGTATAGGTATTACATAACTTGGAAAAAAAAAGTTAATTCAACTGTTTTCAAGATTTCCATTTTTGCGATTACTTTACGATACTGTTTTCAGTTGTGTGACAGCCTCCTCGCCTTTCAGAGCTGTTTCTTCATTATTGCAATGAAGAAAATGTTGGCGACCAGAAAACTTAGAGAGAGAGAGAGAGAGAGAGAGAGAGAGAGGGAGAGAGAGAGGAGGGCAAGGAAGAGGGGGCGGGAGGGAGGGCAGAGTCCACGTAAACAGATAGAAAAAGGTCCACACAGACACACAGGAGGGCAAGATGGAAAAAAAAACCCAAGATAAGTGGAACCATAGAGACGAGTGGAAGCAAGGTCAATCGAGCAAATAAAACCGACAAAGGGACTGATAGCCACAGCACCACAGACAGCACGTCAGAACGAAACGCAGTCACACAGGCGTCGCAGCAATCACGAGCGGAAAGGTGGGGATGGCGGAAACAGTCAAACCCTAACTCCTTCCTTCCGGCTTTCTCTTTTCTATAGGTGATGTTAACATTGTTCATATCAGAACACATCAGCAGTTTTAGCAGCAGCAGCAGCATTATCATCATCATCATATCATCATCTCATCATTATCATAGACATCGTCTTCGTCGCCGTCGTCGTCGTCGTCGTCGTCGTCATCATCATCATCATCATCATCATCACCCTGCTTCTGCTAGTGCAGCTAGTGGTTTAGCTATTGCTGCTGTTGATGCTTTCACAAATGCAACTAGTGTTTTACCTATTGCTGCTCCTGTTCCACTATTGCATCTAGTGCGTTTGGCTGTTGCTGTTGCAGCTGCCTCTACTATTGGAACTAGTGTTTTAGCTGTTGCTGCACCTGTTTCTACTGTTCCAACTAGTGTTTTAGCTGTCGCTGCTCCTGTTTCTACTACTTGCAGCTAGTGCTTTAGCTGTTGCTGTTGCAGCTGCCTCTACTATTGCAACTAGTGTTTTAGCTGTTGCTGTTGCAGCTGCCTCTACTATTGCAACTAGTGTTTTAGCTGTTGCTGTTGCAGCTGCCTCTACTATTGCAACTAGTATTTTAGCTGCAGCTGCTGCTTCTACTACTGCAACTAGTGTTTTCTTATTGCATGCTGCTGCTACTACTTCTGCCGCTTGCTGCTGCGTGCTGCTGACCTTCTGCGCTGCTGCATTTTGCTATTGTTACTATCCTACAATTACTGCTGCTGCTACTACTGCAACTATACCTTTACTACTGCTGCTGCGTCTACTACTATGCTCTGCTGCTGCTGCTGCTGCTGTTGCTGTTGCTTCTCTCCACAATGCTGTGCTGCTGCTGCTGCACTAGCCATTATCACCCTACGACAACCACTACTATGTGCTTTTCACGTTCTGCTTGGATTTCACATTAAAAAACATCTAGATTCTCTGTCTGTCTGTCTTTCTGTCTGTGCTTCTGTTCTCTTTCTCCTTCTCTATCTCTCTCTCTCTGTCTTCTGTCTTCTTCTTTTTTGCGTGTTGCGTGCGTGCCATGCCCGCGCGCGCGCGTTTTTGTGTGTTGGTGTGTGGTGTGTGATGGGTGGTGTGTGTGTGTGTGTGTGTGTGTGTACAAATCAAGTTTTCTTGCCTTTTTGTGACTTTCGCTTTTAATTGCTTACTGCAGTTCTAGGAAAAGGAATTCAATATTATTCATTTTCATTTGGATATGGATCAGTGTGGTTAATAACAGAAGGAATGTTTACTAACGAGAATAAGAAGTTGAGGAGGAGAAGGAGAATGTGAAGGAGGAAGAAGAGAAGAAGATTCAAAGGGACGACTGTAATGAAGAAGAGAAGGATGATGGTAAGGAAGATGACTAGATCCACGCCCTCCCTCATCTCTCCTGCCTGCTCCCCCTCCGTTATTATAGCCACAACTGGAAATGCACTGGTAGAAACGAGCGTGTTTTGTCTTTTGGTGGAGTGCGAGTGAATCCTGATCCAGAGTGTACATGAAGACCCGATGATAACAACAGTGAAACCATCTATGATGATAAAAACAACAGTTCTCAGGGGAATTGGCATACAAACTTAAGTACGTCTCAGCTTACATGGGTCACTTCGAAGTAATCTCTTGTCTGAAATACCCCCTCCCTCTCTCATCACCATCCGCACCCTCTCCTGCCCATCTCCTTCCCTTTCTCCTCCGATCACTTCTCCGCTATTATAGTTTGGCAACAATGGCAGCCAAAGGCCTGTTTTGGGGCGATTGCGGTCATAAGACGGGACGACGGACGACGCCGAGAGGGGGGTAGGGGTGGGGTAGAGAGATGGTGGAAGTGTGGTGGAGGGGGGGGGGGGGGGCACTAAAATGTGTCTGTTAATACTGACTCGAGTTTCTCCTCCCAGTCCACCCCCTTCTCCTAACCAACACCACCCCCTATTCCTCCCGACCAACACCGCCTACCCCCAAACACACACACACACACACACACACACACACACACACACACACCACACCACACCACACACACACACACACACACACACACACACACACACACCACACACACACACACCACACACACACACACACACACACACACACACACACACACACACAAAACACACACACCACACACACGCCTAACCGTACTCCCGCCTCGTTACTCCTGGCCCCAACCCCCGCGCCCCCTCCCCCTTCCTCCTTTTTATCTCTCTCCTGTATGTGGGACTGGTCTGCAGGAGTGGCACCCTCTTGCTGTCCTATCTTTCTTTGTTTATTTGCTTGTTCGTTTCTGGTTTTACCTCGCACAGTTATTGGTGGTGGTGGTAGTGATGATGGTGGCATGGTGGTGGTTGTGGTGGTGGTGGTGATGGTAGTAATATGTGTGTCGGTGCGTGCGTGTGTGTGTGTGTGTGTGTGTGTGTGTGTGTGTGTGTGTGTGTGGTGCGTGCGTGCGTGTGTGTGTGTGTGTGTGTGTGTGTGTGTGTGTGTGTGTGTGTGTGTGTGTGTGTGTGACGGGGTTGGGGTGGGGGATAGAGTTTGGCTTGTGTTCGCGCTTCCGAAAAACGCTGCGGAACAGGTCAAGTGTAGTTTAGGGAGTCCTGTCCGTCTGTCTCTTTGCCTGCCTGCAGGACAAGTTAAAAACAAGTCTGAAGGGTCATCATCAGATAGCAAAAAATGTCCTGGCAGAGTTGACATCCAGAAAGTGATTCGCCGTTTATGTCCACAGGAGCAAAGCGGCGAAATACTGAAGGCTAGATCAAAGATGTAGAGGGGACAAGATCAGCATCTTCTTTTTCCAGTTGGTGTTGCATTGAAGACATCGTAAGCATTCACCGCTTCCTGTTGATCTCACTGGCAGTGTGTCTGCCTCTTGTTAACGGATTGGCTCTCTCTTCACTACACTTAACAGATAATAGTATCAAACTGAAGAGTTTGAAGAACATACCCACAAGGTGGGTCCTGCGCAGGCCAAACCTACTTGCAGTCAGTGGGCCAGTCTCGGTGAACGCAAGAAGGTGGACTACTTTATTATCTGAGTGGTCACCCGAGTCAGTAGAAGAACTGGCTGGAAACTGTTTACCGCGCAAACGAAGGAGACTCTGTCAGAGGCGAATGGAGGGAAGACTAGGCGTGATACTGATCCTCCACCTGTCTACACCTTTGGCTAAGTGTTCATTGCAGGGAATAGTACCCACAGGACACGCTGGGCCTCTCTCTCGCTCTCGGACACTGATTTTCTTCGTCTTTTTCTCTTTTTTTCTTTCGTTTTTTTTTAAGCATATAGCTTGTATTTTATTATTTTATTTAAGTTCGTTTTATTTTTAGCTTTTCTTAGTTTGAAAATCATTTCACTTCTTGGGCGAAATGAACGGAAAGCTTTCTTTGACGGATGGAGCATAAAAGGCCCCATATAGTTTTTGTGTGCATGGCGCCCACTGAGAGCAGGCGGCAAGGTGGGCTGTAAGCCGCTGTAATTGAGTGCCTTTGATGTCAGGGCAACACAGCTGCTCCCTTTGATGTCAGGGCAACACAGCTGCTCCCTTTGATGTCAGGGGAACACAGCTGCTCCCTTTGATGTCAGGGACACAGTGCTCCCTTAGTAGGGAACACAGCTGCCCCCTTTGATGGCAGGAGAACACAGCTGCTCCCTCAGCGGCCTGAGGGGTAAGACAGAGGGCACACCGTGTTTTGCCTCTTTAACTGGTTTTCTTGGGGGGGGGGGGGGGGGTCTTTTTTTTTTTTTTCGTTTGTTTGGTTTTATCAAAATATGCAGTCTAACCTCCGCCTTTATTATTTCTTTATCGAGCGGTCATCTTCTCTTTCCTACAAGTTTTCGTAGCATCAACTGACGATCATGCCATGGTAGATCTAATTTAGGTTGAAATGTAGCAGCATAATACAAAGAGAAATGTGTGGACAGTATGTTGTTTCTGTTGTTCTTTTCCCTTTTCCCCTTCTTTTTAATGCAGAATTATTGCAACTTTACATGTAATCTAAATTAAATGGTTTTCAACCTCCATTTATTTCTCCTATTGAACAGGGTTTTTTTTATAACCGAGTTATGTTGGTGACTGTTGTGACTATCATGAGTCCAACGATAGAAACTGGTACCGATTTACAATTTTAAACAATGACAAAAAATATCAAATTACAATGATAAACAATGACGAAAGATATCAATTTACAATTATAAACAATGACCAAAGATATCAATTTACAATGGTAAACAATGACGAAAGATATCAATTTACCGTCGCCTACGCGAAACTCAGATACATGATAACCTTCAAACAGGTGTATCTGTATTCTGACAAGACAGAATGCTTCACAACCAGTTTTTTCGAAGCAGTCTTCTGTTTTCACAACGCCAGCTAGGTGTGGACCTCAGCAGACAGAGACAAGCTGAACTGGGTTTCATGGCCATTTGACCTTCGAACCACTGTGACCACTGATCAGCCTGCTACACTGTCCGGGACTACTGCCAGTTACTCCGTGGCAGTTTCAATAAGTAGCAGTAACGGCCATTTTCCACGCTTGGACATCACTATTGCACCCCGACGTTGGGTTAACCAACGAGAAAAGGTTCTTTCTTTAGACAAACGCTTTTTTTTTTTTTTTTTTTTTTTTTTTTTTTTTTTGTCGCTGCGGTGTTTAAGTTTTTTTTTTGTAGTAGAGATGGTTCTTTCGGAAGTGAACCTGTCTGGTATTTATGCATCATGTGATAGCATACTATGTCATGACATGCATCAGATGACGTCACACAAAGGGAAATAAGGTGGATGGATTTTTTTTTTTTTTTTTTTTTTTTCGTTTACGTGAGATTTCAGATTTGTGGGGGAAAAAGCGACTTTGGCATGAATGAAACTATGAAAAAGAAAAATTTCATCATCCTCTCCCTCCAACCTCCTCTCCCCCTTCTTCCCTGCTTCCTAAAATCATTCCCATCCCCATCATCATCATACCCCCATGATCTCTCTCTCTCTCTCTCTCTCTCTCTCTCTCTGGAGTCCATCGTCAGCCGTCGAGCAGAGCGGACGTGTTTTTGCAGAGCTCTCCTGAATTGTGAACACTTCTTACTGTAGCTATGACAGTCAGTCTTCAGGCCTATCGTTGTGCAGTCGGCCAGTTCTCATGCATTTTTCCGACTTTGTTATTGAAGAAATGGCTAAAAAAGAAAAGGAAATTTCGTGAATATACAGAAGATGTTTGCAGTGGTTTGGACATTGCCGTGTTTTGCATCTGGCTGTTGATGTCAACGTTGATTTTCTTCAGCGCCCCTTTCTGCATCTACACGATAGTCTGTGTACATGGACTTGATGGCAACGCAGGATACTGTGAGTGCGACATTTTGCCCTTGATCCTCCCTGCAAATGATATCGGATCAACACCCCATGGTCAATCATCCTCTACTATGACATCACCACAAACTTTACTCCTTTCTTCTTACCTCTCGCCCAACTTAAAGCTGCTTTTGATGCTATGCGGTGATATTGAATCCAATCCCGGTCCAACAGTAGAAGATTCTGTCAAACGTCTTGAAGCAAAAGTGGATCAACAGGCTTCACGTATTGAGGTGAAACTAAACAAATTGATTGATTCTATGGATGTCATGCACACACATAGCAAAGAACTTGATAAAAAATTCCAGTCACTGGAAACTTCTGTAGAAAAGAACTGCAATGAAATTAAGAAGAAAGTGTCGTCTCTGGAGGGAGCCATCAGAGAAAATAATGAAAGATTAGAAAGACTTGAAGTGGACCAAGAAGATCTTGCATCAAGAGTCTCGAGGTTGGAGGCGGAGATTGAGAGACAGGAACGCTATTCAAGACGATCAAACTTGCTGTTTTATGGACTGAAAGAAGAGGTAGGCGAATCTTTCGTTAACTGCGCTTCAAAAATAGTGAACATCTTTCAACGCTACTTTCCCCATAAGCAATGGTCAGACACAGACATTGAGCGAGCTCATCGCTTGGGTTCGTCAGTTCTCCAAAACGGCCGCCCTCGCCCGATAATTGTCAAGTTCCTGAGGTGGGGTGATGCAATGATTGTCATGAGGGACAAGGACAGTAAAGCCAGACTACGGATGAATGATGGGATCCGTGTCGTCACAGACCTGACCAGACAGCAGAGGGACACTATAGCGCATCACAGACAACAGGGAAAGAACGCCTTCTACGCCAAGGTAAATTAATAGTGCAGGATTTCCGCCTGCCTCCTACCCAAGAAAAGGTGTCCAATGAAGATTCCCGTCGGTCTCCTCCACTTGCTCTGTACTCAGAGAAAGCAGCAAGCAGGCAGGAAAACCATCAGAGCACCATGACACCTTCATGTGAGCAGACCAGTCCAGAAGCAGGTGGTAGCAGGTACCTGGAAGCAGAGGGTCCTTACACAGATGCAACTGAAGACGATGAACAGCCCGAGTCCCCCCGTCTAGCCCTGCCCAGTGTATCTACGCCCAGCCAGCCCAGAGCCTCAGCTACACCCCGGGGCTTTGGACGAGGGTCTCCTCGTCATGGTTCTGAACCTACCTGTGGGGAAAAGGGTGAGGGTAAAGTGATGGGAACAATGTCGGGTGGGAGGGTGCGGGAAGGAAATGGAGGGAGGGGAAGAGGTAGAGAGAACAACAACAGCATGAACTCTTCTCAAAGTTCACCCGTAATGACAAGGACACGCACTGCGTCACAACAGAGCACCCTGCCTCGAGGTTGGAATGTGAGCAGATCAAAGACTATGCAAAATAATAGGAATAAGGACCAGAATGTCATGAACAGTGCCGATGACAAATGACGGGCAGGCCATGGCCCAGATAATAACGGTAACTGTGCTGAGAAGGGAGGTAATGATGCAAATTGTAGTACTAATTTTGCTATTAACCAGTTTGGTTGTGTGGATAAATGTGTGAATGATCACTTTTTGTCGTTTATCACTTATAATGTTGAAGGTTTGTTAACAACAGCAAATGAGATAGATTTTTCTTCGTTTGTGAGTAAATATGATTTTGTTTTTTTGGTGGAAACTTTCATTGAATCAATTTCTGGCACGTTTGTTCAATCACATATTCCTTTCGTATCCCCTGGTGTCAAAGTGTCGGACAGTATCCATGGTCGCCTTTCCGGTGGAGTTATAATGTTTGTTCGTAAAGAACTAGGTCAGTACATAGAACAAATTCATGTAGAATATGACAATGTAGTTGTGTTAAGACTATCTAAGAGACTTCTTGGAACTGCTAGCGATTGTGTTTTACTAGGAATATATGTACCTCCAGAAAACTCACCTTATTATGAAGAAACTGACATATATAATGGTAATCTGCTGCTTGAGGCACTTCTACTAGAATTAATTAGAGATTATGGAGATATGCCAATTATCTTATGTGGCGATTTTAATTCTAGAACTGGTTCCATGAACACTAGCATTGCTGACCCGGTCGATGAAATATACGAAATGGGTATTGACCACGATGATTATCAATTTGACAATGAAACCAACAGATATTCCAATGACCAAGCTTTTAACGATTTTGGGAAACTGCTTATAAATGTGTGCCAAGAATTTCAGTTAATAATACTGAATGGTATGGAATCGTTACATTTTCCAGGGGGTTATACATACATATCACATACAGGTTGCAGTGTTGTTGACTATTTTATTGTTTCCCGTTGTTTACTGTAAAAATGCAAAAAAAATGAATATTTTGCCAATGACTGAATCAAAACATTTGCCTGTAGACCTCTACATGAATACTTCTTGTGGTGTTGCTTCCAGTAAAGTTGAATCAAAGTCCTTTTCAATAAGAAAATATAAATGGGATGAAGAGAAAAAGATAGAGTTTATAAATAGAATGAAATCAAATCATGTTAAAGATTTATTAGATATAGCAGCATCATTGATTGATGTTGACATTAATGGAGCACTTAATAAGTTTAATGAATGTTTCAATTATGCGGGTGAGTGTATGGAAAGATTAATCGTAATTAGAGGTGAAAAGCAGCAAGCATGGTTCGATCAGGAATGTCGACAGCAAAGGAAATCGCTTAGACAAGATTTAAGGAAGATTTGTAACGCACGTTTGAGTAAAGATGATAATAGTATTTGCACGCAGCCAAGAAAAGATCTTGACAACGACAGGACTAAGTATTCACAAAAAAGAAGAGAATACAAGGAACTCCTAAGACACAAGAAAAAAGCACACAAAGAACAAATCATTGCTAATCTGCAAAACAATATAAAAGACCCAAAGAGATTTTGGGATACTGTCAGATCTGTTCGACCAAGGTCTAATGGTCAAAACTCAATTAGTACAGAAGAATGGTACAACCACTTCAAAGGAGTTTTTAATGATCCTGTCACTGATTCTGTCGATGACAACGAATTTGATGATGTACATGTACCCATTGATAGAAATTGTGATGAGCTAAATAGACACATCTGTACAGAAGAGGTCAAGGTCGCGATCAATGCTTTAAAGAGTAACAAGGCAGCAGGGCCTGATGGTATAATAGGTGAATTTTTTAAGAACAGTTCAGAACAAATAATTCCATTTTTTGTTAGATTATTTAATTTTTTTTTGATAATAGTCTCTTTCCTGATGAATGGTGTTTGTCGATCATACAGCCATTGCATAAAAAGGGAGATTTGAGTAACACTGATAACTATAGAGGCATATCACTGTTAAATATTGCTAGTAAACTCTATAGTTTTATTTTAAATAAACGAATTACAAAATGGATTGAGGATAATGATATCATTGGGGAAGAACAAGCAGGATTCAGGGAAAATCATAGCACATTCGATCACATATTTACACTTTATTCTTTGATTCAAAAACAGTTAGTAAGGCACAGAAAATTGTATGTTGCTTTTATTGATTTTCGCAAGGCCTTCGATTCGGTCAGTAGGGACAAACTGTGGACTATATTGTATAAGAACGGTTTCCATGGGAAGATTCTTTATGCTGTAAAAAGTATGTACAATGTCGTTAAAGCCAAAGTTCGTGCTGGGGGAGATATGACGGACACTTTTCTGTGTCCTAGAGGCTTAAAGCAAGGGGAGGTCTGCTCCCCTGTTCTTTTCTCACTCTTTATTAATGAGTTGACAAAGGACATTCTGAGATGTGGTAGGCATGGCGTTCAGTTATCTCCTGATCTTATTGAGTTGTTCATACTTTTATTTGCTGATGATGTCGTTTTGTTTTCTGATAGTGTTATAGGTCTTCAGAATCAGTTGAACGTGTTATTAAAAACAGCAAACCGACTGGATCTTATTGTCAACTTGGATAAATCAAATGTAGTTGTCTTTAGAAATGGTGGTTATCTGTCTTCATCTGAAAAGTGGTCTTTTGGAAACCAAGCACTACAAATTGTTAATATGTATAAATACCTTGGAATTTACCTTTCTACTAGACTTTCTTTTTCACATACTCTCAAAGACCTAGCAGTTAGAGCAAGAAAGGGTGTAGCAGCAATTATTAGAGTATTATGGTCTGTAGGTGAACATTCACCTGAAATATTTTATAAACTGTTTGACTCCCAAATACAGCCAATACTTACATATGGATCTGAAATTTGGGGATTAACTACTGATCAAGAACACATTGAAAAGGTTCATCTGTCGGCATTAAAACGTTTTATTGGTTTTAGTCCTAAATCACCTAGACAATTAATTTATGGAGAAACAGGTAGGTATCCTATATTTGTAAATACGTATATTAGATGCATAAAATTTTGGCTTAGATTAGTTAACTTGGATCAATATAGATACTCTAGAAAAGGTTATGAGATGTTATTATATTTACAATCGCAAAATTATGTCACTTGGGCGTGTAGAGTCAGAAATATTTTATACAGATATGGTTTTGGGATTGTGTGGGAAGCCCAGGGTGTGGGAAATGTTAATATTTTTATTTCAGAATTCAAACAAAGGCTTATTGATTCGTTTAGTCAGGAATGGCATGCTGCACTGGAAAACCATGATTTCTTCCAAATTTATTTGAGTCTTAATGATACTATATCTTGCAAAATGTATTTACGTCAAATCAATAATTTTCGTTTGCGAAGATGTCTCGCTAAATTCAGGATTGGTATGTCCCCCCTTAAACATAGTTATCTACAATTCAGAACGAATGTACAAAGTAATGAAAGGGATTGTCCTTTTTGTTCTAACATCATTGAAAATGAAACTCACTTTTTATTTGTATGCCCAAAATACAAGGAACTTAGAGACGAATTCATTCCTGCTAAGTATTCTAAAAATCCATCCCTATCCAAACTTACTTTACTGCTTGCATGTGAAAATCCTGTAACAATTAATAAGTTGTCTATGTATATATGTAAGTCACTTAGTTTACGAAAACAATGTACAGTTGATATGCGTATGAATGCATGATGAATGCTCTGACTATTTAGTACCTCCATTGTATGGGCCAGAGGCCTAACAATTAAAACATTTTGACTTTGACTTTGACTTTGACTTTGACTCTCTCTCTCTCTCTCTCTCTCTCTCTCTCTCTCTCTCTCTCTCTCTCGCAGCCGAGGCGCTTCACTTAACGGTACATATCCACATCTATTCCTCAAAAAGACACACCAGTTATAAACTTCAGAAATCAGAGTCGTACACTAAAAAAAAAAAACTACAACCAATTATCTGTTCAGAAACCAGATTATCTGCTCTAGGGGCAAGAGAGCTAGCTAGCTGACATGCAAACCCACCAATAGGTATCGAGAACCGAATCAGGTGACCCGATGTCAGCCGCCAGGAGGCCGTGACGGCCGTTTATCAGCCATCAGCCTGTTGCGGTGGGACCCATCAGTGAGCGGCTTAGCTTTCATCCTCCCGGGAAAGGGGTAAGGAGAGGTGTAGTCTGTTTGTCCAGCCCACAACTCGCGGCCCCTCACTAATCTCAAACTGTCACCTCAAACGCTGCCGAGGTTCATCATGGCTCGCTCTCAGCGACTCAGTCATGTTGGCTCGCCATCAACACCAGCCAAGTCTGTGCTCGTCAGCTTTTCATGAAGGGTCTACAAATCACGTCGCCCACCTCCTGTCCCACACACGTAGCTTCATGTTTTTTTTCCAGTTTTATTATAGATTTATTGCATCAGTCGAAAAATACAGAAAATCTTAACTTCGAAAAAAAAAACCCTTTAAGAGACAAAGAAAGAACAAAAACATTATCATCATCATCATCATCAACAACAACAACTACCACAAGAGCATCAACAACAACAAAAAGGGGGTGAAAAAGTTCCATGAAATAGTAAGTGAATAGATTCTAACGTCAAACCAGGCTAAATATATAAACAAACTCTCTCTCTCTCTCTCTCTCTCTCTCTCTCTCTCTCTCTCTCTCTCTCTCTATCTCACACACACACACACACACACACACACACACACACACACACACACACACGATCCGGAAATCTCTGAACGACAAAACAGGTAAAGATGGTTTCAAAGCGCTTCATTTTCAGCAATGGCCATTTGCTGACCGTCTGTGGCAAAGTATGCTTGAAGATCAACTGACTGATTTCATTTCAATCGAGACTTTTGTCTGTTGGCTCTCTCATCCCACACTTCTTGTTCATTTTTGTTTCTGCAGACTGTTCATTCGCTATTCGTTCAGTATCTCGATACATGGGCTGATAGTTACAAAACGTATGTGTGTGCCAGACTGCGCAACTCATCAAAGACAGGTCCTAAGTTCCATCATCAACATGTCCCGAATTCCATTGTAAGCAAGACCTGACTTTCAGCTCAGCGCCTTGCTTTAGTCCGGTCTCCAAAGGAAAGAACGCTGTATTCCTTTTCTTACCTTTGTCGTCCAGTCTTGATATGTATAAAAACAAATAAGGCACACACTATGCAGAACAGAAGCAGCACAGAGAGAGAGAGAGACAAGACAAGACAAGACAAATTCTTTATTATCGAGGGTAATAGATAAGCAAGTTCATGCTTTTTTACATCCAGCCCTCGCCCAAGAGGGGCGAGAGAGAGAGAGAGAGAGAGAGAGAGAGAGAGAGAGAGAGAGAGAGAGAGAGAGAGAGCCAAATTTAACTATTTTCGGTGTTTATATAGAGTTTGAAAATGATAAACTATATCAAAGATCCCATATAATTAAAGGTTTACCCCAGAGATTTTTAGTCTGAAACGATTAAGAAAAAAAAGAGGAGC
>CM065714.1:75078864-75088864 GCA_033310375.1 Conus canariensis | reverse complement strand
TTTTTTTTCATTAACACAATATGGCATGGGCTTTGTCGAATGTTTAAACCTGAATGATGTCTTGCTGAATTCAGGTTGTAAACTCAGAGGAAGTATGTTTAGTGCTATAGTTTTTCATCTGGTGACAGAGGTACAGCTTGCAGGAGGAGTTTCGCTGCACGTCAGTACAGAGAATTTAGCCTTTTTTTGTGGACATCACTACTCCCATCCCACGGCGCTGAAGCGTAATCGATATTGACATTATCTGTGCGTTGAACAAAAGTTTAAACGCTGTAATGTTGACATAGCACTTGAGCTGAGGTAACAGGAACATTTTTTTAGGTGATCTTACATGAATTATTGAGACAAGATTGATATTTTAATTCTTCATCTATTGTTACATCTAAAACACGACGTTTATCTATGGAAAGAAGTACCGTTCATATGAAGAGATGGGTAGACAGGGGTTAATTGGTGCGTTTGGCGAGAGGCTGTAATCACAGATTTGGCTCTGGCTGGGTGTATGACCGTTGAATTTGAATTGCACCAATCTGATACTTCATTAAGCCTTTCCTGGGGAGATTGTTCTATTGTTGTTTTTTAGATTACTGCCATTTGTTTGCAGTGACGTGTTAGCAAATCCTCGTGACATTCTCAGCTGATATGAATAATAGCAAATAATTCTTGCAGATGCAGAAAAGGAGGAAACATAGCCTTAAACATTGTGGGACTCCATGTCTGATTAAGTCTGTACAGGATGTTTTGCCATTAAACAGCAGTACCGAGTCCTGTCATTGAAATATGACTGGAATAATGAGACAGCTGAGGAATGGTTCAAACAGATAGTTTCACTAACAGAACGGGACAATCAACAAGATCAAACGTCTAAAGTTTCACTAACAGAACGGGACAATCAACAAGATCAAAACGGAATGGTTCAAATAGATAGTTTCACTAACAGAACGGGACAATCATCAAGATCAAACGTCTAAAGTTTCACTAACAGAACGGGACAATCAATAAGATCAAACGGAATGGCTCAAATAGATAGCTTCACTAACAGAACGGGACAATCAATAAGATCAAATGGAATGGTTCAAATAGATAGCTTCACTAACAGAACGGGACAATCAATAAGATCAAACGGAATGGCTCAAATAGATAGTTTCACTAACAGAACGGGATAATCAACAAGATCAAACGGAATGGTTCAAATAGATAGTTTCACTAACAGAACGGGACAATCATCAAGATCAAACGTCTAAACTCTAAAGTTTCACTAACAGAACGGGACAATCATCAAGATCAAACGTCTAAAGTTTCACTAACAGAACGGGACAATTGCGTTGACGCCAGATTCCTGGATGCAGCAACGTAATCCGACAGATACAGATACAATCATCAAGATCAAACGTCTAAAGTTTCACTAACAGAACGGGACAATCAACAAGATCAAACGTCTCATTGATGTCAAGGAAGACGACTTCTGCCATTTGTGATGGATTCATATCTAAAAGCCATGAGTCACATATTTGTGATAATGCTGTTTTGCAGAAATGATTAGATCGCAATCCAGTTTGGAATGGGATAGGGTTTTTTCGTCATAAACTGACGTGTGTGTGTGTGTGTGTGTGTGTGTGTGTGTGTGTGTGTGTGTGTGTGTTGTGTGTGTGTGTGTGTGTGTGTGTGTGTGTGTGTGTGTGTGTGTGTGTGTGTGTGTGTGTGTGTCTTTCGAAGGGTTTGGATGGTAATGAGAGAGTGTTGAAGGTATGAAATTATTTGGGTCCGAGGAATCATTCGATTTGGAAAGGGGGATATTTCTGGCATCTTTGAACGCTTGAGGGAAGACATTAGTTTCAGCGGATACCTGACATGTGTTTGTAAGAGACTTAACAATGCAGGTGAAGCCAGTTTCAGTAGAATTGTGTGTGTGTGTGATCAGGACCTTTGCTCCTTGACCGCGTTATGAGCGTTCCTACTTCATGTACAGCCAGAGGAGGAATATGATGTGAATTCTAGGATCCGAATTTTGTTTTCGAAACGATGAATTATTAGGGAAGTCGGACATAAACGATGAATTATTAGGGAAGTCGGACATAAACGATAAATTATTAGGGAAGTCGGACAATTATTAGGGAAGTCGGACATAAACGATGAATTATTAGGGAAGTCGGACATGTTCATTAAGTTCTCTTTGAGTCTGTGAAGTTTGAGTAATTATGTCTGTGAAGTTTGAGTAATTATGTCTGTGAAGTTTGAGTAATTATGTCTTACAATGACAAAAGGTGTAGTTAAATGTGTCCGAGTGATGTTTGTTGAATTTGTCAATGTAACCTATACGCTTTTGTTTTGTTTTGTTTTGTTTGATTGTTGTTGTGTGTTGTTGTTGTTGTTTTCTGTTTTTTTTGCACCCGAATGTTCACTGCCCTCCAGATGGGCGCCGTGGTTTTTTCATCCGTAATCATGTCACTGAAATACGCCGTTTTGACTTTTTTCAGCTTCGTTTGGAACAAAGTTTCTCTGCTCTTTGTATCCGTCAGATGAATTTGCTTTTTGGGCTGGTCACGAAAAATCATTTCTTGCAATAATTCTGGTGTTTACCACGCGCTGATCTGGGGGGATCCTGATCTCTTTTGCCGGTGTCAGGTAGAATTGGGCTCAAGTGGGTGGGTGGGTGTGCGTGTGTGCATGCATGTGCATGCACGCGCTCACACGCACACACACACACATACATATATATGTTTAATGTCGTCCACGACCTTGGAGCCTTCTTGAAACAATGGGAAACAAAGTTTGTCTGTATAATGTACTTTCTCCGAATGTCATGATTCGATGGAGTTGCAATAATTTATGTCATGCGTTTTATAACCTTGTATCCTATATCATGTTTGTGTACATCATTAATGCCATTTATATTGGAATTTATTATAAGAAATTAAAAAAAAAAAATTCGGCTTCGTAGCGTTATCCGCATTTTAAAAAAAATGTTTCGCTCCTTGGCTATATCATACTATCTTTTGTCAATGTCTGCTTAAAGTGGACTTGGCAGCGTTTACGTGATCACGCTGACAGACAGACAGACAAACGAACAAACGGACTTTGGTGAAAACATAACCACCTTGGCGAATTTTATAAATGTGCAAAAAAGAAAACGAATCCGTCTGATTGGCTCTTGCTCGAGTCAGATTGGTAAACATTTTTATCTCTGATAGAAGCATTCATGACCTTTGTCGTCACACAGCTAAAATGTCAAAGACATTGATATATGAAAGTAGGCTGCGCTTCACTGAACGACACGTGTAGGAAAAAGTAATGTTGTCTGAACGACACATGTAGGAAAAAGAAGTGTTGTCTGAACGACACATGGAGGAAAAAGAAGTGTTGTCTGAAGACACATGCAGGAAAAAGAAGTGTTGTCTGAACGACACATGTATATACAAAAAAGATGTGTTGTCTGAACGACACATGGAGGAAAAAGAAGTGTTCTCTAAACGACACATAGAGGAAAAATAGGCGTTGTATCAACAACACGTATAGGAAAAAAGAAGTGTTGTCTGAACGACACATAGAGGAAAATGAAGTGTTGTCTGAACGACACATAGAGGAAAAAGAAGTGTTGTCTGAACGACACATGGAGGAAAAAGAAGTGTTGTCTGAACGACACATAGAGGAAAAAGAAGTGTTGTCTGAACGACACATAGAGGAAAAAGAAGTGTTGTCTGAACGACACATAGAGGAAAAAGAAGTGTTGTCTGAACGACACATAGAGGAAAAAGAAGTGTTGTCTGAACGACACATAGAGGAAAAAGAAGTGTTGTCTGAACGACACATAGAGGAAAAAGAAGTGTTGTCTGAACGACACATAGAGGAAAAAGAAGTGTTGTCTGAACGACACATACAGAAAAAAAAACAGTGCCAGTTGAACGACACATACAGAAAAAAAAGTGCTGGTTGAACGACACAATTATAGTTTTTAAAAAAATGTTAGCTGAACGACTTTTGTAGGGAAACATAGTGTTATGTGAAAGACATGCGAAGTAAAAAAAAAAAAAAGAAAAGACAAATGTAGTGTTGGCTGAACGATTCGTGTAGGAAAACGTAGCGTTAGCTGAGCAACACATGAAGGACAATAAAGAAGTGTTGGCTGAATGACTCCCGTAAAAAAAAGGTTTATCTGAAAGATACATGCAGTAAAAAGTATACTTGTCTGAAGGACACGTGTAGTGCAGAATAGTTCTGACTGAACAACGCCTGTAGGAAAAATTAATGTTGACAGAACAACACCTGCAGGAAAAATTAATGTTGACAGAACGACACCTGTAGGAAAAATTAATGTTGACAGAACGACACCTGTAGGAAAAATTAATGTTGACAGAACGACACCTGTAGGAAAAATTAATGTTGACAGAACGACACCTGTAGGAAAAATTAATGTTGACAGAACAACACCTGTAGGAAAAATTAATGTTGACAGAACAACACCTGTAGGAAAAATTAATGTTGACAGAACGACACCTGTAGGAAAAATTAATGTTGACAGAACGACACCTGTAGGAAAAATTAATGCTGACAGAACAACACCTGTAGGAAAAATTAATGTTGACAGAACGACACCTGTAGGAAAAATTAATGTTGACAAACACCTGTAGGAAAAATTAATGTTGACAGAACAACACCTGTAGGAAAAATTAATGTTGACAGAACGACACCTGTAGGAAAAATTAATGTTGACAGAACGACACCTTTAGGAAAAATTAATGTTGACAGAACAACACCTGTAGGAAAAAATTAATGTTGACAGAACGACACCTGTAGGAAAAAATTAATGTTGACAGAACGACACCTGTAGGAAAAATTAATGTTGACAGAACAACACCTGTAGGAAAAATTAATGTTGACAGAACAACACCTGTAGGAAAAATTAATGTTGACAGAACAACACCTGTAGGAAAAATTAATGTTGACAAACACCTGTAGGAAAAATTAATGTTGACAGAACAACACCTGCAGGAAAAATTAATGTTGACAAACACCTGTAGGAAAAATTAATGTTGACAGAACGACACCTGTAGGAAAAATTAATGTTGACAGAACAACACCTGTAGGAAAAATTAATGTTGACAGAACAACACCTGTAGGAAAAATTAATGTTGACAAACACCTGTAGGAAAAATTAATGTTGACAGAACGACACACGCAGGAAAAAGATAGTCCTGACTGAACGACGTACTTTAAAAAAAAAAAAAATTTAAATTTTTTAAATGAAAAAGAGGGAAAATAATGCCAGATAAACGCACCCAGAGATTTCATGTTTCATGAAAGAGTGAAAACCTGTCTTCAGAATAAATCAATCCCGAACAATTTTGGCCGAGCCTACCGTCAAACTGCTCCAGATTCTTCAAGTGACTTCCAACCTGACACTCCTGGAATAAGGAATGTATTTGTATGCCGAGATGTTCTCTCAAACGTTCATTTATCAGGGAAAAGTCTGACGTGTGGATTGCAATAAGCCAGAGAGTATTTGATGGATGAGCATTGACACAAAGAGGTAGTGGGCGAAAGGGGCTTCTATCGTGCTGCGATACAAGGCGGCGGGGTATTTGGGCAGTGCTTGACAAGGGGACATTGACTGGGGGTTATCTCTCGGCGGTCATGTCTTAACCACGTTATAAGCCGTGTGAGTCCGATACGTTTGTTTCTGTCCGATCGATGATATGTCATGCTGTCTACCTTTCAGTGAGAAATGTGTATCGGTTACGGTAAGTGTATTATACCCCACTACGTTCGTGTCTGTGTGTGGTGTGTGTGTGTGTGTGTGTGTGTGTGTGTGTGTGTGTGTGCGCGCGCGCGCGCGCGCGCGTCTGTCTGTCTGTCGGTCTGTCTGTCTGTCTGCCTATGTCTGCGTATCTGTCTCTCTCTCTCTCTCTGTCTGTGTCTCTGTGTCTGTCTGTCTGTCTGCGGAAACGTGTGTTTAGTTCCTTGCCACTCGTCAGATTCAGTTCCCAATCTACAAGCGACACAGGCAATCGAGCAGATGAATTGCAAAGCTCATCCAGGAAAGCATTTATACATTTTGGGGGTTCTTGTGAACATTCGCATAGCAGATCCTACCCCCCCCCCCCCCCCCCCCCCCCCCCCCCCCCCCCCCCCCCCCCCCCACCCCAGCGTCGCTCCCACTTCCACCATCATTATTCCCCTTTCCAACCCCAATCCATACTGTCTCCCTCCTTCCCAAACAAGCAGAATATTGCATTTTTGAAATAGCACAAATCAGCTTCGCCAAAACAAGAACTCTAAATGACGAACTGCGCTAGCTGCAAAACATTTCTTATCACCAAGAAGGATTTAAACTACGTTTCGTTAACAACACAAACAATGCTATCTCAACAAAAGCCATCAACAATTTTGTAGAAATTTTACAAACAAAAACATCACCAACAGACGTAACATCCTATTTATATTCCAAACATCACAAATACATCTGCGTGAAAACTAAACACATAGAAGTCAACTTTAGTCTAAACAGGCAACAGTAACTGCAACAGAGATAATGAAATTAACACGCTGGTTTCAAGAACAAACTGAAAAACGCAGTCGACATCGCCTACATCAAACTGTCATCCGAAAGTCTGATTTTGGCGATGCCGACTGCATTTTTTGGAAACGGACACGTTTTTGGCCAAACAGACTTTATTGACTATCACTGATAATTGGATAAATAAATATGTTATGATAGGCCTACAACTTCTACTATCACTACTACTATTGCTACAACTACTACTACTCCTATCACCACCATTACTACTACTACTTCTACTACAGCTATTGCTTATGATAAGAATGATGATGATGATGATGACGATGATGATGATGATGGTAATAACAATAATTGTAACAATGATAATAATGACAATGATAATGATAATAATAAATGAAAGCTTATAAGAGAAACATGAGTTCTTTCGAGAAAAAGAAACGTGTATTCTCTGTCAATTTCAGTCCCGGCATTATTGCACATGTCACCTTGAAGTGGGCGCGGGAGAGCGCACACCTCCACGGAGATGGAACCGATCCTGGATCCAACCATTGATTCTGATCTAGAACACGGATCTGCACTAAACTTTAATGGGTTGGTCGTTGGGTCATATTCTATATGCTCAAGAAGTGGTGGTTTTTTTTTTCTGAAATAGGTTCAGTAGGATTTGTTTTGGGTTTCGTTCTTTGTGTCTTGTGCGCGTCATTTGCTAAATGGATTGTGGATCCGCTCTTTGTAATCCGAATGTGTGTGTGTGTGTGTGTGTGTGTGTGTGTGTGTGTGTGTGTGTGTGTGTGTGTGTGTGTGTGTGTGTGATTAGTTGTGTTTTTTTCTTCGATTTGTTTTCAATTCATCTTTCGAGGCAGAGGGGGATGGGGGAGGCGGACCAGGGGAGAAGGCGGGGGTGGGGGGGGGGGGGGGGGGCTAGGGAAGGTATATCTATTATCACAGCGACTGAAATATCGAGAGTGAATACCGGATAATGATTTGCTTTTTTAACCTTATCACGCACCGATGTAAATGAGAACCAGCTAAACAACAACAACAACAACAACAACAAAAACAAAACAAAGGAAAACAACAACGATAACAACAACAACAACAACAACAGCAACAACAACAATAACAACAACAACAAAAAGAGAAGAAAAGAAAACGAGGGAGGAAAGGGAGGGAACTGAGGGCAGAAGTTACGGCATTGATGATGAAGACGGTTGGCTTGAAACGGTGTCGGGGTGGAATGGAGAAAACAGGGAAGAAGAGATTTATTCGCAGCAGTTTAAACTGATTAAATCCAAAGACCTTTTCTTTTTTTTTTCTTTTTTTTTTTACTGACAGTTGAAAATGGTTCATCGTTTCCAGGATCACATTTTACATCAAACAAACAAACAAACTCAAAGAACAAGAAAGGTATAGACAGCTATTGATAAAAAAAGAAGGGATGTTAGTAAAGATAAGTTTATTCAAGTCGAGAATGAGATGATGAAAACTCAGTCATGGATCTACGCCCAAAGTAGAAAGTAGAAAGAAACTCGTGGAGAGCGTGGCAGCAGAGAGTCCTCAGAAGAGAAGCCCCCTTCAAGCAAGTGTTTCGGCCCTTATCTCCTGACACTCTCATGACTCCGGATGTCCCTCTGCTGCCCCTTTTTTTTCCCATCTTGGGACGAGCCATGGCTGGGATTCGAACCCATGACCTTCTGGACATGCTCATTTTCCACTTAATGACTCGCGCTTTAACCACTGAGCCACGGGGACACCTGATATTTGTAGGGAACACCTGATATTTAAAGAACGACAAAAATTACAGGTAAAGTCATCATGCCTGACCTTTAATCTCCTCCCCTGTGCCAGACCATCGCGTAACCACTCTTGTCTCTAGCTACCTTAAAATCTCCCGTCTCTCCCCCCCCCCCCCCCCCACCCCCCATCACTACCACCTTCCATCCGTTCCTTCCTACCTTCTAGTGTTACATGTTCCCTCTCCCATTTGTCATCCGCGACAGATGTGTGTCAACGGGCAAGGTGTGGGATAGACACGGAATGACGTGTCCACCACAAAGACCAGACATGCCACGACATCGCCATTCAAGATGGTCTGTCCCGCATGTGACAACAGCTAAATTATCCCGCCAATCACACGTCACGTTTCATTCCTGATTATAAAGGGAAAGGCTGAGCTGCGTTTCTTCGCCACAAGAAGTGACTAGATTCCTTGCCGCGAGGTGAGTGACGGCCAGATATTGGAAGGAATGACGACGGCAGGAATGCGCTCGGCGGAATTGATTTGATCGGCATTTTTTCGCACAAACGCACGCGCGCACACACACACACACACACACACACACAACACACACACACACAACACACACACGCAATGGGCCTCTGAACCTGAATGTGGATCAATGAAGTTACTGCATGTGCATGAAAGATGTAATAACGAGAGCGTCAAACAGTTCACCGATTCACAGCGCGACTACAGAGACGGAATCGTAACGTTTTATCCTTTCTTCTCTCTCTCTCTCTCTCTCTCTCTCTCTCTCTGTTGTGTGTTGTGTGTGTGTGTGTGTGTGTGTGTGTGTGTGTGTGTGTGTGTGTGTGTTGGTTTGTTGTGTTGTTTTTTTTTTGAAGGGGTTGGGGGGCTGTAGGAAAAGAAATATAGTAGCCTGTTTTCTTTTCATTCAAAAAACTGTACGAGTTTTCCTGTGGGATCTGTAACTGGCTGTGACCCGGTGATATTGCAACATTTAAGTAGAGCTGCTGTCCAGCTATGCTACGGAGGCCTTTTATGCGAGTGTGGGACAAACAAAAAGAGTGACGTGGCGAGAAGACGGCATCACAGACTGAACACAAAGACTGAACGGCATCAAAGACGGCATCAAAGACGCATCAAAGACTGAACACAAAGACTGAACGGCATCAAAGACTGAACACAAAGACTGAACGGCATCAAAGACTGAACACAAAGACTGAACGGCATCAAAGACTGAACACAAAGACTGAACGGCATCAAAGACTGAACACAAAGACTGAACGGCATCAAAGACTGAACACATAAGTGGTATCAACCAAAACTGAGATGTATTCCTCGTTTTTTTGTTTGTTTTGTTTTGTTTTGTTTGTTTGTTTGTTTTTTGTTGTTGTTTTTTTTTTAATACACAGCAAACATAATTAGTTTTGTAAAATTTTTTTTAGCGATTTCATTCAGTCAGCCGTTGTTTCCACATTGAAGAAAGTTTCGTCATTAATCACGAATTCTATTCACCATGCCGCCATCTTCGTCCAACATGAAAGGAGTCTCAAAACACACTAGCTATACCTCGCCCAAGTCTAGCTTTGCAAACCGCAAGATGTCAAAACTACGAGAACACGAGACATTGATTATGTCAAACCCTATCAGATCACATGGAAATCAACTCAGTCAAATGATTCGGTCAGAGAGAGAGAGAGGAGAGAGAGAGAGGGGGGGGGGGGGAAGGGGAGAGATCA
>CM065714.1:75061364-75066364 GCA_033310375.1 Conus canariensis | reverse complement strand
GCGTGCGTGCGTGTGTGTGTGCGTGTGATTATGTGCTCGCGCGCGTGCGTGCGCGCGCGCGAGTTTGTGTGTTTGTGTGTGGTTCTACCTTTGATTGAACCCTTTAGATACCAGTTAAGAAGCAAGGTTTACAGTCATGATTAAGTTAGTTAAGAAGCAAGGTTTACAGTCAGATTAAGTTGTTAAGTTAGTTTTAAGAAGCAAGGTTTACAGTCATGATCAAGGAAGCAAGGTTTACAGTCATGATTAAGTTTGCAAACAATAAGTTTATTTTCATTAAATTTTTTTTTTTTTAATGGAAACTGCAATGTACATTTGTGTATGTACATAAATAGATATTCCTGACTATTGCTTAATTCAGATTGGAAAAGGCGATTGAGACAGACAGACAGACAGACAGACAGACAAGCAGGCAGGCAGACAGATGAACAAAGAGATAAAAAAAACAGACAGAGACAGATAGACCGATGTACTGAAAGAGAGAGAGAGAGAGAGAGAGAGAGAGAGAGAGAGAGAGAGAGAGAGAGAAGAGAAGAAGAAGAAGAAGAAGAAGAAGAAGAAAAAGAAGAAGAAGGGAGGGAGATTTGTTGTCACTTAATGTTGTTGTTGTCGTACCCTGGCTAAAAGACTCCAGGGATCATCCGAACAGCCGAAGTACTTGAACACTATGGTACAAATGCATCAGCTGGGGGTGAGAACATTACGTGTGTGACCGTTTTTAATTACCCCGCCACATGGGCAGCCACACTCCGATTTTGGGGGATTTTGGAGACTGATAATGTTATGCTAGGAGCTTGTCACAACTGAAGACAATCCCCACATAACTATTGCAGAGCATAACAACATTTTGATGTAGCCTTGGTGTTCTAGCCTATGTCAATTGGTCTGACACAGCCTTAAGCCAAGGCGGGTTGTCACTTAATGAAATGGACCATGTGCAAAAATAGTGAAGAATTTGATTATCGCCTCTCTCTCTCTCTCTCTCTCTCTCTCTCTCTCTCTCTCTCTCTCCCACACACACACACACACACACACACACACACACACACACACACACAGGTGAGTGATCCTGATCCAAACGATCTGATAGGACCTGAAGAGAGTCACGAGGTCAAAAAGAAACGAAGAGGGAAAAAGAGAAAGACCCAATCGAAGCCCCGGAGCATGAAATTAAAGAGCACTTACCTGAAATCGCCGACAAGCTCGATCGTCTTGGCCTTCTTCTTCGGGCGACATCAAAGACAGGTAGATTTCCGCTCCAACGAACCCCGACACCTGCTTCCATTTACCACTGGCTTACTTCCTCCACTGGTCAGGTCTTTGTTTTTAGGGATGGGTTCGAGGTTTTCGGTGTGCACGCGCATTACTTCAGATGTTTGCAGTCAGAAGATATGGCTGTCCCAAGGCGAATGAAGCCGACAGTTTGGGTTGAAGGGTTCCGATGTTGTCGAATTGTGTGGTACTTAGCGAAAATTTCCGTACGCATTTTTTTCTTTCTTGAATGTCACACGATTATTTTGTAAACCTCATATAAAATGCATTTTAAAGAAAAATCGAATGACAACGCACATGTGGTTTCGTATCAAAATGTGCAAAGTCTACCTCTTTCTGTTTTTTGGGGGGTGCTTTGTTTCGTTTATTTTATTGTTGTACTTTTAATATTGTCACAGTTTAAACGTTTTCGTTAAGTTTTAGAGCATGCATCATGCAAGACAACAAGCGGATTATTTCGTTGTTGCTGTTTTTGCTTTCTTGAAAAAGCCTGCTAATTTACCTCCATCTGCTGTAAAACAGTGTCACATTGAGGACATTTACACTGAGGTACCACAGCATAACTATATTGATCAAGGGACAGGAGTAGGTAGATAATTATATTTTCCTTCTATTTCTTTTCTCATAAAACACAAGATTAGAATGATCGATAGTCAAATATTGTCTTACATATTGATAAACAAATGATGTACCTAGATAGAAACCTGCCCAGTGTTTATTTGGTCAGGTTCAATGAATGTTGTGACGGAAGAATAAATCAGCACTTCAGGTAAAGAAAAAATGAACAAAAGAAAAAAAAACATCAACAAATGTTTACCATCCACCACGGCTGAATCAGCATGCTGAAGGCAAGTGGAGAGTGATCGAGAGATGACGACGAACCACAACAGGTATACGTCGTGTATGTAAGTCAAGTCCCTGTCGTCTGCTTTTCCTGGCTCTGTCGTCTGCTTGCTCCCCCCCCCCCCCCAACCCTCACCTCCACCCCCACCCTGCCTTCCCTCCCCATTTCGTCCCCAGACCCCAACTGTCGCCGTGACTCGCTCCTCCCCCTTGCTCAGGTCTGGTTGGACGAGTGAAGGAAGGGAGGAAAGCAGGAGGGTGGAAAGGGGAGAGGGAAGGGGAGGGCGAGAAGGAGAAAGTTGAGGGAAGGACAGGGACAAGGTGGTGGCGGTGAGGTCTTCTTTCCCGGCTTGCTCACGACCTGCCCGCCGTTCACCTTCACCCTTTGAAGTTGCCGACAGAGAGCTGGGGAGGGTCCCGGACCTGACTGGCTTTCCTCCCTTGTCACTCAACGGCGTCAAACCACAATGTGGAGACACACCACCTCCCTTCGTGTCGAAGTGAAAGTGCGCTTAAGGCGTCTGCGGATCGGGGCTATTTTTTTTGTTCCAATTCCCTCGGTATTAAATAATGCAGGTGATGGAAATTAATATGAGGGGAACGTTGGTCGCCGTCTGGCTCAGCATACACACAGCAAAGTAACTCAGGCAATGTACACAGCCTGTGAAAATGTATATGTGGGTGATCCGAAAAGGCACCAACACACACACACACACACACACACACACACACACACACACACACCACACACACACACACACACACACACACACGCACATGCACACACACACACACACACACACACACACACACACTACACACCACACCACACTACAACACACCATCCATCCATCATCCATCCATCCAGCATGCTCCAGATTACTTACAAGGAGACGGGCAACGTCAATTATTTCCCTACGACAGCAACAGGACCAGGAACAACTTGCTTTGCTCCAACGCCGCTCAGTCCAACTCTAACACAACCAGACCCAAGGTAGTCCGTCACCACCCCAGCGCCGGCAATCTACAAAGAGCAACCAGTAGTAAGTGTCATGAAGCAAGGTGAGGTAGACACTGAGCCGCATGCTGAGTCCCATTGTTGATGTCTGGTGTGAGGACACTGCACCACTGCTGAGTCACATTGTTAATGTCTGGTGGTGTCTGTAGGAGACACTGCACCGCTGCTGAGTCCCATTGTTGATGTCTGGTGGTGAGGACACTGCACCGCTGCTGAGTCCCATTGTTGATGTCTGGTGGTGAGGACACTGCACCGCTGCTGAGTCCCATTGTTGATGTCCGGTGGTGAGGACACTGCACCGCTGCTGAGTCCCATTGTTGATGTCCGGTGGTGAGGACACTGCACCGCTGCTGAGTCCCATTGTTGATGTCCGGTGGTGAGGACACTGCACCGCTGCTGAGTCCCATTGTTGATGTCCGGTGGTGAGGACACTGCACCGCTGCTGAGTCACATTGTTCATGTCTGGTGGTGTCTGTAGGAGACACTGCACCGCTGCTGAGTCCCATTGTTGATGTCTGGTGGTGTCTGTAGGAGACACTGCACCGCTGCTGAGCCACATTGTTCATGTCTGGTGGTGTCTGTAGGAGACACTGCATCGCTGCTGAGTCACATTGTTGATGTCTGGTGGTGAGGACACTGCACCGCCGCTGAGTCCCATTGTTCATGTCCAGTGGTGTCTGTTCTGATTCAGCTTACTCGGGAAATCGCTGACGGTGCCCCCAACGTACAAAAAAAGGGGGAAAAAAAAACAAACAACGGTTTGTCGGTGAGACAGCGTGAGTGTTGCCCTGTGGAGGCGGCCACCATGTTCATCCAACGACTGTCCCCACAAACTTTTCCACACTGAAGATGTTAACACAAATTCACCAGGGACACGACATACACATGAAGAGAAAAACACACCACCATCGGGGCAGGACAGGAAGGGCCATAGATTCCTTTTCATTCTTCATATGATGATTGGTGAGGATGATTCACGTGATGCTGTGCAGTTCAGTTTGAAGTCTCAGACTACACGATGGCGCTATACTCTATACTACATTTTGATGTCAGCCAGGCTCGATGCATACAGACACCTGCTGTGGTGGCCAGGACATTTGGGCAACCCTATCAGAAAGACATGGAACACCTTGATGTCAAGAACCTTAGGCAATGGACGATGTTCGGAAATGTGCAAGAGAAGAACTCTCTGTTAAAGCTCGCGTTCGCGACAGTGACCCCACTTTTTCATGGGATAGAGGAAGCAAGTGCACGTGCCCGAAACGATGTTGGCCCAACAGTCAACCTAACAGTTCAACCTGACAGTTCAACCTGAGACAGTTCAACCTGAGAGAGAAAATGCCTCACCCTGGGTTTGAAACAGTGCGCCTGTAGTGCACACAGCCGATAACCACATCGTAATCCTGGCGTGCGCTGCAAGTACAACATTTGACTCTCTTGACCTATTTGCTTGACCCATAAACTGAGAAAAGTAACTATCTGCAATAGAAAAGGCGTTATCTTACTTTGTTCCTCCTCGGAACAGGTCTGTTAAGAATCGTGTCCAACTATCTTCAAGCTAGCAGATGGCGTCCTGCGTCTGCTTGACCATAACAGCATGACCACGCACCGAACAACACCGAAAGGATCCAGCAAACGGTACAGGGCTGGATCATCAGATGGAAGACTTCAAATCAACTGGACAATGATGATGATGATGATGATACACCTGTGGGACTTGCTGGGACTGAGCAAGATGTGGCTGTGTGTGTGTGTGTGTGTGTGTGTGTGTGTGTGTGTGTGTGTGTGTGTGTGTGTGTGTGTGTGTGTGTGCGTGCGTGCGTGTGTGTGTGTGTGTGTGTGTGTGTGTGTGTGTGTGTGTGTGTGA
>CM065714.1:75056364-75058864 GCA_033310375.1 Conus canariensis | reverse complement strand
CCCACCCACCCCCACCCCCATTATCCATTCATCCACCCGTCCTTCCCTCCCTCCCAGTTCCCCATTAAAAAAACTACACTCATTCTTTGCTTGCACTCGTTAAGTGCAACGACGGCCATTTGGGTCATCAAGGACAGCCCTAGGTCTCTGATGGGGTCATCAAGGACAGCACCAGGTCTCTGACGGCCATTTGGGTCATCAAGGACAACCCAGGTCTCTGATGGGGTCATCAAGGACAATCCAGGTCTCTGACGGCATTGGATCATCAAGGACAGCCCCAGGTCTCTGATGGGGTCATCAAGGACAGCTCCAGGTCTCTGATGGGGTCATCAAGGACAATCCAGGTCTCTGATGGGGTCATCAAGGACAATCCAGGTCTCTGATGGGGTCATCAAGGACAACCCAGGTCTCTGATGGGGTCATCAAGGACAGCCCAAGGTCTCTGATGGGGTCATCAAGGACAGCCCAAGGTCTCTGAAGGGGTCATCAAGGACAGCCCAAGGTCTCTGATGGGGTCATCAAGGACAGCCCAAGGTCTCTGATGGGGTCATCAAGGACAGCCCAAGGTCTCTGATGGGGTCATCAAGGACAGCCCCAGGTCTCTGAAGGGGTCATCAAGGACAGCCCAAGGTCTCTGATGGGGTCATCAAGGACAGCCCCAGGTCTCTGAAGGGGTCATCAAGGACAGCCCAAGGTCTCTGATGGGGTCATCAAGGACAGCCCCAGGTCTCTGAAGGGGTCATCAAGGACAGCCCAAGGTCTCTGATGGGGTCATCAAGGACAGCCCCAGGTCTCTGATGGGGTCATCAAGGACAGCCCAAGGTCTCTGATGGGGTCATCAAGGACAGCCCCAGGTCTCTGATGGGGTCATCAAGGACAGCACCAGGTCTCTGATGGGGTCATCAAGGACAGCCCTAGGTCTCTGATGGGGTCATCAAGGACAGCTCCAGGTCTCTGATGGGGTCATCAAGGACAACCCAGGTCTCTGATGGGGTCATCAAGGACAATCCAGGTCTCTGATGGGGTCATCAAGGACAATCCAGGTCTCTGATGGGGTCATCAAGGACAATCCAGGTCTCTGATGGGGTCATCAAGGACAATCCAGGTCTCTGATGGGGTCATCAAGGACAATCCAGGTCTCTGATGGGGTCATCAAGGACAATCCAGGTCTCTGATGGGGTCATCAAGGACAATCCAGGTCTCTGATGGGGTCATCAAGGACAGCCCAAGGTCTCTGATGGGGTCATCAAGGACAGCCCCAGGTCTCTGATGGGGTCATCAAGGACAATCCAGGTCTCTGATGGGGTCATCAAGGACAGCCCTAGGTCTCTGATGGGGTCATCAAGGACAGCTCCAGGTCTCTGATGGGGTCATCAAGGACAGCACCAGGTCTCTAATGGGGTCATCAAGGACAACCCCAGGTCTCTGATGGGGTCATCAAGGACAGCTCCAGGTCTCTGATCGGGTCATCAAGGACAGCTCCAGGTCTCTGATGGGGTCATCAAGGACAGCACCAGGTCTCTGATGGGTCATCAAGGACAGCTCCAGGTCTCTGATGGGGTC
Organism: Conus canariensis; assembly: GCA_033310375.1. NCBI lineage: Eukaryota > Metazoa > Mollusca > Gastropoda > Neogastropoda > Conidae > Conus > Conus canariensis. The sequence continues at coordinate 75,057,301 of CM065714.1, read as the reverse complement.
ATCAAGGACAACCCCAGGTCTCTGATGGGGTCATCAAGGACAGCCCTAGGTCTCTGATGGGGTCATCAAGGACAGCTCCAGGTCTCTGATGGGGTCATCAAGGACAGCACCAGGTCTCTAATGGGGTCATGAAGGACAACCCCAGGTCTCTGATGGGGTCATCAAGGACAGCACCAGGTCTCTGACGGCCATTTGGGTCATCAAGGACAGCCCCAGGTCTCTGATGGGGTCATCAAGGACAGCACCAGGTCTCTGATGGGGTCATCAAGGACAACCCCAGGTCTCTGATGGGATCAGTCATGCGCGGCAGGATAGAGGGGGGGGGGGGCTGTGTTCAGACAAGCCTTTCATGTTGTTGGTCAACGATCGTGTCCTGTGTCTGTCTGGCCTGTCTGCAGTCACAGTGCGGAGAGTGAAGTCATCGACACAATGGGAAGTCATCGACACAATGGGAAGTCATCGACACATTGGGAAGTCATCGACACAATGGGAAGTCATCGACACAATGCGAAGTCATCGACACATTGGGAAGTCATCGACACAATGCGAAGTCATCGACACAATGCGAAGTCATCGACACAATGGGAAGTCATCGACACAATGGGAAGTCATCGACACAATGGGAAGTCATCGACACAATGCGAAGTCATCGACACAATGGGAAAACGGACGACAAGAGAATGGAGCCTTTCTGCTTTTCATCTTCTCCGCCTCGCCTCCCCCATCCTTCCCAACCCCCAGCTGACCCCCCTCACCACCTCCCCTCCCCGCCTTTTCTTTTAGAGAGGTGTGTGTGTGTGTGTGTGTGTGTGTGTGTGTGTGTGTGTGTGTGTGTGTGTGTGTGTGACTCTGTGTGTGTGCGTGCGTGTGCGTGCGCGAGCGTACACTTGTGTCGTGGTGTGTGTGTGTGTGTGTGTGTGTGTGTGTGTGTGTGTGT
>CM065714.1:74971364-75051364 GCA_033310375.1 Conus canariensis | reverse complement strand
AAAAAAAAAAACCTTTCTATCAGAAATTAAAGTTGATTTGTTGTAAATAACTGACATGTTCATAACTTTCCTTGTCATCGTTTGACCAGTCTCAATATTTTCTGCACCAATCGGCGTACAGTCTTTGGTGAAGAGACGTCTTGCGCAAGAATGAGGCGGGATAGGGATGGGGAAGGGGGGGGGGGGGGGGGGGAAGGGGGGGCATACGACAGATCGAAAAAAGACCCCAAAATTCAGCCTTTGTCATGCAGCTTTTGGCATGAGATATAATTACTGCTTTTTAAATTGCTTTTCATCTTCTTCTTCCTCTTCTTTACTTTTTCATTTCTTTGGTGATTATATATATATATATATATATATATATATATATATATATGTTGTCAATAAATCACGGTGGCACTGAAATAAAGCACTGTACGGTTTGACCATTCTGTTTTGGATTGGCCGAAAAGCAGGAGGTTGGAGAGGCAGGCACGGACAGGTGTTGAGGGGAGGAGGCCGGACGTTCAGGAGAACGCGCACGCGCCAAGAAGGCATATGGTGATTATCACCTCTCACGTGAGCTGTGCCCCGCCTTGTCACTTTCCTGCCGACTCAATCCATCATTCGCTGACCTCACTGCTGACCTCACCTTTGTCTCTTGACCTTTGCTCCTTTTGCTGAGCGTCACCTGGCAGCGTGTACGCTCTGTTCTCGTGTGAGCTTATCTCCCCTTGTCCTAAGTCGCCTCTTTCCCAGTCATCAGGTTCAATGAAGCAAATAAGAAACAAAGAAAAAAAGAAAGAAACAAAGGGGGGGGGGGGGGGGAGGGGGGTTGGGGGGGGGGGGAGGGGACGAAAAAGGGGAAAAAAAAAAAAGCGGAAGGGTTAATGCCCAGACAAATGAAGTCATACAGGAGGTAACATGTTCGGCGTGACCGCTTTGTATGGTTTGACTTCGTTTTGCAACTAACCGCATATCCACGTTTTGCAACTAACCGCATATCCACATTGTTTTTCTCTTTAGCGGAGATAGGGGGGGGGGGGGGGGGGGGCGGGGGCGGGGGCGGAGGAGGGGGTGATTTTGCGCTTTTTTTTTTCTTTTTGTCCTTTTGTTTACATTGAGTAAAAGGTTGTTGTTGTTTTTTTTTTCAAATATTTTCATGTTTTATTGGATACAGACTTTGATTCTTAAAGTAGACCTTCATACTAGCCCATTCTTGACCCGTCCAATATGATGTAGACTTCAAGAAAGATGAAGAGCCAGCCAGAACGTTGCTATCATTTCACATCTTTTGTTAAAAAGAAGGCTCTGGACGTTCTTGCATGTATTACATCAGTGAGTACGTTGCAGCCTTTATAAGTGATGCTAGTCCTAGCTGTGTGTCAGTTGTATGTGCATCATGAGACAAAAGTCTGGCAGTTTAGAAACTGGATAGATTTTTTAAAAAAAGTTTAAAGGGGACCAGTATTGCCTTTTGTTGGGTTACTTCACGTACTGGATTGTATTCAAATAACTGTGCTGATAGAGCCGCAAAAAAAGGTGCAGAGAGAGAGAGACAGAGACAGAGAGACAGAGACAGAGACAGAGAGAGGCGCACATACACGTTCGATCATCCTGTCACACACACACACACACACACACACACACACACACACACACACACCAACACGCACACACACACACACACACACACACACACACACACACACACACACATACACACACACACACACACATAGGTGCACACACGCGTTCGGACAACCTGTCAAACGCACAAACACGCGAGCGCGCGTACACACACACACACACACACACACACACACACACACACAACACACACACACACACACCGCGCGAGAGCGCGCGCGCACAAGCACACACACACACACACACACACACACACACACACACACACACACACACACACACACACACACACATATACACGTGCTTGGACACCTCTTACACACACACACACACACACACACACACACACACACACACACACACACACACACACACACACCAAATGATTCACATTTAAGTTTAAAGGGGACCAGTACTGCCTTTTGTTGGGTTCCTTCACGTACTGGATTGTATTCAAATAACTGTGCTGATAGAGCCGCAAAAAAAGGTGCAAGGCAAGACAGGGAATCTATAGAAATAAACATTCCATTATCCGTTACGGAGGGGTATCATTTACTGGAGCAAGCCTCGTAGAACAAAGTTTTTAAATCTCTCCATCGGGAGGAGATATTCTCCAGTATCTTGATGAATTCCGATGATTTGGCTAAGAAAATAGCTGTGATTTATAATAACATTTTCAAATTTAGACACATTACTTCGCTGTCTTTTAGGATAAAGCTTAATGCCTTCAAAACAAAATTCAGCAAGCATGGTAAATGTTTCTGTGGTGAACAAATTTCAAACCAACACATTCTTCTGGAAGATCAGAGCTTGAGAGCTATTTTAACGGCTATTTTTGAAAGTTTCTTTGAGAATTTTACTTTGTTGTTTGATTTTGCAAACTGTTTACTACGCAGTCCTATGGGACATTTGTTGTAGTTTGTGTTATGATTCACAATAGTTATTTAACGTTGGTTTTCCTGTACCTTTCTTATTGTATTGTAAAGATTGTACAACTGCCTTTTTGATTTATAATTGCAAGATAAGACACCCACCCACCCCGTGTTCATGCTCCCCCTCTCCACACCCTTTCTGTTCGTCTGATATCACTTAATGTGGAAAGACGTGAAACTGAAGACAACAACAACAACAACAGCACACACACACACACACACGCGCGCGCGCGCGCACGCACGCATGCATACACGCTCGCACGTACGCTCGCACGCACGCACGCACGCATTCACGCACGCACGCACGCGCGCGCGCGCGCCTGGACACCCCTCACGCTCACTCACACACATACACACAGACACACAGACACACACACACACACACACACACACACACACACACACACACACACACACACACACAGAAGCATGCACGCGCACGTGGGCGCTACTGTTCACTTACACTCCAGATACAGCAAGGGGTGCAATGTGCCACTCGACGAAGAGAAAAGGACTTTAATCTGTAGAAAATCCAGTGGATTAGCCTACAGTTCATAGTTCTGGTCAAAATCCCGGCAACGCTAAAAATCTTTCTGACAGCAGGCTGACATTAGGAGTACATGGAGAACAGCTGTAAGGGGGGCTTCTCTGAAAGCCTGCTGTCCAGTTCTTCCTTGAGTTTATTCCAACAAGCATTTCTGATGTTGAAAAGAAAAAAAGTCTTCTGGGGCGTTTTGAATCTTGAAAGAAAATGTATTCTTACCCCGGTATCAGTCTATATCTTTGAAACTAATCTTCTGCCGAGTTTAAAAGAAAGGAATATTTGCCGTTTCGGCCACGTCCGACCCTTTGTACGTTCAATCAGTGAGGCAGTGGTCTCACCATTGTTTGGACGTTCAGTCAGTGAGACAGTGGTCTCACCATTGTTTGGACGTTCAATCAGTGAGACAGTGGTCTCACCATTGTTTGGACGTTCAATCAGTGAGACAGTGGTCTCACCATTGTTTGGACGTTCAATCTGAGACAGTGGTCTCACCATTGTTTGGACGTTCAATCAGTGAGACAGTGGTCTCACCATTGTTTGGACGTTCAGTCAGTGAGACAGTGGTCTCACCATTGTTTGGACGTTCAGTCAGTGAGACAGTGGTCTCACCATTGTTTGGACGTTCAATCAGTGAGACAGTGGTCTCACCATTGTTTGGACGTTCAGTCAGTGAGACAGTGGTCTCACCATTGTTTGGACGTTCAGTCAGTGAGACAGTGGTCTCACCATTGTTTGGACGTTCAGTCAGTGAGACAGTGGTCTCACCATTGTTTGGACGTTCAGTCAGTGAGACAGTGGTCTCACCATTGTTTGGACGTTCAGTCAGTGAGACAGTGGTCTCACCATTGTTTGGACGTTCAGTCAGTGAGACAGTGGTCTCACCATTGTTTGGACGTTCAGTCAGTGAGACAGTGGTCTCACCATTGTTGATAAAATGAAGCTTCTGCTTCAGGATACGGGTCTCTCTCACTCCGATCCTTTTATCTCAACGAGATCGTTTTTTTTTTTTTTTTTTTTTTTTTTTTTTTTGGCCACCTATGCCTATGTCCTCCTTTAATTGTCTGCATTCTTCACGGACCTCGGAACGCCATACCATGGAAGGTCTCTCATATTAAAAGTGCAACAACGACAACAACAACAACAAAAGTCTTGTTGAATGAAATTCACGGCATCGAACACAGAGCTACGTCGTTCGCAGATACATAAAGCTTTAGTACAAAGGGATTGTTGAACTCCAAACCCACTGATAGGACATCACTACCACCCCCACTACCATCATCCCATGAACTCCAAACCCACTGATAGGACATCACTACCACCCCACTACCATCATCCCATGAACTCCAAACCCACTTATAGGACATCACTACCACCCCCACTACCATCATTCCCATTGGAACTCCAAACCCACTGATAGGACATCCACATACCACACCCACCACCATATACATCATCCCCCATGAACATCTCAAACTCCAACACTTATAGGACATTACTACCACCCCCACTACCATTCATCCCATTGGACTCCAAAACCATTATAGGACATCACTACCAACCAACCCACTAACCATCATCCCAATCCCACTAACGTCCCTTCTACTCACATAACTTTGTCCAGAGACAAGCGGAATTAGAATTTATCCAGCGACTCTACTGCTGCTGTTCCTTGAAGTGTCATTCTCTTACCGTATAGTCTTGCGAAGCAACTGTTTCTGCAGTTGTCAGTTCTCCGGTCGGTGCTGTGAAAGCAGCGTGTTGTCAGGCCGCGGACACATGGTGTTGGCCGGTTTCTGTACTGGGTTTTTGATTCCTTCTTGCTTCATCAAAGCCTATCCTTCATGACGGGCTTGTTTTCTAAATTGATGCTGTCTTTTGGAAAATGTAAACTGTAATTTTGTTAAAATGAAACAAAAAGAAATAACATAATCGAACAATTTCAAAAAGTTGTTTGACAATATTTTTCTTAAAATAGCCTAAATGGTGTAGATCCATTTATCAACAAAAGTTTTTGTTGTCTTCACGAGGAAAATAATTCCATCTGAAGGCGGAGAAGCTGTCACAATAAGGGTCAGCGGGCAAATCAAGTTTCTCGATGTTGTCTTTCATTACAAACATTTCTTGATGTTGTCTTTCATTACAACATTTCTTCCTGTAAACATTGTTAGATACCTTGTAAAAAGGCTGGGGAAAGGATTACATTACTACGCATATTTTCTGGCATCCCTTTGACAAAATGGGGTTCTAACCTTGTTCATGTTGTTTCAGGGCCAGTACGTTCCCTTTGATTCATCATGGTCAAGTAGTTTGTTTTGAAGCATCGAAGACGGATTTGCATGAGTTAAGAAGTATTCTCTCTTTAGCTTTTAAAACTGCTTCGGGCCCTCTCCGAATGGCTTCAATGGATTCAATCTACTAAGAAGACGGGATGTTAGCCTTGAACGATTACAGGCTGGTCTGTACCTCGAGTTCTACAGTGAGGTAAGAACCACCCCAGATTCAGTTATAACTGAGGTAGATGATGGTACCTATGTTTCTGGAGAGGTTCATAATAACGCGCTTTACACTTCCTTTTATGATTACATTTCACCTGTTTCATGACTGTGATTTATCTCTCCATTGTACTGCAGTCTTGCAAATTACTCACATCCTCTTTGGCTGAGAGAACAGGCTGAAGTTGTATACCTACACGGGGATCTTAACAGATCTGATAATCCTCAGACTCATAGTCTATGCCAGGGTCCAATATACGATAAACACGGCTCATATCAACACATTATCACGGATAAGAATATAGGTTTCTGGATTCTGGATTCGACATTAGAAAAGTATTTAGACTCAGAATCTACAGGAACACCAAAACCGATCTACTTCTGCCATACACGAACACCTACAAGCCACAGGCCACCGTTTCAGCCCCCAAGAAACCAAGATCTTATCTACAGAGCCCTTCCTCACAAAAAGAAAAGTTAAAAAAAAAAAGCCATCGAAATCAAGACTAGACGCCCCAGCCTGAACAGAGATCAAGGTTATGAACTTCCCCCCATCTACAATCAGATCCTGACAACTATTCACCCCACACAACAGTTGCCCCACCAGGCTTCGCTGCCACAACAGCAACAGTGAGCTGAAGAAGACAGGGCGACCCTGTCGAAATATTCTCCAAGTAAGTTTTTGATTCTGAGTCTAAATACTTTTCTAATAATCACGGATGGTTCGGTTTCAGATTTTCCCGAAGTAGGGGCTGCTTTTGTCATACTATCCCTTACAAGCAAAAAGAAATTCCATGTTACAAAAGGATGATCAATATTTACAGCCGAAATATTTGAAATTTTGAAAGCACTAAACTTTATTCTGGATAAGCCTGCTTTGGTTTGTGATGTCCCTCGCTGGTCGTTGAAGCCATTCATATTCTGTTAAAGCCTATTTTGAATTTGCGACAGAGGCAATATTTAGAAGACTTATGTTGAAAATAGGGATGGGAACTCAGTAATCTGGAGAGAAAAAAAAAAAGTTCTAATCCTCCAGGATCTATCTCGAATCGTAACTTAATACAGAGATTGAGTGACTGATGTTTGAACCGGCAGCTACGTGCGTTTGTGTCCGAATGATCGATATTCTTTTTTCTTTTTTTCATTGCATTAGTATTGGAGTTCATTTTCAGCCTCTTCATGAAAAGATCAAATTCTAAACACTCTCACTGTTAGTGTTTAGAGTGTTTATACTAAGCACGGAGAGTGGACGGAGCCTGGCGTTATACACTGTTCACCTCATTAAATCTCATCCTCCCGGGAGATACGCTTTAACGCTTCCTATTTCTAATTAGTATGATTTCGCGTCTACACACACACACACACACACACACACACACACACACACACACACACACACACTAATTATTGAGCTCTTGTATCATCACAATCATCACACCAGGGTACACAGGTACCGAGCACAAGCGAGTGTGTATAAAAGACCATGAACTGCTTTCACTGCCTTTGAAACCTCGATACCTGCCACAGGGATTTGGACGCATGTTTGTGATTATTTCATATGCCGGTGTTGTGACTGCATGGTTATAAACACCTTTGTGACGACATGATCATTCCCTATCTTTATCGTTAAACTGTTTACCAAACAACAAACAGCGGGTTACAAAGTCTTTCAGAACAGATTAAATGAAAAGAAAGTGGCGTGTCAGACAGTGATTGGGAGGACAGAAAGCATGTTCAAGGAAAGTCTAGAGAAGAATTACGTAATGGACAAACAATTTTGAAGTTTAAGCTGGCCTATAGAGCAGAAACTTCAGACAGGAAAAATGAAAGATGCATGGGATAGGTTAAACACTCATACAGAGAAAGCAAAAACAAAACAGGCACTTGTCAGATGAACATCCGCGAACTTAACAGCCTGGTTTTATGTATAAACTGAACTAATTTTATTTTGGGGTTTTAAAGCATGCAAGCGCGCGCGCGCGCGTGTGTGTGTGCTCCGTAAACAAGACCTTGAAACTGACGAGAAGGTCATTCAATCCATATTTTAAAATGAAACATTAGGAAAGCGGTAGGTCAAGACAACATCAGCTGTTGTGTTCCTCTGACCTCTGTGATGTGTTTTGCCAAATCTTCAACTGCTCTCCCAAGAATTGCTCTGTTCCCAGTGTCCAGGGAACAGAAGCAAAAACAAAAAACAAAAACAAAAAAGAAAAAAAAAAAAAAAACACTCCACTATCTATTATTATTTATTACTGGTTTGTACGTATGTTATACATGTCTATTGGTGTTAGTGTGCTAATCGTCACACCTGACGCAATTTCATCATCATCATCATCACCATCATCATCATCATCATCTTTTTCTTTTAAGATGATGAAAAGATTCTTCTTATCTGAGTTGAACTCTAGGGGGAAAAAAAGTTTACCCGAAGGTGCGGTTGGGAGCCAGAGAAGTACTGTCTTCAACTGCCGAACAAACCAGCTGGGAACAATCCTGCACCTCCCTTTGAAGCCTGCGCTGTGTTCACATTGGGTGCAGGCATGCACTGGGCATTTCATTAAGACGTCAAAGTGATTTAGGGTGATGAAAAGATTCCCTATCTTCTTATCTTATCTCTTCTTCTTTCCCTTGCTACCGCCTTCATCATTGTGGAGATTCTGTAGACTATAAGGAGGGTTTGCGTGTAGTTTGAAGTCGCTTGAGGTAGTGTTTGCTGGGCCGGGGGTGTTGGGGGGGGGGGGATGGTGACAGGGGGGAGGGGTGTGGATCAGATTCGGGATTTGAAGCCTTCTTAGGGCAACCTCAGCAGGAAGGCTGTTCCAGTCGGATATGGTCAAGGGAAAGAAAGACTTCTGTCTGTAGAGTCCTACAGTTGGAAAGGTGGTAGGTTGCTGGTGGGACCGTCGGGTTCCTTTGGGTGCAGAGGGATTCTGAGAGGGTTTTTGGCACGTGTTGATGATGAGGCTTCCGTTGTGGTATTTGTAGACGTTCGCTAGTCGCGCCTTTCTCCTTCGTTCTGTGAGGGGGGACCACTGAAGGGTCTCCAGCATGTCTTGTACACTGGAGGTTTTCCAGTGTCGATGGGTGACCCAGCGAGCAGCTCGGCATTGGATCGTTTCCAGTTTCTTGATGTCCTTCTCTATGTAGGGGTCCCACACAGAGCTGGCGTATTCAAGGGTTGGGCGGACTAGTGATAGGTAGGCTTGCTGCTTAATGCGCTGGGATCCTACCTTCAGGTTCCGTCTCAGTGGGCCAAGAGTCTTGCTGGCACGGTTGGAGACATTGGAGATGTGGGGGCTCCAGCTGAGATCAGAAGTGATGATGACGCCAAGGTATTCGGACTTGCTGACTGTATCGAGGGTGTGGCTACGGAGAGTGTAGTTTGAAGGTAGAGGGTTTCTCTTCCTGCTCACTCGCAGAGTCTGGCATCTATCTGGATGAAAACTCATGAGCCATCTCTGCTCCCACTCTGCGAGGCGGTCGAGATCCTTCTGGAGGGCTTGCTGGTCGCCGGTGGAGGAGACAGTTTTGTGGCATAGAGTGTCATCAGCAAAGAGACGAGCAGTGGAGGACAGTCCAGTCGGCATGTCGTTGATGTAGAGTAAGAATAGGGTAGGCCCAAAAACAGAACCTTGGGGAACTCCAGACTCCACAGGGACAGGACTGGAAGTAGCTCCATCCACCACTACTGACTGCTGTCTATCCGAGAAGAAATTCTTTATCCAGGTGTGTATTTTCCTTGTGATACCAAGGGAATGGAATTTGTGGAGCAGGAGGGAGTGACAGACTTTGTCAAACGCCTTGGAAAAGTCCATAATGAGAGCGTCTGTCTGTTTTCCAACCTCAAGGTTTACGGATAGCTCATCTACAAGTCCGATGAGCTGGCTTTCACAGGAGCGCTGACGTCTGAATCCGTGCTGTGCTTCAGTGATAACAGCATTCTCCTCAGCGAAGTTCATGACGGTGCTCGTGATGATGTGCTCCATGACTTTGCATGGTACACTGGTCAGAGAGATAGGACGGTAGTTTTCTGGGCGGTAGTGCTCACTTTTCTTGAAGACTGGGGTAGGCCTAACATTGGCAGTTCTCCAGTCCTTTGGTACTATGCCCGTGTTGAGGGAACACTGGTAGAGGAGTGTGAAAGCAGGGGCTAGTTCTTCAGCAAGCTCTCGCAGTAGTCTCGGGCTAATGCCGTCTGGACCGGGAGCTTTACTCGGATTTAGGTCCTTAAAGAGCTTGGTGACTCCAGCTCTGAAATTGTTAGGGTGCTTACGGTAGGAAAGTCTGATGGAGGGTCTGTCGCTAGGCCAGTTCTAGAGGTAAACTCTTCTTTGCTGCAGGTGATCTTTGGGATGAAAGCTGAGTGGCATTGCTGGTTTAGCACTTCAGCTCGCTCTTTTGCTCCTGTGACAAGTCTGCCGTCTTTCCTTTGTGGAGCTACCTTGCAGCCTCAGTGCGTAGGGCCTTGATGTATGCCCAGAACTTCTTGTTTGTTACTGGCTTCTCATCCGTGCTATCTTTGAACATATTCTCAGTGTATGCCCAGAAAGAACGGCACAGGTTTCTTTGGACATTGTGTTTCAGCTTTTTCAGTTCGGTTCGCACTTCTGGGTTTCCGGTCTTTTTCCACTGTTTGTACAGTTGGTCTCGTCGTCGGATCATCTTCAGGGTTGCATACTCTACCCAGGGCTTGTTGGTTTTTCCCGCCTATGGTTCTTTTGGGGATATGCTTCTCTGTCATGGAGGCGCTACTTTCTTTCAGCAATTGGCAAAGCTGCTCTGTGTCACTGTTTGCATCGAAGGATTCCAGCACCGAATGAGAAAGTTCAGCTGCACTGGACTGGAGTGAAGGCCAGTCGGCTTTGGAATATTGGGGGACTGTGCACTTTGGTGGATGTTGACATGCAGGGTTGGTGTCAAACTCCAGGTAGATGATGTCATGGTCGGAGAGTCCAGGGAGGGGCTCAATCCGAGGCACTAGGGAAGGGTGACTCGTGAGAAAGAGGTCGAGGGTGTTCTCTTCTCTTGTGGGGAATGTGACAAGCTGTTCGTAGCCAACGTCAAGCATCAGGTCAAGAAATTGGTAGTGGATCTCTACACATCTGGCTGGGCTTTTCATTGTCTTTGTGGTCCAGTCAAAGGAAGGGAGAATGAAATCACCTCCAGTGATGACAGTAGCATATGTAGCTATGACACGTTGGACAGATGTTTTGAACTTCGTGAAGCTGATTGCGTCACTGGTTTGGGGCCTATAGTAGGCGACAACGAGCAGTTGCCTTCTGCCTTTCTAGCTTGATCCACACCCAGGTCAGTTCACACCCGTCCCATGACAGTTCCTCCACTTCCTGGCATGTTAAATGATTCGCCACGGCTACCAGTACTCCCCCGCCAAAGTGAAGTGAGGAGGGAAAAGCTCACTGGAGCAGATACCGGAGTCGAGCCATGTCTCGGTGCCAGTTATATCAGGCTTCGTGCTGTCGATCAAGTTCTGTAGTTCTGCTTTCTTACCTCGGCTGGATTGGAAGTTGATGTTTAAAAGTCTTAGCGGTCGGTTGAACTGCTTGTTTTGTCTGGTAGCTCGTGAGGGTGTGGACGAGTGAATGGGTTTAAAGTTTGCTGATGTAAGGTAGGTTTCTGTGGGGCTAAAGTCTCCTCCAAGAAAATTAATGTCTCCTCCATGACTAGCACTTGGTGCTGCTGCATCTAGGCCATACAGATCTGGGTTGTACTCTGTCTAGAACAAGGTACGCCCAGCCTGCATGAAGAGCAGTTTGTTTCCCACCGAAACTAATAAGTCAGTCTAAAATTTCAAAGTCCTTTCGACGGAATAATTCATCTCGGGTGCACTGTGGCAAGGGAAAAAAATCAGGTAAGCGATCTTTAAAATTTGAAATACGACTTACGTCCCTTAGGCACTTCCTTGTTTTCAATCGCATCCAAAATGGCGACTCAAGCGAAGGCGAGACACCTTGTTTATTTTTTGTACGTTATTTGTCTTCTAGTTTCTCTGTCATCTGCAGATATTGTACTTCAGGGACAGAATTGTGGATCGCAACAAACGCCTTTGGTTGTACGAATGACTCAAAAAGATGAGGACACCATCGTGTCACATCTTGGCGACTATTACGAACTAAGCAAGGATTGCATTGTTACTATCATCGGCAAGCCATACTATCAGTTCCAGCTTGAGCTTCTTATGGTTAATATTGACAGTCGCAGTTACTATGCTGATTATTGTAAGGGGTTGTGCTGCAATGACTACCTGAAACTGTTCAACAGTTACCGTGTGGACAATGCTCGTCTCTTCCCAAGGATCGGATGGAAAGGTTTGTGTGGGTCGGAGGTACCACAACGAAATACCTATACCACCTCCCATAACTTTGTCACAGTGCAGTTTCGCACAGATGAATACGACGAATCAATGCGAGGATTTATGATTCGTATTAGACAGTTTGTACGTCGCAATGACGGCAACATCAATCCAGAAGGTGGTTACATTGGTGGCTGGAACGATGGTACATACAGTGAACTACAGTTAGACTGGAGCGAACAGGAAGTGATTCCAGGAGATTACATTCCAGGTGGTGGAGACAATGACTATGATCAAGAAAAGGGTGGCATTGATTGCTATGAGTGTTTTGGCTGCCGCATTGATTACTTTGATCCAAAGTCTACCACTGACCGAGCGTCAATTCGGAATAATTGTTACGTCTGTTCTAAGGAATTTCAAGACGGGATCGCTCGGGCAAATCGTCGCTGTTATACTCGCCTGCAGTACACCTCTCTGCTTTTGACTCTGACAGACACTGCTACAGGAACAGGGGAAGTAAAAGATTTCCGGGGATGTCGCAAGTTTATGAATGTCTATGGCACGTTTGTCAACTATTGCTTGTGTGATTATGAAGACTTGTGCAACAGAGGAGGGAAATTACCATTGAATTTACTGTCTTTGATCATGTCCATTCTTATTTCATTGCTTTGGAGAGCATCTTGAATGAAATATGAGTTGAGTAATGATGCAAAAATCACACAATAATACACACACACACACACACACACACACCCTCTCTCTCTCTCTCTCTCTCTCTCTCTCTCCTCACACACACACACACACACACACACACACACACACACACACAGCAACTGTGTGCTGTCTTCTATTATATCTTAGAAAGGATAGTTATATACTGACCAGAAGAATGATTCTTGCAGTGTGTGAGTATGTGTGCATACATATGTGCAAAGTACCACCATTACCAGTGCATGTGTTTGTGTGCAAACTCACAGCAGTTCAAATTAAGAAGTAGGCTTTCTGTCTATCTGTCTGCCTGTCTGTCTGTCAGACTGTTACAGTGTCTTTAATGTGTTTCTGAGTCTATTGTTCTGCATGTACTGATATAGAGCCCTGATATGGCTCCTTGCAGTCATCTGAGGAATAAGGGGACTGAAGTGACTTGCTCTTCCTATGTACAGACATTCATTGTTTCTAAGATCCCTATGAATCTAAAACTTGACATGAAAGATTTAATCATAACAAAAGTAATGACCTTGGCAGAATATTGGGTTGTTTGCTTTTTTTTTTTTTTTTTTGATTAGAGAATATTAACATAGTTTAGAATCCCTAAATCAGTGAGATATTGCAGGCCTTGATGCTTGTACAGCAGGAATGTCAAATGTATACAAAGGTTCCTGCTGCCAGAGTGAAACTTTCTTTTTTTCAAGTGAAAATATTCCATTGGCAGGAAAATGAAATGAACTTATGTACTAAAAGTTTACAAACTATAGTACTTCATTTGTAAACCAGTTTCAGTATCAGTATGAGTGACGGTCGATTAGTGGCAGTTTCATAAGCACTGTCATGAGACTGTCATTATTGTAATTTCATATAAGATACATGTCAAGTGTGAAAACTGAGAACGTGCAGAAACTGCAAGTGTTGTGATTCAAAATATGTAAATGAAACATTTTTAAAATGCTACAATTGTAAATTTTAATGAAAATAATCTGTACAGTTTTGATGTGTAGTGTCTTGCAGTACAGGTATTCTAATGTAACATTGAAACATTCCAATCCAGCGAGTTGCTATCCAAATGATATAGCTATGTGTTTAGAATGCAGTCTCTGTATGTATATATATGAAATGTATACTTGTATACTAGAAAGCCTTATTGTATGCATGGAAAAAGAGAAAAGATGTTCCTCTTGTATGCCACTAAGCATTAGTTACTGGAGTAAAAATGTTGTGCTAAACATATCAGATAATCAGAACAGTCTTTTTGACATACTTTGGCAGCATATATTCACACATTGCGTTTTTGTTTGTTGTTTGTTTGTTTTTTATTGAAATAGAACACATCATACTTGAAAATGATAATGTCCAACAGGTAGATTGTGCATTGGTGTACAGTATGCTTGCATCCAGTTATAGAGAGAACAATGTGGTTGACACATTATTCTTTGTGTTGTGTCTATTTAAAAGTTAGTTGTGAAGGGAGACTGGGGAAAAGAGAAATTGTGTTTGTTGTTGATGACATAAGGAAAAGAAAGGAACATACAGGGGAGCGCAAATGCTGGCTAAGATCAAACATCGTGTGGATCAGCCGTGGTATTGGGATCCACACCAAATGGAAAAGTTTGTCCATGGACCACATCCATCTTTCCATCTTTGTGGGGCTTTGGTTTTTGTCTCGTCTTCTTCTTCTTCTTCTTCTGACAGATTGTGGATCTTCCCTTTGAGCTGTATTTGCACCAAGTTTTGTTAAAATTGGTAGTGTAATTTCAGTTTTAATTTGCTGACAGGGAGACAATCAAGCCAACAGATGAAGTCATAAAGTCCTTGGCAGGGGTAAGAATGAGACCTTTACCTGGAGTACTTTAGAAGTTCGGAATTGAAGGTTTTTAAAAAAATGTTGATGATTTTCATGATTTGTTAAAGGCCTGTAATGAAAGCTCTGATGTTTTTGATAATTGTGTGCTATAACAACCTTTTATATTTTAACTTCAGTCTTCATTTATTTTTATTTTTTAAACATACAGAAGGTCTGATACAACACAAAGATGACCGTATTAATCTATCATTCTACCAATCTATCAGTAGTATCAGTCTGTCAGTCCATATCAGCAATTTTGGGGTTATGAAAACATGAGTGAAAGTGCCCTGTTTGCACAAGGATGTTGGAGAGATCCAGAGGGCTTATGCAGAACAATGGGAGATAACAACCTTGTGTTGAAGAACTGTTCTAAACAATGGGAGACAATAACCTAGTCGCACTGTAGTGTTGTCCATCCATGTTGTACACTTTACAAGCACTGAAGCAGTAATTGATGAATGCATTGTTTAGATGCTGCAGCAGTGGTAAGCATGATTCACATAAAATAAGATGTTGCAGCTGTGGTTGGCATTCATGATTCATAATATATATTGGTGTTTTGTTATGGAGTATTCAAATTACATTGCTGAAGTATCATTGTTGTACCTTATCGTACCTTATCGTATTGTCAAGAAACCATGCTGCTGTTTGTGTTTTTCTGTTATAACATGTTTAAAGGATTGGAATACATGTGAGGGACAGTTTGCTCTGCTCTTGACATATTTGAATTGAAGTTAGTCTTAGGTTTGCAACCAGATTAAGTTTGAAGCTGATCACACATCATGCTGGTAGAATGTCTTTTATGTAGACCTGAAACTGGTGTTTCCTTTTCTCTCCCTTATGTGCCAGCAGCAGTTCTTTGGTTTTCACTCCTCTCTGGTTATGTCCCCTCCTTTCCCCTCACATCCAGTGCTTGTGACCTCTTCCTTGGTATCTGTCAGTGTAGTATTCTCATCCTCTTGAAATTCTTGATTTTTCATTTCTTCATCTGTGTTGCACTTTAGTGTCTTTTGTGTTCTCTCTGTGCTCATTTCCTGCCTTCTGGGGTCCTCTCACCTGTATCCAGGTGTTCCACCTCTCTGTTCCTGTCCCTGCCCTCCCCCATTTCCCCTTTCTCATCCCCTCCCTCAACATCTTTTTTCACTCTTGACATGTTTTTCTGGACTGTTGTGCTGTTTGTGGTTCTGTTGAAAACACCAGTAGTCTGTTCAGCCACCTTTATTACAAGCTAGGTCCAGTTCTTTTTTTGATCATGTATTAGTTCTTTTTATTCTTACCTTTGACATGAATCATGCCAGCAAAGCCGAATGCTCCTCCGGTGCTGGTTACAGTGTGTTATGAATTTCTGATTGCATTGATTGTGTTTCTGAGCGATATTATCATAGTTGCCCAGTGCCTGTATATTGTCTAACATCATTATTTGAGGTTTGGTTTTTGGACATGGACTCAGACTGTCCTCTCTCCCACATTATCCAAGTCCCTTTCCCTTTCTCCAACCCTCCCCTCCCTCTGTCCCTTTCCCTTTCTCCAACCCTCCCCTCCCTCCCAATCTCCCCATCTCATACTGTCCCAAAAAGGGAGAAAACAAAAGATATCCTGGCTTTGAAAAAGATGTCATATGAGCCATTCTGCTATTGTCAGCAAAGGTTTCCAGTATCTGGGATTTCCTCCTCAAGTGTATTTCTGTATGGTTGTGCTTGCATTAATTTAACTCTTTAAGAACAAAAAGGAACAAACAATTGCCCCCATACGGACTCCTGCTGGAACCAGTTTGAAGGAGAGATTGCTCAATTTCTGCCTCTGCATTCCTACTAGCCTTCTTCCCCACCCCCTTTCTCCCCTCCCACCCTGTTTAATTTCATGCTGCTCTTCTGTAGTTTCTGTTGAAAAATAACCAAAATCACTTCTGCAGTCCAATTATCTAGATCCAGAATTGTTCCTCCACATCTCCTCTCTCCCTCTTTTCCCCTCCTGGAGCAAATGATCTGCTCCAGGAATAGATTGAATTTTTGATGCTGTGTTTCCATTATGGCTCCATGATTGTTTTTTGTATTTTTGTGCTGTAGGTTTTTTTTAGTGTGTGTGTGTGTGTGTGTGCGTGTGTGTGAGAGAGAGAGAGAGAGAGCGAGAGAGGTGGGTGGTGGGGAGAGAGAGAGAAAGAGACAGGGAGGGAGGGAAGCCGAGTAAATTGTGAGTCTATGGGGTATTTCTGTAGCATTCCTGTTATGGTGTCGTTGTGTCAAAGACCAAGGCTGACTTGGCTGTTCAAAGGACCTGACATGGCCGACATGTAAACTGATGGAGTCGGCAGTTTTCTCCATTTGTGTTTTGCATTCCAGAGCATTTTGTTTTTCATGAGCTCTGCTGAATGTTCTATAACATGTTTTGTCACATTTTAATCACTTAATTTGGAAAATATATATGTTTTTGTAAGAAATGGTCTTAAATTAACAGCAGTCATATGCGCGTGTGTGTGTGTGTGTGTGTGTGTGTGTGTGTGTTTGTGTGTGTGTGTGTAAACATGTGTCTGTGTGAGAGAGAGAGAGAGAGGGGGGGGGGGGGGGGGAGTTTGGAGCCTCTGAATCACAATAATGAACCTTATATCTTTAGGAGAAAAAAGGATCATGAAAAAAAAAATCCACCTTTTTTTGTTTGTAGACCAGTTGCAGAGGGGATGGCTTAATTGTCCTTGTCCATTGTGACAGCAGTGAGAAAAAACTAAACTGGTGGTTCTGACACACACACACCACTGATTTCGTTTTATATCGCACAGTGCTTGATCTGTTGAAGCACAAAAGCCACTTCCTGAAGTCATATTTATGCACAAAAACTTCCAACCCCTGGAACATGCCTTTGGTGACCAATGACACTGGGGCTAGTGGATAATATTAAAATGGTATTCATTGACAGACTGTTGGTTGGTGACCAATGACACTGGGGCTAGTGGGTAATAATGGTATTCATTGACAGACTGTTGGTTGGTGACCAATGACATTGGGGCTAGAGGGTAATAATGGTATTCATTGACGGACTGTTGGTTGGTGACCAGTGACATTTGGGCTAGAGGGTAATAATGGTATTCATTGACGGACTGTTGGTTGGTGACCAATGACATTGGGGCTAGAGGGTAATAATGGTATTCATTGACGGACTGTTGGTTGGTGACCAGTGACATTTGGGCTAGAGGGTAATAATGGTATTCATTGACGGACTGTTGGTTGGTGACCAATGACATTGGGGCTAGAGGGTAATAATGGTATTCATTGACGGACTGTTGGTTGGTGACCAGTGACATTTGGGCTAGAGGGTAATAATGGTATTCATTGACGGACTGTTGGTTGGTGACCAGTGACATTTGGGCTAGAGGGTAATAATGGTATTCATTGACGGACTGTTGGTTGGTGACCAATGACATAGGGGCTAGTGGGTAATAATGGTATTCATTGACGGACTGTTGGTTGGTGACCAATGACATAGGGGCTAGTGGGTAATAATGGTATTCATTGACAGACTGTTGGTTGGTGACCAGTGACATAGGGGCTAGTGGGTAATAATGGTATTCATTGACGGACTGTTGGTTGGTGACCAGTGACATTTGGGCTAGAGGGTAATAATGGTATTCATTGACGGACTGTTGGTTGGTGACCAATGACATTTGGGCTAGAGGGTAATAATGGTATTCATTGACGGACTGTTGGTTGGTGACCAATGACATATGGGCTAGAGGGTAATAATGGTATTCATTGACGGACTGTTGGAATTCTTGTGTAGGACATGCAATGATTAGTTCTCCCTGAAATTTGCTGGAATGATTCTTATCAAATATTTTTCCCCCAAAAATTACAGAGCTTGTATAGTTTGAAAACTGCAAAGCTTACAACAATAGTGTCATCACAGAAAGATTGTTTTCTGTCCAGTTGTATTTTCACTCGGTGGAATATAATGTTCTTTCTCTTACCTTTTTTTCTGTTTATTTTGTTTGTTTGGAAAATGCACCAGAAGTGTTATTGCTTACTCGGACAGTGTATCCCTGTGTTTGGTTGGTTGATTGGTTTTAACCTAATTAAGCAAGTGAGTACACACCACCCAAGAAAGAAGGCAGCTGTGTCTTTCTCCTCACTTTTCCCATCCACTTGCCAAACTCAAGTTCACCTGAACTGAACTGACCATGAATTAATTCTGTCAGCAGATTTCCATTGTGTCAGCAGAGCGAGTGCTAATGCATTACTGTCCTTAACACTTGATTCTCGTCATTGATGTTGATCTTGTCATTGGTGTCATTAGTAACATAGGCAAGTTCATACCTGTGAACTTTCAACCCATGATAGAACGTTGGCATGATATTGACAGGGGACGTTCATGCCTGAACTGAAAGGCTGTAAAAATAATGCATTAAACTCCATACATAGGCTACAAGCACACTGTTGCTCCTTTACAAATATGTTATTCTTAATTTCTCAAGCATCGATGAAAATGTGACCTTCCACCATGAAAATATCACTTGTGAGTCATGTTCAGATTTTTACAAGGTTCCTCGCTCCATGCATTATGCATCTTTTTGATGATGAAAGTGTTTTAAATTTGGACATTTAAAAATCTGAGATATGGGCTTGGGAAGATCATACCCCTCTTGTGTCATTTTGAGAGAGTCAATAAAATTGCATTGTATGGCAAGTTTTTCAGAATAGCATTTTAACAAGGTAAGAAACAAACTGTTACAAAATTACAGATGGTTGCATGTGTGGGAAGAGTAATAAATTTTATCAGATTTAACCAACATTCCCAAACTAACCCACTGCCCTCTGCCACCAGACCTGTTTTGGCTGCCAACAGCATTCACTGTGAGGTGATGAGTGGCTCATGTTAAGGTGCAGGATCATAGTATCGTGGAGGATACGGGATGCAACTAGGCCTGTCCTTTCCTCTGAACACACCAATGCACATGGTGTGCACATATGTACAACTGATACGTCTATACATTTGAGACAAAGTTTGACTTGCAGGTGTAAATTACAAAGGAAGTCTGTGTAGTCAGTCATGCCTGTTTCAGTTGTCCATAAGTATGTGTGTGAGTAGATATGTGCACATGTCCCTGGTACATGCTGGCATTTTCAATATAATCACCAGTGCAAACAAAACCAAGTGGAAAAATTATAAATACTGATAAGTGAAGGCCTTTCCAGACACTCCACGTTTGAAATTACCCAGGAGGTTACTAAATTGTAGTGGCCTTAAAAGTTCAAAAAACATTTTCAGCAATATTTTCAATATTACAAAGCTAATCATTTCTCCATCATTTACAATATTGCTCATTACTCCTGGTGACAGATATGTTAAATCAAATAGCGAATATCAGACTGATTTGAATGAAATAAATCTTTGTTATAAGACATCAAAGTAAAATAACATGCCGAAGTAAAGCAGAGATGAACATTTGGATGAGTAAACTGGCATTCAAATGTTAAAATGACATGGTCTCTAAGTTTAGCTGTCCTCAGGTTATTCATGCTGCTGAGTGGTAAGCACTGGCTGGAAAACATGACTGGCTATACACATGCCCTTCTCACCCCAGTCACTCTATGCAGCAGATGGACAGCCATGTTGCCCACCCATCCATGACCATCCTCCACCCTTTCTCTCAAAAAAAAAAAAAAAAAAGCCTAGCACAGTCCTACGCCATTAAGGACAATAGTTATTTCCTTAGACCTACTTCAAATCCTGACATTGTGTAGCTTTTGCCATAATGCAACGAATTGACTGGCACAAAAATGATGTGCTCTTGATTTACCCAGTATGTTAAAAGGTCATCAAGCCAGATTTGGAGATCAGGTGACAATTGAGACTTTGTGTAGGGAGCAAGAAAACAGACAGACAGGCACAACATGACATGAGATTGTGTTATTAATCCATGAGAAGATTCAACAGAGATTTTTTCCCCTGATGGTGGCAAGTTTAGGGAAATTTTCTCTCATCATTGAACAGGCACAGATACACATCTCAACCATTCACATGCTCGTTAACCACAGTACACAACACTCGGACCTTAAGCACCTAATTGCTTTTATTAGCCAGTGATACTGTATGAATCAGCAAATAGTTTCTCTTCTTGTTTTGTACAGAAAAATATAGTTTTTCTTACATGTCAAGTCAATTCAAAATGCAGTCATGTGCCATGCAACACAACGGTCAAGCCACAACCATTTTACCCCATCCAGACAACGCTACAGCCTTTCCATGCAACCCTCACTTCTCTGCCGTCAGCTCTCTGTTAAAAACCACCTTCATGCACAAACTGCAACGTCATCACAAAATGAAACGGATCCAAACATCATTAACTAAATCCACCACAATACAACTGGAAAAAAGGATAAAAATCAAGGGAAAGATTTCAATATTGGAAAGAAAACATGGTAATAAAAATGTGCATTAAAACCCAGTGAAAAACAAAAGTACAGGTGTTTTGAACTTCAAATTTGAAATATTTTCTGAACACTTGAACTAATTTAGTTTTACTGGGGTGGGGGTTCAAGAGTAACTGACTGAACCAAGAACTGGATTTTTTCCCCTGGTTCTGAACAGTGCTGTTACTCAAATCCTTTCCATACCTACTCTGTACAAAAAAGGTCTAAACCAAAAACAAAAAACTTAAAAAAAAGAAAAAGAAAAAAGGAGTCTTTGTAAAATTTCTTTCCTTTCCAACAAATTGAAATATACATGGGCACACTGAATCGCTTACTGTAAATAATGCAATAGCACTTGGATCCCCCCTCCTTATTCTGTCACTGAACACCCATTGACAGGATTTCTTCTGTGAAAACTGGAAATGTGAACAACTATTACACATATCCTTTCATGTCAATTCTCTTCCTCCATGGCAGGGCCTGCTATGGATCCTTTAGCATACATCTGCCATGTTTTTAATCACTGCTCTAGATAACGTCGGAACAAGTATTAAATAAAAGATATACTTACAAATGATGTAAGAAAAAAAAAACTTAGACAAATATACTGCAGTTATTGATTGAACAAATCAGTGAGTGCCTAATCATAACTTGACCTGTGTACTCATGAAACACACATTTACCCTGTTGAAGGTCCATCTGCAGTGGAACAGCAAAACTGTCTCCATACACAATCACTGAAAACTGCAGATGTTGTTTACACATATGACATCATACATGAGTCATACATTAATAATCATGAACCAGATAAACATTTAAATTGTACTTTGCTGACAAATGAAGCATTTTTTTTCGATGATTTTTTTAAAAAGTAAGAGTAATCTAAACAAATAAGGGTTTACAACAGGAATTAAAACATAAGGATAACAAAAAGAATACTTAAAATATCAGTGACAAACAATACCATTATAATACAAACTTCTGATTATAATGTTTTCCTTTTTCCTAACTAAAAATGATATAGTACACATCCAAATAATCATCATAATAGCAACAACAAAATACATATTAAATTATTTCTGACAATAAATAAACAATCTTTGAAAGTACTAAAAACTATGAAAAATGAAAGGAAAAAAGAACATTGTACATACAATTTGAATGGAGTTCTCGAGAGAGGCACACATTTTCAAAAGGCAAACAAAATAAAACCAAATCACAAATTGATGCATCTTTTATCAAAGAGAAATGGAAAAGTGTACCTCATAATTTGCCATCAGAAACAGACGATCTGAAGTAAGTGCTTGCAATGTAACGTGGGGCATCTAGGAATGGAACATGAAAATGAACCTGGTCAGCAAAGAAAATGAATGGGTGATTCTGTGTTAAATTCAGCTTAAAATCATGTTTTGTAAAATGTCAATCTGTTACCATTTGAAAAGAAGAATAAATAAATAATGAAAAGCTGCATTCAGTTATAAGCAAAGATAGTTCAATCAACAAATTGGTCAGGTTCCCTAGTGCACTAACAACTTCACATGTCTAAGTACAAACCTTTCACACATCACTGCTTTCCAATGTTTCTGTCAACTGATGGAGAGTATGATCAAATCTGAACGAGGTGGATAATTTAAATACCCTAAAACTGGCTAAGAAATCATTTTCCAACATTAAAGTTCAATGCTTTTAAAAATGTAAAAAAAAAAAAAAAAAAGAAAAACGTTGGCTACAGACAAAAAAGTTGATACATGTGTTGAATTTTGAGACAGGCAGGACTGTTCATCAAGCCCTCAATGGTTTGCAAATTCCTTTCCCACCGGCATTTTTACAACTGTCATGTATATTTCTCTCCCCCTGACCCCCCCTCCCTCCACTCACCCTCCCTCTCACCCCTTATTTCAAACATTTGGAAAGGAGAAATCGAACCAAGTAAAACATTATTTTTGATGAAAAAAGGTCAGTAAAGATGAGGAAAAATTAGTCAAACTAAAACTTCAAAACAACCAAGCAACAATGACGCACAAGCAGTCAAACCAATGTGGCCAGCCAGCTATTCAACTTTGCCTTTCTTGCATGATGCTGCTCATGTTACACGATGCCCTATGGAGGATTTATTACAAGACAACTCAGTGGGCACACACACACAGTGACTAAAACACACACGTACACACACACACACACACACACACACACACAGTACCGCAGTGCAAAAAACTGAAATCGAGAATGCTACAAAGAGGGGCAAGAGATATCTTAAAACTGTGGCAAACATTTAAAAATTGAGAGACATTTCTTAATATGATTTCTACACGAAAAAGCAAGGATAAAAAAAAGCCACACACTTTTAACTGCCTTTCGCTTGTTTACATACAACAGTAAGTTTGTGCTAGTTAATAAATTCAAAGAATTTTTCTTTTTTTTTTTCCTTTATAGCTATAGGTTGGATTTCTTATTTATGCACAGGAATTTTAGAGAATGTTCAGAAATCTGCAAGGGAGGTAATGTGTGTTAGAGCTCGCATTCAGCGAGAGTGACTCCACTATTTTCATGGACAGATGCCTCTGAGGGGTGAACCAAAGGAAATTTCGCCCCATTCATCTGCTTGACAGTTCAATCAGAAACAGAAAATGTAAAAACATGGAAGTAAAACTCTGCACCTGTAACGCAGATTGCTGACATCCCCAATCCTTATCCTGACGTGTGCATCATATCAATTATTGGACATATTTTTCCTTTTTCTAAGGCAACAAATGTCTGTGTCAAGAAAAACATATTCCACAATATATTTTCCAGGGGAAAAAGTAGAGGGTCAGGGGAAAGCAGGGGTGAACTAATTTTGCCTACTGATGATCTCAACCTGAATAGTTAAGACATTTTTTCATAGCTGAATTTCTTATCTCCAACAATGAGAAAATTCATATACAAGGTGTCAGTTGACTTACGATGCTGAAGCATTAAAACCCTTTCTACACAAAGGGCCAAGATCCGGGCTCTTCAGTTAACACTTTCAGACCAAGGGCCCAAACCACCATTTTTGAAAGTTCTGAAATTTTGTTAGCAGTAGCACATTTCCATGCTGATATTATGAGCTAAAAATATTTTCTCCGACCTTTTCCCTGTCAAACTGAAGCAATGAACGCAGAGTTTGTCCCTGTGCTTGCGAGCTGTAGAGTTTTCCTTTTTTTCCCTCTCTTTTTTTTTTCTTAGGTGACTGGCATGTTGAATGTGTTTCAACCATAGAGCACTTAACATGGGCTCTTCAAAAACAATGTTAAGGAGTTGAATGTTTTTTCCCCAACTAACTCATTGTATTATTAATCAATTTTGAACATCTCATTTCCTGACTTGTCATTAGTTTTAAATGGGTTGCCTATGGAAGGGTGAAAACTGGCAGTACTAGCTGGGTTAACTGCAGTTAGATAGACTTGGTTACAGATCAGTATTTTAACTTGTCTTTACGACATTTTAGTCTGTACATTTCAATCTCCCTTGAACATAATTCTGTGTTTACTTTTTTGCAGCCCTCATGTGCTCTGTGTGGACAGGGTTTAAAACAACATCTCAGCCTGAGGCTGTAGCAACAGCCAAGTTAAAATGTTATGAGCTACGTCTAGAAATATTCTCCCCTTAATTTTGTCTGAACCCTAACAACCTCCCACCCCTATCAGCAATACGGCCACAGAACAAACCAGGGAGAAGACCAGAATGAGTTACACAGAAAAATGTAGCCGCAGACCAGACCCATCCGGACAGAAGCAGCCCTGAATTGGCTACAACTGGAAAATGTGGCCACAGAACAGACTGGTCCAGATAGGACAGGCCCTCAATGGGCTACAACTGGAAAATGTGGCCACAGAACAGACTGGTCCAGATAGAACAGGCCCTCAATGGGCTACAACTGGAAAATGTGGCCACAGAACAGACTGGTCCAGATAGAACAGGCCCTGAATAGGCTACAACTGGAAAATGTGGCCACGGAACAGACTGGTCCAGATAGGACAGGCCCTGAATAGGCTAGGACTGGAAAATGTGGCCACGGAACAGACTGGTCCAGATAGGACAGGCCCTGAATAGGCTATGACTGGAAAATGTGGCCACAGAACAGACTGGTCCAGATAGGACAGGCCCTGAATAGGCTACAACTGGAAAATGTGGCCACAGAACAGACTGGTCCAGATAGGACAGGCCCTCAATGGGCTACAACTGGAAAATGTGGCCATGGAACAGACTGGTCCAGATAGGACAGGCCCTCAATGGGCTACAACTGGAAAATGTGGCCACGGAACAGACTGGTCCAGATAGGACAGGCCCTCAATGGGCTACAACTGGAAAATGTGGCCACTGAACAGACTGGTCCAGATAGGACTGGCCCTCAATGGGCTACAATTGGAAAATGTGGCCACAGAACAGACTGGTCCAGATAGGACAGGCCCTGAATAGGCTATGACTGGAAAATGTGGCCACAGAACAGACTGGTCCAGATAGAACAGGCCCTGAATAGGCTACAACTGGAAAATGTGGCCACGGAACAGACTGGTCCAGATAGGACAGGCCCTCAATGGGCTACAACTGGAAAATGTGGCCACAGAACAGACTGGTCCAGATAGGACAGGCCCTGAACGGGTTGAAACTGAAAAATGTGGTCACAGAACAGACCCAACCAGACAGGTGAGGCCCTGAATGGGTTGACACTAGAAAATGTGGTCACAGAACAGACCTAACCAGACAGTTGAGACCCTGAATGGGTTGACACTTGAAAATGTGGCCATCAAACAGACCCTGACAGGAGAGGCCCTCAAAAACACTAGAATAAGACTAGACATCAAAACTGACATGGGATTTTAACAGTTTAAATTCAATGGTAATTAAAGGGAACTATTTTCTACAGAAGCGTAAGAAAATGAAATTAAAGAGGAAATCTATAAGAGCCAGTCAGATATACAGAGCAGTTCTAGGAGATAACTCACAGCACTACACCTGATGGCAGAAGCTCACAAAATAAATACCAACAGCCGCAAGAGATGACAAATGCTGAGGACCAGTCATAAACTCCATGGGACTGTGTCCGAGATTGGAAAAATTTCTGAGTCGGTGTTCACCTTGAAAACTCCTTTGCACCTTTTTACCCCTCCCCTTCCCTCCCTCCCCTCCATACCTTCTCTCTCTTCCCCAGTATCCCCTGCTCCATGTCTTAATTCTCACTCTCACACTAAGAGATGGATGCATGCAACAGTTTCACGCTCCAAGCAAAACAAAATGGTGTTGTTTATCATGCACATCCCTCACAGACCACATATAAATGTGTCAACAAAGAAATTGCTTATGTGATGTGACTGGTATATGATGACTAGACATCTTAACTACCGCACCCCCTCCTTGTTCTGGGGAAAAAAAAGAACATTCCCAATGTTTTTCTAAACACTTACCTGACAAGCTTTATTGCCCTTCCACTGCTTGCATCAAACACCTCAAAAATAAGACATCAGAAAAAAGTCGCTTAATACAGAGGTGTCCATGGAAACCAAGTTGTCAGTTTCTATGGTTACCAAGGTGAAGGCAAGCAAAATTCACTTATACAGTGGTGTCCGTGGTAACCGAGTTGTCAGTTTCTATGGTTGTCAAGGTTAATGAAAGCAAGATACAGGCAATCTGATCAGCTAATACAAATGTGATGATCTGTACTTATGGCGTGTCTCCCATCTTCCCATGAACCAAGATGCCAACTGAGCTGTGTTCAATACCTTCACCTGGAGAAACAAGAATTAAGCCACTTTACTGATCTTGCAAATTGTGTATGATCTTTTTGTTATCTAAACCTCTTCATTGCCACCACAATACAGACCGTGACATAGATGCATCTTCAGCAAACACTGCTTTCTCAGCATAGACACACCAAAAATAAACAAATACTTCAGCTTCTGAAATTTAGTCATGCCTGTGTTTATACACATCACATTTATTAAGAAAAATGCATAGCATTTACACTTTCAAACAAACAGTAGAACTGAAAATTTCACAGATAAACGGAAGCTAAAATGCAGACCTTAAAAATGTGAAGAAATGCCACAATTAGAACTTGTTTCCACGCTACTTTACCCAGCCTCAATTCTTTATTCCCAAACAAGTCCTCTGAATTCTCCGTTTCACTTATCTCCCTTAAAATATGATCAAGATGGCCAGCGGCAGATATGTCAATTTTCAAGAGATTCAAGGCCTTGGGGGAAAAAAGTTTTCAACTCCTAAATGTTTAAGAATATCCTATGACCTATGAGCTATGTGAAATCTACAGAAAGTAGGTGTTTAGTCAACAGCAGGAGCCTTAGAGGGGG
Source organism: Conus canariensis (assembly GCA_033310375.1). NCBI lineage: Eukaryota > Metazoa > Mollusca > Gastropoda > Neogastropoda > Conidae > Conus > Conus canariensis. Next base: position 75,024,167 of record CM065714.1, on the reverse strand, counting down.
ATGTAGTGCATACATGTTGGATAACAGGCATTACTGAACATCACCGATTGACTTTGAAACAGTGCAGTATGGCAGCCTCTGTGGATGACCTCCTAACGACCTGGTATTGACTGGTCTCTGTGGATTGCCAGTGATGGGTGGTGACAGAATGAGCCTGGGTGTGAATGCAGATGGGGCAGTCGTAATGAGTGGCAAGGGGTAACAACCCACTGGAAAAAAACACAGAAACTGAGAGAAAAATAAAAAGAGAAGAAAAAAGTTGTTCGCTAGAAAATCAGATGACTTTTGTTTCCTTGAAGCCCACATCAACTGGATAATAGCCACCTTTTTTTCTTCATGCAGTTTAAATTGACAAAAAATAGTTTGGCCCTGACATGACCTCTATATGTGGGTGGGTGATAAACAACAGGCTTGACAATTTGCACTTCTTGTGGTTCATTCACTGAATCCTCTTGAACATCATTCTAAGTTGTTTGTTGAGCACACAACTGCTTTCCAGGAATGCTGTCATTTTGAAGTCGATTCCTTTGTCAGTGTTCTGCAAGAGCAAAATGATTTTTTTCTGTTTAAACTTAGGTTAAAGAAAGGTTCGTGTAAGTGACTGGCAGAAAAGACAGTAAAGCGTCAGAGGTTCACTGTGTCTAAGGCACAGCATGATGGAAGGTGGAGCTCATCCCTCTCCCTCAGTTGCTTTGAACTTTTCCTGGACTGAATTAGTTATTCATTTACATGTGTTGGACACGGGAGGGGGGCTTTCAAGCTGACAAAGATCTGACCCCTGAGTGGACCAAATGCACAACCGTCATCTCCACAAGTACACACTCCTAACCATTTTGCCACTGGCCATTCTATGCTTAGGTACATAACTCATTAAAAAAAAATGTCCTTGTTGTTCAAACAGCAATTGAAGTTTCAAAACATTGGTCCTGTTCATGACTTGCTACACTGAATCTCTGAATCCCATTCTTGCACTTCAATTCACCGTGACAATCCCTCATGTCCAAGTCCTGCTCTCAGCTGGTAGTCATCCAATAATGAATTTGTGCTCTAGTATTGAAATGTAAGTTGTTCTGCCATTAATCCAAGTCCTCAATTTCGTGTACAGCTCATCTCTAACTATATATGAGCATAAAACTGACTTTATCATTGTCAAGTTTCAGAAAGCTGTAAAGAATTCAAGTGGCAACTGTGTCTGGGAGCAAGCACACTGGATACTCCTGAATAACACCTGTGAGTCCATGATGAACACTTGTGGCCTTCTCTCTTGCTCATCAAAGTGACAAAACAGGTTATTACTGTTTCTATCACAACACTGGCTCAACCTAAGATACTTTAGGTGTGTCTGCTGAAGGACATGTCCTCCTCAATTATGTTTTTCCAAAGCCAGATATCTTCATTATTTTGTATTATGCAGAGGTGGATGGGCTGTGAATTATGCAAGCAGTTTTACAGTAAATCTGGCAAATTTACATAAATGTGTGTATCATCATCATTATGATCATTCTGCGGTTCACAGACATGTATCCCAATCCCAATTTTTGTCACGTGTGTCCCTGCAGCTTATCTTGCCACACCAATATGTTGTGGAGAATAGTCTTGTAAATCAGCACAAAGGCACACTCCTCTGAGCAAAGTTCTACACATGTACAGACGGCTTTACTTTCAAAACTTGTGGAATTTGATTCCCAAGACCATAACCTCACATGCAACATATTTCCAACATAATTCTTAATTGACAGAATTGTCAAATGCAGGCATCAACTTCACATCCATGCACCACTTTTTGCAATCACTCATTCTCCAGGTATACTGTTGCTACCTCTATTCTCTTTCGCATTTTTACCCATGAAACTGTAAGCAAGCTTACACTTATCAAGATACAGAGCTTTCATACAAACACTGAAACGATCGTCAAACTTTTCCACCCCATCACAAGGCGCTCATCTTCAGTTCTGCCATTTTCCAGTGTTGATCACCCAGTTCATACATTGGTTTCAAGATAGCAAAATTGTTCATTCACAAACCAGTTCACTGTACATGTACGATTCGAGTCCCTTGCTGGTACATCAATCAAGCAAGAGATGCAAGTTATCATATTCAATGTCACAAAATGCACAAGAACATACCAGCTCCATAGTGTACAGACAAGATGCAAAATGGACACACACAAGCAAATCTAGTCAGGTTGTGCAGACATTTGTAAACAGAAGCATGAAATTTCCCAGGAAAATGCCAACAGGAGGAACTGGGAAGCCCTCCATGGATGTTAACTGACCTCAAAGAGACAAGAAGTTCCCTTGAGAACAGATGCACACTGAAGCACAGACCCAATAGGTATCACACATACACACACATCAGTAGAGCAGATGCAGGAAGGTCCACACTTCATTCCAGTGGGTGTCAACAAAGCACCACAATTATTCCCCCTGCTGGTATGGAATCTACGCACCCTGTGTTCTGCTCTGTACATACATGGATCAATACAGCACTTAGAGGCTGAGACAAATAGATACATGTACGCACATACACACACACAATGGTTGTGTGCAGACAGACTATCTATTATGATTTCATATTACCAGGAATGACTCTCAAGTGACAAATAATGCTGGAAGAAAAAGACAGAAAACACAGGATATTCCTATTATACAGACAAGCACATATTTCACATTTTCAAAATGATCAGAGAAAAATAAGCATCCAAGAAAACCAAGCCATGTGGAAACCCAGTCCGTCAAACATCACACACATTAAACCAAGCAATATGTACATCGCCTGGTGTCAGAAGTGGAGCAAATGTTATCACCTCCAAAAACAAAGGTCTATGTACACTCTTGTCAAAAAGATGTCAAACACACTTTGTTATGCAGTCCATTCACAACTTGAGTCAGATGGGGACTCTTACCTGTTTTATGCCATTCCAAAACATTGGATATGATTGAGTTTACCTCAAAGCCATGGGGCAGATAGGAAAGGGAATGCAATCCTGTCCAAACAAACACACAAACTTAGTCCAAGCCTCCAATTCAATCCATCAAACAAAAGCTTCGATGCACGAAACACAATGCAATGAAAATGACAACAGTGTCCTGCAGACCGATGCAAACCCTGCACACTTTGTCATTCCCTGCCTAGTAGTGTCATGCAGTAGCGTCAAAAGACAACAGTTCTTTCAGCCCTTCATCCGATCTATGGCAAAACGCTTCCTAATTCCATCCCATCTAGACATTGAATTACCCTGTCCGTTTAGTTACAGATCCACAGGTTTTCCACTCATCTATCGGACACACACACAGACACAAAACACAACTCCACAGTCACTCAAGAGTGCTTTGCCTGAATGCAGGGAAATGAATCAACTCAGAGTCAGTATCTGTCTATTGTGACGACAGACCGAGTGTACACACCATTCCTGTCTGCTTGAATCCATGTGTGAGCACACTGGGTTCTCCCAATATGCCTTGCCAATGTTTAAAATACTCAGTTGTATTCTTGTTCCAGTAAGTTTGGAACCAAAACAAAACACACACAAAAAGCTAGATACTGAAAAACTGTACATCTATAAAATACCGTATGACCAATATGTAAATCCAACCGATACTGATGGTAATCTTGATTATTCTGCAGAGGAAGCAGAAATGGGAGGGGTGAGACATGCATGAACTGCTCATTGGAAGACGATATGTTGGTTGCTAAACATTCTTCCCCCTTCCTCCCACCCCTTTCCTCTATTCTCCCTCTGCCCCTCTCCCCTAACAAAAAATCAAAAGAATGGACAAAACCTGATTTAAACAAGCACATTCTAAGATTTACATGCAACAAAGTAGAGAAACAGAAAAATGTGTAGGCGTGGTGGGAGGAAGGGGGTGTTTGTAAGAAAACTGGTGAACTGAAAATCGGAAAGGTGAAGTACAAGCAAATGTCTTTCAAATGCAGCACACACTCACACACACACACGAACGCACACACTAGCCAAACCCACAACTTATTATGTAAGAACCTTCCATAATTTTCACACACACTTTGTCAAATGGAAAACTGTTGCTTCCTTTCTTATTTGTGTTTTCCACACTGGAAGAAAACAACAAACAAACAACTGAACTAGGCTGAAGTTTTCACGCACACATGAACTGAGTTTGTGACATCCCAAGATTTCTTTCACTAACATCTTCAAAGCTAAGATCTTCTCTCAAATCTACCTATGAGGAGCCATCCCCATCCTGCATCACACACATATCATCTGAGCACTTTGAGTGACTACATGATGATCTAGTTTTCAACAGTGTAAGCTGGCCATTCAACTGGTTCATGACAGCCACCGTCACACGCTTTGTCTGCTGTTTTAATCAATATCAGTCCTACTCAGCATCTCTACACTATGAATAGCATGACTGTTGTTTCCACAGGATTGGAGGTCCTCATATACACACTAAAAACTACTTCCAAAGGCAGCAGCCAGTTCCAGTTCTGAAAGATGCCAGCAGCTGTTCACTACATCAGTAAGTCTTGTGGCCAACATGACACAGATGCACAAAAAACAGATGTCAGAGCAGCTCAAGATCACATAGCCTATACCAATGGGCTGGCTGTGAATTCCGCTACCTAGTGCTCACATTTTCTACAGCTATGCATTTTTAAGCTCATGATAACCACTTCCTATGTCTCTGTCAATCTAATGTGGTGCAGTTCTTTCACAGATGACACTATATGTCGGCAGAAGGAAGCAAACAGAACATATCTGATCTGAAAAGAGGTCAAGAATCTAGTCAAATGTGTCTGTGAACATCTTGCACTCTGTCTACACTGGGTACCCCATAAACAATGTCCCTGTAGTCAATGTCAATGTAATGGTCACAGACAAAGCCTGCACCTTAGATCCATTCTAACAGCATGCCAAGGAAAGTCCCCTATCTTATAGTTGTACCCTCCATTTGCTATCATTGTGAAAGGGCCTTTGGGGAAAAAACTGGTAACTCCAAGTTCTCATGTAAAATGTCCATGCAGTTACATGGCAGTCCTGAATGAGGTCAACCAATCTGATCAGCATGGGATCCACACTGGAGAACAAAGCGACAGCTTTCACTGCAACACCACCAACCCAAAGCTTATAGTGATCCTGGTAGGTAGACACAAGATGTGACGACAGTTGAGCTCCTCCTCCATCTAATGGATATCACACAGGATGGACTCTCCCACACTCTTGAAGCTATGTCCAACACAAACAGGTGTTGTAGAAGAACATGAGAGATTTCATTCTCACATGAAGTAATTCTGTCGAAATCTCTGGAAGCTGAAGAGCAGACCATGTCTAAGCCACTGTTGTAGAGGAAAGTAAGAGAGACCATTCCGACACAAGCTGATGCTGGCTGGCAATTTTCCACTGATGGTAGTGGACTAGCTCCCATGTGCGGACATGTGACCGTGGACTGGTATTTGGTTGCCCTCTGGGGCTGTTTAAATGGGCATGTGGGCCATCTGGTAGAAATCTGGGTCATCCTCATCCTCCACCTCAGAATCCTCCTCTTCTTTATCCAGCTGCAGAACAGAACAGATCATTCACGTCATGTTATTTACTGTGGAATACATTCATCAGGTTGCACATTTGGAACAAGCATATGGCACACAGTATCAAACAGCCTATCTATGTCATATGACAACATCTTGCTGATCAATGGCACAGCTCTAACTCACTGATCAATGCATCACCGGAACATCTGAACACCCATCCCTCTGTGCTGAAAAAAAAAAAAAAAGGCAGTATATGGAAGGGACGGGAGTTGGGCTGTCTCGTTGTCCATGCCCTCCAAGTGGCATTACTCCCACGCCTCACTTTCCAGCATCCCCATGCACAGCTATACCCGGACTCATCATGTTGTACCCCTAGCACTCCTTTCCATAGCAAGCAATCAGTATGAGGTCATCGTGGGCCATCCCATCAAAGGAAACACTGCACCCCTGACAGGGCACTCCAGTGATGTTCAGTGGTGCCCACTCTGATCCAACACTCATGATTATACTGACCTCAATAGTTGTTTAAAATTGAGAAGCCAGTGTATAAGTACTGCTCTGGAGGGTGCTACCTTAATCAGCCAACAACTATCTCCATGAAATTGCCAATATCAGTAAATTAGACAGGAAGCTGAACCCGCTGCTTGCATGGACATGGAAAAGAAATCAAAATCGAAATCAACACTAATGAGGAAAGGAACTGCTAGTTTGCTTTTAAGAAAAATAAAAAATGATTATTATTGAGTGCAAATCTTCTTTTTCACACATAAGAACTGTCTTTGATGATGTCCTGAAGAATTTTCATAGAAAACAACAGAAACTGTCGACTTCTACAGGACTGATGACATAAAATGAAAGATAAATAATGACATATGAAAATGACGTATAAAAACGTATATATATATACATGTTTAAAGGCATGCGTGTGTGCGTGCGTGTGTGCGTGCATGTATGTGTGTGTGAGCACGTGTGTGCGTGCATGCATGCATTTGTGCGTGTGTGCCTGCGTGTGTGTAATGGGAAGAAGGAAAAAGATAGGCAGATAGAGGCAAAAGGCAAATAGGAGAGAGGAGTGCTGTGGTAGAAAATCCCTTTAAAATAGGCCCATATGGATAGTCACATGTGCATGTGTCTATACTGGTTGGTGGAGGTAGTGTTTTGGGTGTATATGTCATATTCTTTTTTTTTTTTTTTTGCTGTCCCAACCTCTGCGCCACCTCAGAGGCAGTGCACCCAAGCCGATCATTCCGACACCCCATCCACAGCCACAGCCGGTCGGCCCTGCCGCAGCCCCGGCACCGGCAATCCACAGGGAGCAGTCAATGTCAAGTCGTCATGAGGCAACCCACCAGAGGAGACACTGCACTGCTGCCGAGTCACTTCGGTGGTGTTCAGTGGTGCCTGTTCTGATCTAACATACACAGGACACCACCTACTAAGCCCCCTACTGATGACAATAATTGCTTAGTTGCCGAGCTGGCGTGAGTGAGCTCTCCCTCCGGAGGGTGCCACCACGTCCGTCCAATGACAACCCCTATGGACTCGCTGATACCGGTGACCCCGACGGAACCAAACCAAGGCCACAGACGTGGAGAGGACATCGAAACTGAGGTCACCATGAGAGCAGGGCATGAAGGGCCCAGAATTTGAGACTTTTTTTTAATGCTGATCGATGAGAATGAGGATGATTAAGATGATGCTACAAATTTCCATTTCGGTCTCAGACTCCATGACAGGGCTGTACCCTACGATTCCTTTCATAATATATCCCTGCGTCAACCAGGCCTGAGAGATACAGGCACCCGCAGTGTTGGTCAGGAAATTTGAGCAGCACTCTCAGAAACGCATCCATTAAGTGGATGAAACTCGACTGTGTGGTCCCAGTCTTCCCAACTGAGTCCGCAGCAAACTCAACTCTGGGTAGGAGCTGGTCAGGGCAGAAAAACCCACATGACTCTGATGGGATTCAAACCCACGACCTCCCAGCCGGGAGTCCGCGATGCTAACCACTTCGCCACGGAGGCTGGTCGTATATGTCATACATGGGGAGTTTGTATTATACTCCCTGTTTGGATAGTATACTTACCATGTCAGACCATAGCATTCAATGGCAGTTAGTTAGCTCTGCCAGGCCAAATTTTTTGTGGCTAATGCAGTAATAAGACCATCACGTGACGCCCACCCTACTTCCGCCAGGGAAGAAGCCGGTGTAAACTTCCTGTTCCTCATTCAATGAGGCCTGTGCGCAAGGTAACCCCGAGAACCATGGCGCTAGCGGGGAAGGTAGGGCGGGCATTAGAGTCTGACATGGTAAGTATACTAGCCAAACAGGAAGTATAATACAAACTCCCCATTTTGGCGTCATATACTTTACCATATCAGACCATAGCAGAATTTAAAGGAATTGGAGGAGGGCTTAGTGCCCTAGTGGTTCTTGGGGTTAGCAGAGAAATAGATATGGCTGCGTTAGCCGCAAAAGGAGTCCCTAGAACCATCAGCCCTGGTCATGCGGACATCCCTGAAGGTTTAGGAAGGGATTTTCTGCACGCCAGTAGGCTGCCTCCAGGAGGTGGCGCAAGAGGACAGAGTGCTGGATCGCTGTGGAAGTGGCCAGCGCCCTGACCTCATGGGCCCGGGGAGATAAGACGGGCAGATCCTTATACACCTGGGCGTAGGACGATCTGACCGTCTTGGAAACCCATCAAGAGATAGGACTGGGAGGAGCGCCTGGGGCGTGAGCGTTCCCAGTAGCCCTGAGTGGAGCCAGCCGAGAGCCTTAACGAAAAGGGTTGAGTTAGGAAGGTGCCTATCTGGATATTGGAAGGGCCAAATGGGGAACAGAGTTGTATGAGCACCAGGAGACCATATCTCCCATTGGAAAAGGCTCAGTGCTGGCTCTGAGCGATCCCACCAGGGAGGGAGAGAGCATCGACTGCATATGCTTGGGGATAGGGGCCGGGAGAGGCATACACTGGCATACACTGGTTGAATCGGGTGGCAAAGAGGTCGACCATGGGCCTGAACCAATGTTCCCACACCGTGGTCAGGGTTAGCCTGCTGAGGGTCCATTCCGTGTGTAGGAGAGACCTGGACCAGCTGAGGGAGTCTGCCAGGATACTGCGGGTCCCCGCAATGTTTCTCGCGCGGAGAGTGATTCCCCGTGCGTGACACCAGCGAAGGAGGGCCTCTGTCCGAAGAGAGAGGAGCGAGCCCCCCCCTTTGACATAGCAAGCCACCGACGTGTTGTCCGTGAGGAGGAGAACAAGTTGGTGTGAGACCTGATGTTGGAAGCGGAGGAGGGCGAGCCTGACCGCTACCAACTCTAGGACGTAAATGTGGAGACGGCAGTCTGTGCGTCCCACACTCCCGAGGCATGACTGTTCTCCAAGTGGGCGCCCCAGCCCAAGTTGGAGGCGTCTGTGTAGAGTTCCAGGGGCTGAGTTGGGAGGGAGATGGGAACCCTGGGGGACCGTGTGGAGGGCTTGAGCCACTCCACCGTAGCCCAAAGGAACCAAGGCCCGAGGGGAATGGTCTGGTCCCAGCGGTCAGAGGTCTGAGACCAACGACGACTGAACTCCCTTTGGAGTAGGCGTTTGGGGACCCGGCCCAGGGGGATGAGGGATGAGAGGGACTCCCATCATCCCTAGGAGGGAGGTCAGCTATGTTATGTTATAAATATGTTATATATGTAGATGGGGTGTGAATATAAAAATGGTAGGTCGGGGGAATGGGAAGCGTGTAGTAGTAGAAAGAAACTCGTGGAGAGCGTGGCAGCAGAGAGTCCTCAGAAGAGAAGCCCCCTTCAAGCAAGTGTTTCGGCCCTTATCTCCTGACACTCTAGGGGGGTTGGGCCACACCCGGTTCATGACTCCGGATGTCCCTCTGCTGCCCCTTTTTTTCCCATCTTGGGACGAGCCATGGCTGGGATTCGAACCCATGACCCTCTGGACATGCTCATTTTCCACTTAATGACTCGCGCTTTAACCACTGAGCCACAGGGACACCTGATATTTGTAGGGAAATTAAGCCTTATGAAGTTCACTTTTGTTCCTCCTTGACCAGATCCAGCTTGAACACCTCTCTGCCGCTTCTGCCATTGCTTTCAGGGCTCTGGTTTTTTCCTTCCCTGCAACTGAGAGCTGTTTCATGAGGCTGTATGCAGACGTTCCTACAAACCCCCTAGCTCCAATTTCTGCAGTGAGGACTTTGACCTGATAGCCTTCTCTCCTCAGGCTGTTTGCCAGATCAGCATACTTTTCAGTCTTGTAGATTTGAGCTGCCTCCATTCTGTTCTCATATGGCACCGTGAGCTCGATCATGATCAGCTGCTTGGTTGACTTAGAGTGGACTACTATGTCTGGTCTCATGCCACTCTTGCTGATGATCTCTGGGTGACTCTTCCATTCTGGGAGGTCTGCAGTGCACTCCCAGTCATCTGCCCCGTCCAGCAGACTCTGCCTGCATGTTTCGAGTGGCACTGTTGTTCTTGGCCATGATTTGCTGCCTCCTGCCGTGAAGAATGTTGCGGGTGCTTTTGGAGTCCTGATTTTCCCTTTTGTAGTGTTGGTACTAGCCCAGACTACTTGTACAATTTCTTTGAGCACTTGGTTGTGCCTCCATGTGTACCTTCCTTGAGCCAGGGCTACTTTACATGAGCTTAGGACATGCTCCACTGTTTGTTTTTCATGGCAGAGGGGGCATGCAGGATCGTCTGTTTTCCCCCACTTCACCAGGTTTGCATTTGAGGGCAGAAGGTCATATGCAGATCTGAGAATGAAGCTGATCCTGAGAGGGGCCATGTGCCAAATGTCATTCCAAGTGAGACTTCTTTGGAGTGCATTCTCCCATGTTGTCCATTGCCCTTGCTGGCTCTGCTGGACTGCTTTTTGGAGTCTTTTTTGGTCTTCTTCTTTTCTCATCTCCTGAATCATCATGTCTCTTTTGGCTTTTCCTTTGGCCTTTGACCACCATTCAGTTTTGGTCACCCCCAGTCCCTGTCTGTTGGTCTGTGTGTGTCCTGTTATTTCTCTGATCTTGAGACTTTCTTTTGCAGAATCCATCGCCTCTTGAACTTTCCATTTTCTGCCTGTCTTCAGCTGGGGCTTAATGGCTTCTACCACCTTGTCTCCTGAGTCCTCCAGCATGCTTTGAAGTCTGATCTTCCCTGCTTTGTATTCCTCCAGGATGGATTTCAGGGGTAGTTTCAGCTTTGCTTGGCGACAGTACAGCGCTATGTCAGTCAGACAGGGTGGGACACCAAGCCATTTCCTTGTGAACTTGTTGATTTTGGCTTCCATTGCCTCCACTATGCTGGTGCAGATGTCGTATATCATCAGAGGCCATAGCAGCTTTGGTATCAGTATGAACTGCAGACACCAGACCTTGTATTTGCCAGGGAGCCCACACTGGTCAATGGTCTCCAAGCCTTCCTCCGCCATCTGCTTGGTTTCTTTTGCTCTTTGTGTGTCTTTCAGCGTATCATCATACCATCTTCCAAGGCTCTTGACTGGTTCTTCTGTGACTGTTGGAATGGCCTGGTTGGCAACACTGAAGACCACAGATCCGGCCACTTTTCCTTTCCTCAGTGAGAGACTCCGTGATTTCTTTGGCTTGAACTTCATTCTGGATGAGGCAACTATGTCGTCCAGCCTCTCCAGCACATGACGTGTCTCGTCTTCTCTGGATGAAATCACTGTAGTGTCATCCATGAAGGCCTTGAGAGGAGGCATCTTGTATCCATCGCCAAGGTCTGTTTGTCTCGCGTTGTTTGTTGCTGCTTTCAAGATGAGTTCCATTGCCAGCACGAACAGTATTGGGGAAATTGCACAGCCCATTGCAATACCCACTTCCAAGTTGATCCAGTCTGTTGTGTACTCCTTGGTAGAGAACCGCATTGAGAAGCCATTGAAGTACTTCTTGAGCATGTCGCGGATGTTCTTTGGCACATGGTACATCTCAAGAGCCAACTGTATCATCTCATGGGGCACAGATCCATATGCGTTTGCCAGATCAAGCCACACTACGTCCAGGTCTCTCTTTTCTGTTTTTGCTTTTTGGATTGCGTCCCAGATCATTGTGGCGTGTTCTACACAGCCCGCCACGCCTGGGATGCCACCTTTCTGGACTGACACATCCAAGTACTTGTTTTCCATCAGGTACTTGGTCAGCCTTGCTGCCATGACAGAGAAGAAGATTTTCCCTTCGACGTTCAGTAGTGATATTGGCCTGAACTGGCTAATGTCACTTGAGTTTTGCTCTTTGGGGATGTACACACCATCTGCCGTCATCCACTGGCCGCTGATCTTCTGGTTTCTCCAAGCCGATCGCAGCAGCCTGTGGAGCCACTCCAGCACCTTGGGACATTTCTTGTAAAGCTGGTAAGGTATTCCGTTTGGCCCTGGTGATGATTTGGCTCTGGCTTTGTCGACCACCTTCTTGATTTCCGCCAACGTTGGAGGCTTGCCATTGAACTGTTCCTCAGGGTTGGTTGGCCACACCAGACCTTGAATGTCGAGTGGTGCTTTGCTCTGTGGGTCAGAGTATGTTTTCCTCAGATGCTGCTCAAGAACTCCTTTGTCCACACTTAGGGTCCCAGATTTTGGCTGCTCAAACAGTGTTCTGGCAAACTGGAAGGGGTCTCTGAAGAAGCGCTCTTGTGTCTTCTTCTTTTTGCTCTTCCTCTTCCTCGCAGATTCCGCTTTGCTGAGGGCACTGTGTTTTTCTTTCAGGTCTTTCCACAGTTTTTCCAAGCCTTGTTTTTCAGCTGGCAGTGCGGTCTTCATTTGCATCTTGAGGTTTTTCTTTTGGACCCTGATCTTGTCCATCTTTTCTTGGCGTCTGGATTTCTTTGGAGGTGTTTTCTCTTTGGGTAGTTTTGCTCCATAGGCGTCTCTACATGTGGCATACACAATGTCCCCATATGTGGCTAGTTTGTGTTCCAGGGTGCTTTTCCCTATCAGTGCATCGAGTCTTTGGACGATTTTTGCATCCAGTTTCTCCCAATCTTCAGTTTCGTTTGCTCGTGGCAGGTTGAGTTTCAGGCGCCTGGCATTGAGGGCCTGTGCAAATTCCTCATCCGAACCAACAGCGTGGATGTCCTTGGCACTGTGGTTTAAATCCTGGCCTTGGTCTTCCGACGTCTTATCTGCTGATGCAGTGCGCTGCTGCTCATTCAGATGAGTCTTCACACATCCCATCTTTGTTCTGTGGATCTTCATGCCATATATGTGTATATGTAAACACAGGGATGAAGGAGGAGAGCTTGAGGGGAAAGAAAAGAGTGGGCAAAGAGCTAGAATGATTGAAACTAAAAAGTCAGCTGTGGGAATTGAGTCCGTCAAGAACTGTGGTGCCAAGGCAAGAGATGATCATTGAATCCATGAACTTTCTTTCTGAAGCTGAAGAGCAGTTTTGCCAAACAGCAATGACGGAGATATGGCTCTGGCAATCAGCACTGAAGTGGATCCCCACTAGCATTGAATGAGACAACTGGATGGCTCTGAGGTGCTTTACAAAGCATTCACTGAGGGTACGATATGTCTCAACTACACACAAATTTCAGCAGAGGCTGCATCTCAGTACGTGCGCCAAGCTGGTGGACTGGCAAGTGAAACGGGACTGGACTTTGAATTTTCCTTATGGGCCATTGACGCTGTAGATGTTAGCAATGAAGGAGCAGGTTTTACATCCTGATTGATTGCATGGGGAGTTTCCCCTTGAAGGGTTGGTGGTTGTTGGTTTGCATCATGTGGTCGCCAAAGTTTTTGTCTCTCTTGTAGGAGATGAGTGGAGGTTTGGGAAAATCGATTTCAGCTTTGGATCAGATTGTAAGATTTTGAAATGATGTCAAAGGATGTTTTTCACACAGATATTATGGGGGTGGTTGATAAGGGTTAATAATACTATCCAGCCGAGAGCGGCACAGACGGCACGATTCCCTGCTGCCGCACGCTCGCGCACAGCGCTCATTCCCTGCCGACGCACATATTTGGCCACTTTTTAATTTATTTTTACGGTAGCTAGACAACAACTGACGGTCTTGTGTTAGGTGTCATAGGAAAGAACAAACACTCAACTAATCGAACATAGTAATTTCAAATCATTTAATTTCAATGTGTACACACAACTGTGCGTTGAAAAACATGTCTGACAAGTAGAAAAAATGCTTTGTTTGCATTCTATTCCGTTCTTTTACAACACCAAATCGGAAGATGAAGGGATGGCTGCATCTTCAAACAATTCACTTTCCTATTCTCTTCAAAGTTTTCTATCTCTCTATCACTCCCCTCATCACCAGATCCACTTTGTAATATGATTTCAAGCGCTTCATTGAGCGAGAAATCGCTACCACCCCTTCGCCTGACCGACATTTTTTCTGGCACAGGAAATACGTGCTGCGTGCCGGTGCCGCCAGTTTCTTTGTTTCAAAGCTCCTGGGGTCAGCCAAGTTCACAATAGGCCACTGAAAGTATGGTCTACAACTCGCTCCAACATCCCCAAGACTAGTTACAGAGCTTATTTTCCTTGGATCATTTCATGGAAAGTGTAGGAATTTTTTATGTTCCCGTCGTCTGATTGTAGACGACACGGCAGACTGTACTGCTGTCTGTCCGTCGTCCGGACTTGGACGACTCGACTCAAGGGAGAGAAATCCTGTCGTCCACTACTGGATGACTCGGCTGGTAAAGGTAAGGGATACATTCTTTGTTGTCTGCACCAGACTTGGACATCAAAGCTTATGATTGGGAGACAGAGTTTGCTTAACAAGAGCCTCTTAAACAATAGCATGTGGATAACCACAGGTCTCAACAAAGGTTGCCATTTCCAGGTCATCACAGCACAGGCACACCCTCAAGCATCCCCTCCCAAGCGTAAGACTCTCCTGTATCATTCTCTCCCCTTCTTTCTTCTCTATCTCTATTTTTTTTGGTCTTTTCCCCCTATCTGCTTCTCTTTTCCCTTCTCCCCATTACACAAACGCACCCATACACACAATCGTGCATTCACATATATGTTTTACACATCATTTTTATACATCATTTTTTGTCTTTCATTTGACGTCACCAGTCCCAAGACAGTCTACGACTGAAACGCTGATAATTTCTTTTCTTTTCTATGGAAAATCTTTGGGCATCCTCAAAGGAAGTTCTTCTTTGTTTTTAAGAGTTTTTATACTGATCAATGAATATGAAGACCATGGAGACAATGCTGTAGAACTCAATTCTGGTCTGAGACTAAGATGACAGGGCTGTACTCTTCACTTCCTTTCATAATGTATCACTGTGTCAGTAAGTCAAAGAGTAACAGACACCTGCACCGACAGAGAATTTCAGAGATGAATCCATCAAGGAAGCAGTCTAAATAGGAAGGGCCTCTACAGTTAAACAACAAACACATTCCAAATTGTTCTAAACATCAATATGACATTTCACTGATTAATGAGATTTAGACAGTTCAACATGGTGCACACCAGGAAAACAATTGAAGCAGCCTTGGCTTTTGTAGCAGTCCCTAGGGTAAAACTGACTAATTTTGGAGTGATATAAAATTCAAAGATGGATCAAAAATAATGAAAGTCACTCTGTTAATGAAACTAGAGAAATGAAACTGGTTTCCCACCCTCAAATACTCAGGCTACAAAAAGAAAAGTGATGTTGCAGTACAGCACAAAGCACTGCCAAATCAACCAGGCCGCTTCCTGATGCCACGCCTGCAAGAAAGTAAACTTCCTGGTGACTGCTCACCAACTGCTCTTAGCAATGATCTGACCTGAAGAACGAACTTATAAGCTGCTCGCATGGCATATGCTCACTGCAAATATTTTGGATTGCATTTGAAATATTTTCTCTCATGCTATGAAGGGTTTTGGCTGGTAAAGACTGATATCAGGCTGAGCTAGCTCCATGATGCAATTCCCTAACCGGCCTTATGTCTCTCTCGACGCATTGTTTCTATCCATGCTCTTTCTGTTCTCTTTTTCTTGGTTCTGGAGCTTTGGCAGCCATGCAGATGCTTGTGCACTGCATTGCCACATGCATCACCGACCATTTGTATAACAGGCAAAGGGAGGGACATCATATGCAGATGTAGTTTCCCAAACAGTGAAGAAAATAAGCAGCAAACTGCCATTTTTGCTCCTTTCTAATGCTACAATTCCTACTTAAGGCCTGAACTGCCCCCTCTTTGGATTTCACCTCAGCCTAGCTGGATTAAAACATGTTTTTCTACTTGTTTCTTTAGCATACCATAATACTGAAACACATGATATAACTTATCCAACATGAATAATCAACCATAGAAAGTCTGCTGAAGGCATCAAGCTGCCCTTGCTTATAATGTATGAAGTATTCCTGAAGGTAAGCTTAAAAATATATCATGCGACTGAATCAGTCAGATTTAACCTTTTACCCTGGAGAAATGGATGGAGTGATAGCTGTTACAGAATTTACGATATGCCATGCCATGCCAAATGACCTATAACATCATCATTTAGTTCGATAATGTCCTTTAGGTCTGTGCATTTTTCGTATCATACAATGTTCTTTACATATCTTGTCAAGCATTAACTTTCTAAATTTTCTTTAAAATAAAGCTTCACACAAACAGACACACATGTGTGCACATAGGAACACACACCGAGGTATAAACATTCAACACACCTCCTGGAGCTCCTGTGGGGAGAAGATGCGGTTGATGATGCGATGTCGGATGGGCATGAGAAGGGTGAGGGCAAAGGGGAAGATGAGGGCAGCAGAAGTGGATTTGATGGCCAGCAGAATCAACAACAACACCAACTGGATTACTGTGAACAGGTGCATCCGCAGCACGCGCACCTGTCATCAGGCAGATAAGTAACATTACACTGCATTTTACCCTTCAGGTACACACTCAAAATTCCCACCCTTTAAACTTGTAGGATTACCGTACCGTACCGTACACACACACACACACACACACACACACACACACACACACACACACACACACACACATACACACACACACACACTTGCACAAAACAATCCATGCAATAAAAATCCCTCACTGAAATTTGTTAAAGTGAAGCACATAAAGGTCAATGACAAACTCCTGTCAGATGTTAAGTGTGTGCTCTTATACATGTACACACACACAGAAGTGTGTAGTGACATACTTAAAGATATAACCTGGGGATTAAAAAGAAAACCCTGAAATAAGATAGGGGTCCAGGGGCCATCCAGGCCCTGGCATGGTGAGGGGGCAGCACCATCTTGAAACTGAGCACTATAAGAATCTAAAGCAGTATACAGGCATATGCTGCACTCTCATTCAGTAATATTTTACGGTCAGGCTTTTTCAGGATTTTGCAAAAGATAGACCTATTCTTCAGGAAGTACCATTTCTTTTGCACAATGACAGAGCTCTTGCTAATGGCTGTATTGTGCTGAAAGCACCAACTTTATTCCAGTCACTGCGTTAAGAAGTGTCATGCCTGAGAGACTTGGATGGGTGTCCACATAGAAGCCGAGTACTCTAAGCATGTTTCTCAAGGCTTAAGTTGTTTTGTTTTTGTCAGGCCTTTACCTAGATGTGGCATGCTGCATATACAGACTTCTTTGAATGCAGCTACCCTTCCTTGGAAAACAAACTGAAGCTGTGGAACTGATGGAGCTCCATGTATGCAACTACACATTTATTTCCCTTTCCCATATTTAAAGTTTAATGGATGCATAGTGTATGTGAATTGTGCGGTGGATGAGATGTGTTGAGTGATGAGTGTGCATGTGTGTGGAAGACCACAAGTGTGAAACTGAAAGACAGAAGAAGAAAGAGAATGCACATCTTTCCTTGTGTACATTAGTACATCTATGTGGTCCTGTTGTATGCCTGCAAAATAAAGAGCATCCACTCCAGCACAAACAAGCACTTGATACTATCGATGTATGTGGACCACCACACACACAAAAGTGCCTCTTTGACTCGCTCACCCTTCGGACATATCCTACAGATGGATGGTACTTGACAGGCATGAGAAGCAGCTTGATTCGCTCAAACATCTGTACACCGCTCATTGCGGACACACCCAGGTACAGAAACACCCCAAACAGAGACATCACAGGTATGGCACGTAACACTGGACCCAGAGTCAAAGATAAACCTGGAACAAAAACAGGGTGCAAACATTAGGTGCAATTCTAATCATGAAGATAAACTGGGAACATATTACTGGCTATTTCTAGCATCCAACAGTGAAGCATTTAATAATCGCTTAAAGAAATTCTTTAAAAAAACAAAACAAACAAACAAGAAAAAAAGAATTAAGAAGGTGGTAAATCCACTAGGGACGAAGAGAAAAGGAAAACCAAACAAGAATTAAGAGGAAAAGGGCCAAGTCCTTGAAGGGAGCAAGTCTCAATAAGGAAGGCCTTTGTAAAATTGCAGGTTTTGTTGTATAAGTATCTTAACAATGACTGTTCATCAACACTGATCTACCAAATAAATGTTGCGTAGGTGTGTGAAATTCTGTTTAAGCTGAACATTTCAGAAGCATGGACTTTCTACACTGGACAGGAAAAGCAGCAAACCAGGCAACCACCTTACCAGTAATGCACTGACAATGTTTTACCAGAATGAAGCAGAACCTCTTCTAAACTCTTGCCCCCTCCCTTTCCCTCTCCTTCTTCCAACACCTCCTGTCCTTGCCCTACCACCCTAATGCGCTGGCAAAACTTACCTATACACAAGTGCACAGCAAAGTTGGTGAGGCGCTGCTCTTTGACCCCGATGAGGTGTGGCTTCTCTCCCGGGGCATGGGTCTTGCTGTAGGAGCTGAGGGCAGAGACATGGGCCATGGTGCGCACAGTAGCAGCACACATCCAGGGCAGACCAAACAGTGAGCACAGGAAGGTGATGATGCCCATCAGGAACTGGTCCAGGTGGAAACCGCAGCCCTTCTTCAGCTTGCGCTCTTTCTTGTTCAGTATCATTCTGCAACAAAACCAAGGCGACACATTTTGTTAATCCATGCAATTAACTTCAAAATGAGATGGAAAAGAGACACGTTCACTGCAGGATCTGAAAATGAGAAACTAGCCTCAAACAGGATATGGAGGAGGGGCAAGGTTCCTTTGACCAGAGAGTGGGTTTTGAGTTTAGTGCTTCTTCAGTGCTTTACAACACTGTGGAAGAAGTGGGCTCAGCATTGAAGAAGATACTGAGCATGAAATATTTCAATTCAATTCAGTTCATACTGCTATAGCCCTGCTGACTGCTACTGGCCACATCAGGTTGTCAACTCATCAACACCACTTGCTCTTTCATCAAATAATCCCACCCCATCTCTCTTCTTTATCAAAGTCAGTACTTCAGAAACGGTGAGATCTTCAGACTTCAACTGGGTCTTTGCACCTTTCCTATTTTCACATTGTTCCATTTTGAGATCCATAAGTACAAAATGAAAACATGCTGACAGAAAAGTCAACGATACATCTTCACTATAGAAAATGGCATTACTTTAGTTGTCAACCTTCAGGGAGAGGGACAGATTGAAGACTGTGCCTCTCTCCCAAACTCTTAGTGATGATCTGAAATAAGTGCTGCCACTTATCATTCAAAGGACTGGAATATGCTCACACAGGGAATACTGTCTTCAGATTACACTATGTATACCAACAACAAAATCAATTTTTGCCTTGTCTTTCTCTCCTTGGTTGTTATTTTTTTCCCCTCTTTTCTTATATCTGTATTATTTACAACCAGTAAAACACTGAATGAAAAGTGCTGAGGTTTTAAATTACAAGGGGGAAAATAGTGCTGGCTGGCAGCATGCATTTAGTGTACTCTGTTTCTGTCCTGCTCTCAAATGCTGTTTTCATTATGAATTATCTTGCATTTCAAAACTTTTCACATCATTTCATACTTTCAAACCTTACATGTTTGACATGAATTCTTTTTCTATGAACTCCATCATTCTGCCTCAGAAATATCATTCTTTGCTATTCTGCACATCATGGGTTTTTAGCTTACTTACATTAACTTTGTATGGCAACAGCAGATTTTAAATCAAGATGTCCCTGATTTTATGGTTTATAAGGAAGACAGGCTTAACAGGAAGACTTTTCATTGGGAGATTTTTCTATGTAGACTCACCGTTGAAGCACCCATACACCTGCTCTATCTCCATGTAATGACGAGTACTCACTCTGTGATCTGGACCTCCATGAACAGCAGGATGAAGATGAGGAAGGCTGGTATGATGGAAGCAAAGATGACCCACACTGGAGTCTCTTGTTTTATCCCCATAGGGTTGATAAACCATTTTCGCTTGTCTGGACGTGTGGGGCTCAGGGAGTCTTGAACTTGCAACTTCTGCACACACACACACACACAAATACACAAATCAATCAACATACTTTAATGATTTCCTGACTATGACCTCTTCTACACACACACCATCACATCGTTTCAATCACTACCAGACCATGACCTTTCTACATGCATCATTCACCACATTCAAATCACTCCCTGACCATGACTTCTACACACATCAATCACCATTCAAATTACTCCCTGACCATGACTTCTACACACATCAATCACCATTCAAATCACTCCTTGACCATGACTTCTACACATATCAATCACCATTCAAATCACTCCCTGACCATGACTTCTACACACATCAATCACCATGCTTACATCACTCCCTGACCATGACTTCTACACACATCAATCACCATGCTTACATCACTCCCTGACCATGACTTCTACACACATCAATCACCATGCTTACATCACTCCCTGACCATGACTTCTACACACATCAATCACCATTCAAATTACTCCCTGACCATGACTTCTACACACATCAATCACCATTCAAATCACTCCCTGACCATGACTTCTACACACATCAATCACCATGCTTACATCACTCCCTGACCATGACTTCTACACACATCAATCACCATTCAAATTACTCCCTGACCATGACTTCTACACACATCAATCACCATCTTAATCACTCCCTGACCATGACTTCTACACATCATCACCATTCAATCCACCATGACTCTACACACATATCCCTCCTTACCATCATGACTTCTACACACATCAATCACCATTCAAATTACTCCCTGACCATGACTTCTACACACATCAATCACCATCTTCAAATCACTCCCTGACCATGACTTCTACACACATCAATCACCATTCAAATCACTCCCTGACCATGACTTCTACACACATCAATCACCATGCTTACATCACTCCCTGACCATGACTTCTACACACATCAATCACCATGCTTACATCACTCCCTGACCATGACTTCTACACACATCAATCACCATGCTTACATCACTCCCTGACCATGACTTCTACACACATCAATCACCATGCTTACATCACTCCCTGACCATGACTTCTACACACATCAATCACCATGCTTACATCACTCCCTGACCATGACTTCTACACACATCAATCACCATTCAAATCACTCCCTGACCATGACTTCTACACACATCAATCACCATTCAAATCACTCCCTGACCATGACTTCTACACACATCAATCACCATGCTAATCATCCCCTGACCATGACTTCTACACACATCAATCACCATTCAAATCACTCCCTGACCATGACTTCTACACACATCAATCACCATTCAAATCACTCCCTGACCATGACTTCTACACACATCAATCACCATGCTTACATCACTCCCTGACCATGACTTCTACACACATCAATCACCATGCTTACATCACTCCCTGACCATGACTTCTACACACATCAATCACCATTCAAATCACTCCCTGACCATGACTTCTACACACATCAATCACCATGCTTACATCACTCCCTGACTATGACTTCTACACACATCAATCACCATTCAATCACTCCCTGACCATGACTTACACATCATCACATTCAATCACTCCGACCATGCTTTACACAATCATACCATTCAACTCCTGACCATGACTTCTACACACATCAATCACCATTCAAATCACTCCCTGACCATGACTTCTACACACATCAATCACCATGCTTACATCACTCCCTGACCATGACTTCTACACACATCAATCACCATGCTTACATCACTCCCTGACCATGACTTCTACACACATCAATCACCATGCTTACATCACTCCCTGACCATGACTTCTACACACATCAATCACCATTCAATCACTCCCTGACCATGACTTCTACACACATCAATCACCATGCTTAAAATCACTCCCTGACCATGACTTCTACACACATCAATCACCATTCAAATCACTCCCTGACCATGACTTCTACACACATCAATCACCATGCATAATCACTCCCTGACCATGACTTCTACACACATCAATCACCATGCTTACATCACTCCCTGACCATGACTTCTACACACATCAATCACCATGCTAATCACTCCCTGACCATGACTTCTACACACATCAATCACCATTCAAATCACTCCCTGACCATGACTTCTACACACATCAATCACCATGCTTACATCACTCCCTGACCATGACTTCTACATGCATCCATTACTATGTTCCTACATCACTTGCTGACCGAGTCCATGTACTACACTGCTTGTGTTGTCAGCAAGTATAACAGCTTCAGTCACATATCCATACTGAACAACACTTCTAAGCTTTTTCCCCCAACAAATCTGTAATTAAGCAATGTGATTAATCTGTGCCTTCATTTCCTAGGTAACGAAACACACCTGAGGAGGACAAAGATGAGGAAGCTGTTGACAACACCATCATGTTCTGAAATGTTCTCTCATTTCATACCAATGCAGCCTGATGAATCAGTCACTGGACAGAGCTCCCGCCTGGCGTTGAAGACATCCACACCAATCAAACCAGACCTCCTCCCACCCCCTTTCTACCCAAAATTCACACACAGAAACCATTGTGGAGGCTGACCTTGTCCAGCCATGTACTCCCCCATTTCTGACCTGTGTGTAGGTGTCCTTCATGAGGTAGTCCAGCAGGGACATGGCCAGGATGGCAATCAGCACACCAAAGTCACCCAGCGCTCGCCGTACCTGCACAGCAATACTGCACATCAACGCTTTAGGACTGCCAACAAGAGAAGCCCCCCTCTTCTAAGTCATCTTGAACATGGTTTGCTCACACACACGCACACACAGTTTCAGGTTCCTCAGAGAGGTGGTAGCTGACAGTGAACAAATTCGTACATGATTCTCCATGAGGCCAATGGGAGGAAGAAAACGGTAATAAAGAACAGGACGAAGAAGCAGGAGACACATTTTCAGTACTATTCAACTAATGATTACTCTGCTCTCATTCATTTATCCCACAAATGAATTATGCCCAAAGAAATATGTCTGTCTTGTTCATTCGAAAATGCATTATTTTTATACATCATATGCGTGTATATTGTTGAAGGTGCTCTTGTTCAGTTGCCTTCATTGAAAACAGCTTGTTCCAACATCAACAACAGTATCGATCCTAACAATTCAAGTTTTATGTCAAATAGCTGGATCTTCCATCTGAATTTCTTTGGTTTTTGCTTTGCTTTTTTTTTCCCATTCATATAAGCCAGATATTTAAAAGCAAGCTGTATATGGCCCAGCATTACTTCATGGACTGGAGATAGGTCATTTTGAATAACTGTCACAGGAACAGAAGATTAACATTTGAATTTCCTTAGCTTATCTCATTTTCATACAAGTTTGATCAACAGCTCCTTGTTATTCAGGATTCACAGCAGTCTGAGTAGTCAGCCTCCGAGTGCAATGATTACAGTCTATTGTCATGTGAAACAAAATTGAAAATCCGCTTTTATACAGACTATCACAGGTCTTGAAAACAGCATATCTAATTTTCAAATTATTCTTCCCGACACAACACTTTGAAAAGAGGCAACAGAGTCACAAATTTCAGTCAGCTTTGGCAGAGATTTTGTGATATACATCGAAATCACATTCTACTTGTCTGACTCGGTCCATATCAGTCAGTTTTATAAGTAAGCAACCAGGCTGTGCATGAAAGCATTATACATGCTTACCGCTGCCAAGTCAAACAGCTCATGAATACTACTCCCTTTACTGGGCTAATCCCATTCTATTTTTTTCCTTTTTCCAAGGTTCACGTCACTTCCCCATCACAGCAGCTGGAGTTGCAGCAAAGGGAAGTTTCCATTTGACTGTCAATGGTTACTCACTGCCTAAACAAATGCAACTATTCAGATGTTAAATTCTGACAGAATAAACATTTTCAGCATTTTTTTTCTGGCGAACAAAAAAGTGAAACACAGCACACAATTGGAACATATTATGATCAAAATCAAAGGGATGGTAATCAGCACACACACGCATACACACATGCACATACACACAAACATACCCACGCGCACATTCACACACACAGAGCATGCATCATCTCACCTGCCCACCACCATCCCTAACGTACACAAGGTCTTTAGGTATTTGTATAAAACCAAGAGAATTCCCCCACTTACACTCCTGCCAAGAAACCGACTGTTGCGAAAGATGCGGAGGAAGTAGGCAATGAGGAATGTGCCGATGGTCAGAATCAACGACAGAAGAGCAGTGTTGGGTTGTCGCTTCGGTTCTCTGTTGTATCCATGTTGCAAGAGCAGTGTCTCAAAGCTGTCATTGCCTGTAGGGGGTGGCACTGAGAAGTAGGTGTTGTAGGTAATGTTGGTGATATTGCTGCCATTGGAAGTAGGGGTGTAGGAATCCAGGGTCAAATTGGTTTCACAGTTGTACGAGGTCACAAGGGGATGCTCTTCGAAGGTCTGAAGTTCACACATACAGACACAGACATGAAGCTAAATGTACAAAGAATACAAACACCACCTACGTGTAAATGCAAAACCATACACATACACACATGTATTCACAAGTACACACAGACACACATTCAGACACAAAAAAACACATCTTTAAATGCCTTATTAACAATAAATGTCTTTTACCTTCTATTCAACAGAAAAATCTCTTATCCTCAGTGAATTCAACTTTGCTGGGAATGCTCATTGTTTTCAAAATATACATGTTTACAAAGAAAAACAACAACAGTATACCATATGACAATTTTAGTATCAGATAAGCGAGAACAAAATATGGAAAGAACACTCCATTTTTTCATTTAAATACTACCCCCCCCCCCCCCCCCCCCCCCCCAGACTACTATAAACAATAAACACTTTCAATGAATGATAGAATACTTTCAATCAAAATCTCCTCTATCAAGTATTTTGAGAACGTGAGCAGAAACTGCCAAACACTGTACATCTTTTTTTTTTCCCATTATTCTCTATTTTGCTCCCTCTCATCCCTCTCCCTCAGTGGCATTGTTTCCACATCGCTCATTCCATCTCACTTTATAAAGCCATATTCATGCCATCATGCTGCAAACTGAACACTGCCAGACCACTGGAAGCCACACTGCTCGGTCCTCAGATGACAATCCATCACAGAAGAATCACCCTTATCTTATGAAGGCCAATTACCATTTGTTCCTTTTCAAATGTCATGACAAAATTCTTGAATTTTCCTGTATTGTCTCTTGTAAGTAAATTTCTGATCAATTTCTGATGTTCTTCTCAGAAATCACATTACAATTTCAATCTGCACACCCACATGTACAAGTACATACTCACATGCACAAGTTTTTTCACAACTTCATAGATGAAAATGATGGAGATGAGAATGGCGAAGATCTCCTCAGCAAAGCGCGTGACAAAGCGCACAAGGAAGCTGCCCTCCAGGGCCACAGTGATGATGGAGATTATACACACGTACAGTCCGATCCAACAGCGCATCGGCAGAAATTCCACACTATAGGATTCCGCAAACTGCATCACACAATTCAATGGAAATTGGAGGAAAAGAATGGCCAAAGTTAGACATTGAGATGGTAAAAGCAAGAGAGAGAAAGGGGCTCCACCACAAACTTTGCACTATAAACATCATGTTCTCAAGAATCTAGGGAGGATGGGACATAATTTTAACAATTTACTAAGCCCTTATTTGGCATGGTAAAACAGTATAAATCAATAATCGTCGTGACTTTTAAAATTTCTGATATTACAGAATAATTTCCAGAAGGAACAAGGGGTGGTGGAATGAGGGGGGAGAACAGAGAGAAACACTGAAACAGAGACAGAGAGAGACATAAAGAAGAGAGAGAGAGAGAGAGAGAGAGAGAGAGAGAGAGAAGGAGGTAGAGGGAGAAAGAAACCACACCCATAGGTTCCATATAATCATAACCTTTTCTTCTGAAAATACAAAATAAGCAGAAACATACAAGAAGACAATAACGAGAGAAACAGTAACTCCCCTCTGTACATTAACTGCTAAAAAATTAAACTCTTCCATACAGACGACTGATTAACAAAGCATACCCATGCAAACCAACAGATACAAAGTGTCAACTCACATTATACAAGGATTGTTCAAACACTAGCACAGGGCCTGTTGCACCAATCAAGAGCAGAGGCTGCCCACAGAAGAGGCTGAATATCATGCCCGCCACCGAGGTGCACAGGATTGTCTCTGTCACACCCATCAACCCTTTAGTTTTCTCATCTGAAACAGAAAGGGAAAGTCTAAAGAACTGGTGCCAACTTCCAACAATAGTGCTCATACATGTTAAGTGTTTTTCTTGGATGTGTGTGTGTGCGCATGCGTGCGCGTGCATGCGTGCATGTACATGTGTGCGTGTGCATGTGTGTGTCTATGTGCGTGTGTATGTGCCTATGTGCGTGTATGCATGAACATGTGCGTGGTGTGCGTGTGTGTGTGTGTGTGTGTGTGTGTGTGTGTGTGTGTGTGTGTGTGTGCACCTGATGTTACCTGACCTGGTGTGGTATGGTATATGTGCTGTTACCTAACCTGGCGCGGTGTGGCATGTTGCAATTTGATGTGTACGCATAAATGTGTGTGCATGTTTGTGTGTCCCTGTGTGTATTTATTTGTATCAATAAATGTTTCTTTGTGTCCTTCTGTAAAGGACAATGCACCAAAAACAAAAAGATAAAAAGATGTATGTTCCAGTCCACACATCCTTCTCTATCCAATTCCTTCTCATATTCTTATTCTCCTGCGACTGCTGACCTCTTGAGTCTAAAATGATTCTTCACTTTTTTTTCAATCCAGTCATTCACAAGAAATCCACAGACAGGTAAATCAATTAGGCAACATTCCTTTGACTATCATTTTCAACATCATTATACACATTATAACAATTATGGAAATGCATTAAAGAAAACGAAGAAATATTTCAGAAACAACAAAAACTGACTGCGAAAAAAAAAAAAAACAACAAAAAAAAACATTGAAATTCTCTTCAAAAAAAAAAAAGAAAAAATTTCACAAATCTGACAAGTCATACCTTCCCGTTTTTTCCAGATTAAATAATTCATAAATGACATTAAATGTTCTGAGAACAAAATGACATTAAATGTTCTGAGAACAAAAGTTCAAATGAACAAATAAACAAACAAGCACAATTTTATCTAGTGTATCATTCCACAACCCCTCCTCCTTTTACCCGAGCCTACTGTTGTTTAACTCCACAATCTCCACCTCCTCCACATCATTGGCACTGACCCAAGAGGCCACCGAAGGCGATGCAAGGGGAAATACAGGCAAAGAAAATGAAGATGGTTGCCATCAAGCACTTGAACGTAAGAGCGTCACGAAAATCGCTAATGTAGAAGGGGTATCGGCGCTTGATATCGTTGAACAGCCCACCAAATATACGCCCTGTGCGTCTCAGAGGGTCTGCTGGAATGTCCGGAGATCCCTTCTCCATCAATGCTGAGAGACAGAAAATTCACACTCATGACAGACGTAACAGGGAGCCAAAGGAGAACAACAAGAACAATGATCAACACTTATCCCAACTGATGAACTAATAGATATCCAGCAATTTGCAGAATCAATTCTGAAAACAAAACATTTCTCTATCTGTTCATAAGACAGACCAATACATAAGATTTACCTGAGATTATCTACATAGCAGAGATTATATACATACGACATACATGTCGTAAGCATGTGTATGACATGTATGTCATAAGCCACTGCTCACATGAGAAGTATTGCCTTCAAACTTATTCATTTTGTAACATCCCCCTCTCATCCCCAAATCCCCATCTGTTCATATATATAATATCGTCTTTACTCTCAAACATCATATAACCCACTGCTCAACACCTAATATTTTCTTTAAACACATATACTGTGCAATTATAACTGTTTAAAACACTGTCACACCAGGCACTACCTTGATTTAGACTGTCATAAATAGCTCCAACAAAATACTGCCTTTGCTAGTGTAAACAGTGTTGTCAACTGCTTTCAGATGCGATATTGCTTTTAATCCTGTACATAAAAAAGCCCTCAATTCCTCAAAAAGATACTTGCCTTCAATCTTGTTCACCTTATAACCCACCCCTTTCACATGAGATATATCGCTTTAAACTTGCACACTGCATATTCCCATTGTAATTCAAGGTACTGCCTTCAATCTTGGGTCATGTGACAGTTTCCAGCCACACCAATAAAGGACAGCCATTTTAAGAGATTTCATGGCTCATAAACAGTCTGCAAAACGAAGGGGGGGGGGGGGGGGGAAACGAAACATCTGGAACCAAATTCTGTGATTAACTGAGATTAAGACACAGTCTTACTCTATAATTCAATGGTGCAGGGATACATATTTATGTTGAGTCATGTACCCTGTGTGTGTGTGTGTGTGTGTGTGTGTGTGTGTGTGTGTGTGTGTGTTTGTATACTGTGTGTGTGTGAGAGAGAGATAGTGAGTGTGTATGTGTGTGTGTGAGAAAGAGAGAGAGAGGAGAGAGAGAGAGAGAGAGAGAGAGAGAGAGAGAGAGAGTGTGTGTGTGTGTGTGTGTGTGTGTGTGTGTGTGTGTGTGTGTGTGTGCGCGCATGTGTGTGTGCGCACTACAGAGCATTCACAGATGTTATTGTGCATGTAGGTGTATGTAAAAGCCTTTGAAGAAATATGCCAGAATGAATTTTGTTGTTGTTATTGTTGTTGTTGCAGGGAGAATGGGGGGGGGGGGGGGGGGGGGAAGACATGTGGTGGGGAGGAGTGCTTGCTACACAGGTACACACCATCAATTTCAGGCATGGGTCAGACAATGGTGTGAAGAATCTGTTCTGAAGCTATATAAATAAAAGATAATACAAATGACACAAAACTAAACTAGTTATTGCTACACATACTTCAAGTAGCTTCTTCTTCTTCTTCCTAAAATACTGGTTCACTCAAAAACGAGTAGGTCACCAGCGCACATGTTAAAAAGTAAAATAAAATAACATAAAATAAAATAAAGTGCGACTCAGTCTGTTGGCCCCTGGAGCAAAATTTGGCAACAAGGGGTCGCACACGATGTTCAAAAAGTTAAAAGCAATGGCCAGATTCAGGCCCAGGTAACCATAAAATATCTGGGGAAGTTAAAATAGAAAATTGTCAATATGCAGATCTCAAAACTGTCGTTATCAATTTGCTTTTTAAATGAGACTGCATTTGTGGTCTCTTATGTAAAGGTATGTATGTACGCACATTTATGCAGAATCAGAACCCTAATTAGAAATTTTTTCTGCCTTATGAGTCACGAAGACTTATCTGACACAAAATACAATAACAAAATTATAAATGTAACCTGCTGAGGGATCTATGATAAGAACATTAGTTTTTCTATCACATCTTATTTAATTTCTTTTTTCCAACACCAATACAATAGTGATTTATAACATCATCAATGTGTATTTACATTTCACTGCACTGCAAAACTGAATTTTAATCTTCTTTTCAAATTACATTTGTTTGTTTTTTTAACACCAATATAATAGTGATTTATAATATCATCAATGTGTCTTTACATTTCACTGCATTGCGAAATTGAAAAATCTATCTTCTTTTCAAATTGTGCATAAGATAAAGTACAAACCAATTCTTACTGACTTCAAGAGTTCTGATAATTAACTAATCCATGAAGGAGACCAGAAATGTATTGATCACAACCTTCACTTAATTGTTCAAACAATGAGGCAGTAAGCCTAACAACAATGTATGGGCAATGAACGAAGCCATGTTTACCTTAAATGGCTAGACCTTTCTACTTACTTCCCTCTGATATCCATTAAACTTTCAGCCATTTATTGTTCATAGCCCAGCTTCACTTGAAGGCTGCACAGAGCTACGCATCAGGCACACACTGCTGTGCAACAGGATACATGTTTGGTGAATACCCTGGCTCATTAGAAAACAATACTTGGGGTACAGACAATAAGTATCCCCCCTCTAAAACAAAGCATCCTTTTCACTCTCATATATACACATTAAAAACAAAAGAAAAAAATAAAACTGAACACATCCTAAAGCCAGCACTTGTTACAGCTGAGGGGTGTTGTTAGCATCGATCCTCAGCAGAGATCCCACTACTTTTTCACTAAGTTTGAAAATATTGTCAATCCCTTGAATAAAGTTTCCAGCTGACTTTCAATGGTGTCCCAGGCTGAAACGTGTGAATGCAGATATGTGAAATATGTCAACTAATCATTGTGCTCGATTTCTGTGTACAGACTAGGCCTGTAATATATACATTTTCACAGACACATGCCACCTACCAGCACAACCTCCCTGCACAGCAACTTTTTCTACCAGGTACCACTATCATGCTTTAATCACAGTACCTAAAATCATCTACAGAGAGAGAGAGAGAGAGGAGAGAGAGAGAGAGAGAGAGAGAAGAGAGAGAGAGAAACAGAAAGTTACAGCATGCGTCTATCTACAAATGATAAATCTATTACACAATAGTAACAAGAAATAAAACATAAAAAATAATAAATGAACCAAGTCAAGGCAAGCAAATGGTGCACAAAACCCAAATTAGTTATGTGGTGGGGTGCAACGGTGTACTATGACACAACAAATGATACGTCAATACAGTCAAAAACTTGTTTTAAACTGGCTTGTCTTTGCAACTAAATTCTGTATTTAAAAAAAAAAAAAAAAATCAAAGCTGAGTTTCTGTAACTTCTGAATCCTGCTTCAGGTCTGTATGAATACTAACATTTTTTAGTAAGGTAGACAAAATTTGACATTAACTGTATATCAGCATCCATTACAATTACAAAACTTTTTGTCTGCTTTTCATTTTTAAACAAAGCATAACTAAAGCTGTCTGAATAGCAAACAAAATAATCTACTACACTTTGCAAGTCTCCCAACATTATTCATCATCATTTTTTAAATGCATTTTTGTTCTGGAAAAACAAAAGTTCCACTTTTGGAAAAGGGGAGGTGGAATTTTTTTTTTACCAACTCATAATCATTCCTGCCGATGTAAGTCACCACTATCATCAGACTACTACACACCACAACATCACATCACTGTTCTAGTACAACATACAAACATACTCAATCCTATCAGTTTAGACTGGGATTTTTCAAAAGGTAAAATGAGAGAAAGCATAAGAGAGAGAGAGAGAGAGAGAGAGAGAGAGAGAGAGAGAGACAGACTGAAAGACAGACAGACAGACAGACAGAGAGAGAGAGAGGAGGGGGAGAGAGGGGGGGGGGAGAGGGGTGAGAGGGGGGGGGGGGGACAAGGTCTGAGACGGGGTTGGGAAGGAGACAAAGACAAAGAGAGAGAATTAGAGAAACAAGCAGACAGCAGAGAGAGAGAATTAGAGAAACAAGCAGACAGACAGAGACGGATAGAGAGAGACAAAAAACAAACAAACAAACAAAATCTGTGAGAAAATGAAAACAACGAATTACTTGAAGAGTGTGATGAGAAAACAGAAAGCTATCATACATTCAGCCCTCTGGGTAAAAAAAAACAACATATACAAACAAAACAGTGTGTGCGCAAACAAGAAAACAAGATGCAAAGAGGGAGTGGTCTTGTGCTACAAACAGATACAGACATCATGTCGAAGTAAAAGGAAGAAGGGGAAAGATGTGTTGGAGGAATAAGCATATCAGATATATGCATGTATGTAGTTTATCATCTGTCCGTAAAAGACAAATTTTCCAACTTCATATCACTGCACGTTAAGACTATCGTTTACAACTATACCACTGCCCTGAGATCCATAGAAAAGCACAAGCCTTTACCTTGAGACAATACTTCCTGATCAAAACAGCCACAAAATGAAAAACAATACAGACAATGTAGGAGTTCTTCAATTATCTGCTACCAAAAACTACCATCCAGTAGGAAGGAATCAAACATTCAGTTATCAATGACAGTTCAACGGATCTCCCACACATTACATCTACGTATTCAGTGTACCACAAAAGTTTCACCCAGAACCCATCTAATCATGATGCAAACAAACCACTTCTGCACTAGTGCTATTTATAGCCCAAATGACCACTGATACCCTATCAGGGCTGAGCAGAGGAACCTACAATTTAAAATTCAACATCAAAATACCAAACCAGACCAATTCCTGAATCTAAACTGATAAATCGAAAATTATTTTTACACTATCCACATGTCTATCAGATCAAATCATAATACGTCTTGCTTTAAATCTTTTTTTTCCAAATTACACGATGGATCATCTATGAACTAGGTCTTCGTGAAGTGGACTGGAAAATGCCTAAGTTCAGTATCATATATCATATGCTGACCACAAGTTATGCAATTAACATATAAATTAGCACCATCATGTACTTGCTAACATCATCTTAAAGATCACACTTTCTCACTTTCCTTCTTTCAAGCCACCAAATGTGGGGGTCAGCTAATCACTACTGCAGGCCAGAGACTGTTGTGAGATGTCTGTCTGTTCATCTATGAGGGTAACTGTTTTTCAATCAACAGGCAAATGTCATTTGAAGTGATGCACAGAGAGACCAAACATCACAGACAAGAATTTTGAATTAAGGCCAGGACAGAGAGAGAGGGGGGAGAGAGAGAGAGATAGAGGGGGAGAGAGAGACAGAGAGAGAGAGAGGGAGCAGGGAGGGGGGGAGGGGGAGAGAGAGAGAGAGCAATCGAACATCACAAACAGACATGACTGGCATTTAAGCCATGAGAGAGAGACAGAGAGAGAGAGAGGGGGAGGAGGGAGGGAGAGAAAGAGAGAGAGAGCAACCAAACATCACAAACAGACATGACTGGCATTAAGGCCAGGAGAGAGAGACAGAGAGAGAGAGAGAAAGGAGGAGAGAGCAAGTGAGAGAGACAGAGGATAGAGAGAGAGAGAGGTGAGACTGAGATCAACCGATCATCAGACAGACATCATTTGCAATAAGGCCAGGAGGGAGGGAGGGAGAAAGACAGAAAGAAAGAGACAGAGAGAGAGACTGACAGACAGACAGAGAGACAGAGAGAGAGAGAGAGAGAGAGAGAGAGAGAGAGAGAGAGAAAGAGGTAGGAAGAGAGTAAGAACAAATGTGGATCTGCATACACATACATACACATGTGAAAGGTAAATCTGAGCAAGCAGAATGGTCACTTCCTTCAATCCGAACACTAATACAAAACTTCTTTTTTTTAGACATCGACACAATACAAACTACACTAAGATTTGCTATGACAACAGACACAATACAAACTACACTAAGATTTGCTATGACAACAGCAATGAGTAGAGGGGGTGTCTGTCACATGATGTCCAATCGGTAAACATACACACGCACGCACACGGACAGTAACACAGCAGTATGCATTTAGCGCAGCACAGCACCACCACGACAGACACGAGGGTGGGGGTCAGGGCAGCAGGAAACGGTGTCACACACTGACAAACCAGCCAGCCTGCTGCTACTTACTTGCGTTCAGTTTATCAAGAGTTCTCAATATCAACGAGTACCGACGCCCCGAGTTGAGCAGCTCTGAGGGGTCAAAGGGGTCACATAACACATATTACTCAATGACCATCTTCCCTCAACAGAAGTTTCTCAATGACCATCTCTCTTCAATACAAACTAGTCATTGCCCCTTTTTTTCAATAAGCTCTTTTAAAGATAAGAAAAACATGTCTCACAAAGAGTGCAAACCTCATTTTTTTTTTTTTTTTTTTTTCAAAATGTTCATCAGGAAGGGAGGTAACAAGGAAGCAGATTCCATGTGTTAACAGTTTTTGCTGTTTTTCTATCAATACGGATTCATATTCTGTCCTGACTCCTCATTTAGTCCCACAACTAAAGCTCAAAATTTTCAAATATCATGTGTTCACACAGACTCTCTGGAAGCAACACAATTTAGACAGACAGACAGACAGACAGACAGACAGACACACACACACACACACACATACCACACACACACACACACACACACACACGCACACACGTAATGCATGAACAGAGACTCACACAGATACAAGCCCCCGCATACACACACAACAAGAATACATTTACAACATATTTTCTCCATAACAATACCATAAAACCTCCTGATAATGACCTTCCATTAATATTCCCTCCTTCAAGAATTTTGTTCAATAAACAATTTTTCTCTTCGTCCTTACTTTGTTTATCGCCCATATTTTACAGACCCTGTTATTCAAGACTGTATTTGGAAAACGTTATGAAGGTCGTTATTAAGAAGTTCCAATCACCTGTGGCAGTGGCTATTTTTGTACATAGCCATTGCCTTTACAACTGGAAAAAAAGCAAGCCTCACACACAATAGCCTTCTCTTTCTCATACCTTCTCTCTCCTTTTTCTTGTGGCGGCGCCGGATCTGTGCTCGCTTACGCGCCATGTCCATGATAGGGAGAAGCGTTTTTTGGTCCCAGTCGCCTGGTGGCAGTACAATGGAGTCATCCAGAAAGAGGTTGATGGCCTGGAGCAAGTCATCCCTATTCTCTGCTTGGTAAGCTACATCATGGAATGCCTAGAAAGGAACACAGCAAACGTTTTGATACAAGATTTAGAGGAAGGCATAAACAAAATTGACAGAGAGAGAGAGAGAGAGAGAGAGAGAGAGAGAGATAGAGAGAGAGAAATTCTCGTTTGGCAAAAGAAAATATTCTTGCTTTTTAAGTTAAAAGAATATTAAAAGTGCAGAAGTCTAATGTACTCCAGATGGTCAGCGACCTTGGCCTGGAGATCTTTTGGTGCCAAAGGCACTTTCATAGGCATGACTCAGCGCTCAAATAAGTCAAGTTTTATTTCTTCAAGCAAAAAAATTTTTTTTTTTTTTTTTTTTCTGTCCCAACCTCTGCGCCACCTCAGAGGCAGTGCAACCACGCTGCCCATTCCGACACCCCGTCCACAGCCACAGCCCAGTCGGCCCCACCGCAGACCTGGCACCGGCAATCCACAGGGAGCAGTCAATGTCAAGTCATCACCGGAGGAGACACTGCACTGCTGCCGAGTCACTTCGGTGGTGTTCAGTGGCGCCTGTTCTGATCTAACATATGCAGGATACTACCTACTAAGCCCCCTACTGACGACAATAATTGCTTAGTCGCGGAGCTGGCGTGAGTGAGCTCTCCCTCCAGAGGGCGCCACCACGTCCGTCCAACGACAGCCCCCATGGACTCGCCGATACCGGTGACCCCGACGGAACCAAACCAAGGCCACAGATGTGGAGAGGACATCAAACTTGAGGTCACCATGAGAGCAGGGCATGAAGGGCCACAGAATTTGAGACATTTTTTTTTTTAATGCTGATCGATGAGAATGAGGATGATTAAGATGATGCTACGGATTTCCATTTCGGTCTCAGACTCCATGACAGGGCTGTACTCTATGCTTCCTTTCATAATATATCCCAGCGTCAACCAGGCCCGAGAGATACAGGCACCTGCAGTGTTGGTCAGGAAATTTGAGCAACTCTCAGAAACACATCCATTAAGAGGATGAAACTCGACTGTGTGGTCCCAGTCTTCCCAACTGAGTCCGCAGCAAACTCAACTCTGGGTAGGAGCCGGTCGGGGCAGAAAAACCCACATGACTCTGATGGGATTCGAACCCACGACCTCCCAGCCGGGAGTCCGCGACGCTAACCACTTCGCCACGGCGGCTGGTCAAGCAAAAAACTTTCTACTGACAACTTTCTGTATGAATTTTTATAAAAACTGTCTGAATTGAAGCTACAGGCAAGTCTACTTTGTGACAGAATAATACTTACTCTCTTCTTGCTCTGGCACAATTTGGCTATGGATGACTAGAAGACAAAATAAACTGGCGAATCGGAATCATCCTCCACAACCTCCCCTGAAGTGAGCTCTACTGAGCTGCACCACTGTGTTCATACACTATACATTAATACACCAAGGTCATGGATAATGTTTTGAGTACAGATGGGCACAAATGGACTCATTCCAGAAATTACATTGTGTCTGAATGTGACTTTTTTTTTTTTTGAATGCACATGCCAGACAGTTCAGACAGACTAAAATGAATAGAATGGAATTATTTGACAAAGCCTGGCTGGTACAAAGGCAGAGTCATGCGTGAGTTCTAAGATCTGAAAATGAAATCTAATGTCAGGAAAGCGTCTGTTCATGTCTTCATAGATTGAGTGATTTAATCATTCAGGATCCTTCAAAATGAGTGAAACAATTGTTTCCAGATAATCTGAGAGAGCTGATACATGGTTTAAGTTTCATTTAAGGTTAGTTATGCCTCAAAATGCTTACAAAGATTATACAGAGTTTAAGCACATATTCCTAACTGTAGCATGTGGCCTGGTCACCTTTTGTGGTTGTTTTTCTCAGTTCTGTTAGCCCATTCATGGGTGCTAGTTTCATTTTTGTTCCTTCTCTTTTTCCTGACAGATTATTTCTGCCTTTGAACAAAAATAAAGTGACACCACATCAAATTTTTCAAACATTTACTTTTTGTCCCCTGGATAATCTAACATGACCAAGTTTGTACAGACAATGATATAGACTTAAAGAAAGCCAGTCTTAATCAAACAGTTATTATATCAATTCTTTGATTTTAGTTTCTACATACCTACCTGTTCAAACAAATTCCTTATCTCCACTAGGCGTGAAACAATGCCTTCCATCAGGATTCCCAAAGAAAGATTAAAAATGGAGAGTGGGGAACCGAATCTTCCCTTTAACCATCAGGCCAACAGAAGTAGTATCCCTTACAGAGTTCATACTCCATTTACCCTGACAGCCTGAATTCAGTTTTCTCCTTTTCCTTGGCAAGGAAGCACACCCTCGACTGGACTTCTCGAGATCGGTTTCCATCTTGCATTCTCACTTGAGTTGGTCTTCCCCTTTCTGGAGAAAAACTCTTCATCTTGGTCAATGGAGAAAAAACCAGAGACTTGCGCTCGTCTTTGCCATTACAGTCGCTGTCATCACAGAGCACCTTGGCGTCTACCAAGTCAACCAGCACTTCTTCTCCTCCTCCTACTTCCAGAGCCTGCTCGTCATGTCAGAAAGCTGTCTCCTACCTCGACACACATAGAACCTGCGTCAGCTACACCAGTTTTTATCCATTCTTTCCATGCAGCTCGTGCAACAGTAGGACCAGTTCAGCTTGACACACAATTTTTGGCTCTCGTCTTGCACATCTCAACTGTGTGCCGGTTTTGGTGACAGCAGTGACCAATGTTTCCTGCTCCTCCATTCTACCATCAGTCCCTGGTCCAGTGGAGACAGGCCAGCGTCTCCCCCCAGCTTAGTCTGCATCCTCTATCCCCAGGTATCTTGTGATGAACAGCAGCTGGTATCTGAACGTTTGCCAGGTAGGCCTCCGATGAGTCTGCCACCTTGGCAAGGCACTGCATTGAAGAGCTACCAGGATGGGGCGACTCCAAGGGGGTCAGTGGTGCAGAAGGGATAACATCCGGCGTTTACAAGCATGGAGAACTGGTTGCGTTCTGACCATCTGTCTCAAGGTATGTTCAGTGTGTATGTGAGTGAACGGAGTCTATCAAGCAAGGGGAGAATGGTTTTTCTGCCGACAAATTTTACGATGATGATGATTTGGCCCCTAGCCCAGAATTTTATCTGGCTGGAGTGGCAGTCAGCAAACCATGGTCTGTTGTGACTAATCCTTTTTTGATTCATTCGCCCCTTGTCCTGCTTAGTTTGTGTTTCACCCTCTATCTCTTTTTCAAAGAATCTAGAACTATGATTCTGTTTCTCTTCTGCAAGCATCCGTGAGGGTGTCGCAGAATTGTGACGCTTTTTTGAAGCCTTACTTGACTCCTACTTTGCTTGTTCTGGCAAACTGCAAGTGTAATGTATCCGGAAAACATACTTATCATCACAATTACACTTTTGCATGTACATGTTACACATGGTCATCCAGATTCCCACTATTTGTCTTTGCCCCTCCGATTCCAGTTACATTTCCAAACATCGATTGCAAGACTTGTCATACGGAAATTAGGTTTACGGCAATGGCATTGTACTTTTTCATTGCATTTCCATTTTGTTCCTTATTTGGGTTACTGTCCATGTTTTGGGAACCTCAAGGATTTCCTTTCAGCTTCTATTGATGAACGTCACATTTGGATCAAGGTGCCTTTTATCACATGAATATGGTGTTCGCGGTACACCCTTTTGGTCGCGCATGTATACATTTGCCCCTGGGTGAGTGCCAGGAGGTCACATTCTATGTACAAATCTTTACGCCACTTAATATCGGGCGACTAGTGGCGCACCCTATGCACTTGTTTGATGACATATGTATTGGCCCCTTTCACCACATAGATTTGGTGTTCATGTTACACCCTTTGTATTACTATCATCTTTTGCCCTCACTCCTTATCATATTTCTCGACATTTCTATGTTTCAGTGTGTGCGACCCACGCCTGTCTGGCAGATATCACTTGCATCAGCACACAAGTTCTGACTGGTAGGGTCTTCTCCTTTTCCTGATGCTGGCTCCGTTTATTTTCTCATATTTGACTCATACTAGTGGAGCCATGAGGGAGAACGGGGACAATCCTTTAACCTCCAGGAGACAACGAAGACTTAGGGCCAGTTGGCTGTTTGGCACCAAGCTCTGGGGTGAGTTATGGTCAGCCTTGTGCATGTTTAAGAACTGGACTGGTTTCTCAGGCGAGAACTCCCACCATTCTTTTCGACATTCAGGCATTACTTTAGAAAGATAAGTATGAAGAAAGGAATTTCACTACTAAAAGTAATCTTATGATATACTTACTCATCCAAACACTAGGACACTCTCCCCCTTCCCCACAAAACAGGAAAGGGATGAAAACTGACTTCAGGCTGTCAGGGTGAACTGAATATGAACTCACTGAGGGAGATTACTCCTCTTGCCCTCATGGTTAAAGGGAAGATTTGGCTCCCTGGTCTCTATTTTCAATCTTTCTATAGGAATCCTGATGTATGGCATTGTTTCATGCCTAGTGAGGTAAGGAAGGCATTTGTGTAGGAAAATATTCATATCATAAATATACTTCTAGCAGTAAAATACCTTTTCAACTAGCAAGAAGCTACATTATGAAAATTCAGTTTTATGAAAATCACTGCTCTCATCCCATGCGTAACATTCGAATTCCATCTCACGTGGAAGTCCAGACAGTCACATAAAATCATACGACCCAGCCAGTCACCCTGCCCACACCTAAAATTTTTTTTAAAAAGGAGAGATTTAACAGAAAATTCCAGTGTTTCTGTATCTGTAACAGCCAAACAGAAACAATGGAATGAGTTATTTCTGTATCTGTAATAGCCGAACAGAAACAACAGAATGAGTTATTTCTGTATCTGTAACAGCCAAACAGAAACAATGGAATGAGTTATTTCTGTATCTGTAACAGCCAAACAGAAACAATGGAATGAGTTATTTCTGTATCTGTAGCAGCCAAACAGAAACAATGGAATGTGTTATTAAATCCCTCCCTCCCTCCACTCTCTCCCCTTCTACTTCTCCCTCTCTTCAACACACACCCACTTTCTGAATCTCTCACAAGTAATTACCAACCTGATTGGACATAAGCGTAGAGATGGAGCGGCCCACTTCATGATAGTCCATGCCAGCTTTGTCCGGCCCCAGCAAGACAAACACAAAGCGCACGGGCAGCGGCACCTCGGTCAAGTTTTCAAGGCACTGGCCCTCAGCCAACCGCACAAAGGCCAGAGCTGGCCGAGGCATGTAATCCACCTGACCCACCAGCACCGTGCTAACTTCCGAGCCAGTGGGGATCCGACGCATGATATCAGCCACATGGCGCTTCTGCTGCTCCACAGGTACCAAGCCGATGTGGACACCATCCGTCTGCACAAAGGCCATCATCAAGAGAGGTCAATTCACCAGTTATGGACTGATGGCTCATGCAGCTAACGCTCTGTCACATGTCTACACCTACATGCCTGTTTAGAAGATTATTGCATTTGTTAACAAGAAAA
The DNA here is from genome assembly GCA_033310375.1 of Conus canariensis. NCBI lineage: Eukaryota > Metazoa > Mollusca > Gastropoda > Neogastropoda > Conidae > Conus > Conus canariensis. The sequence goes on along the minus strand of CM065714.1, from coordinate 74,984,300 downwards.
AAGTCCCAAGTTACAATTCAGTGGAAACAATAACCAACAAAATATGACTGAAAATGCATTTTGCTGTGGAACATCATTTTATGAAAGAAAATAACTTACCGGTAAACACACAGTCACATTAACATGCAAAATCTCTGTGTGTGTGTGTGTGTGTGTGTGTGTGTGTGTGTGTGTGTATGTGTGTGTGTGTGTGTGTGTGACAGTGAGTTTGTACCAAACATGTACATATATGTGAATGTGTGAAAAAAAAAAAAAAAGGGACAAGAGGAAAAAGGAACAGAAGAGAAAGAGAGAAAGCACTTGTACAAATGGGAATATTGATAACACTGCCAGACCAGGGGTTTTGTATTCTGTAGACTACAGCCAAAGTTACTATAAGCGTCTTTCTATTAATTATATTTGACTACACAGCTATTTTTTTCAACCAATCATTGTATATCAATTGTGTATATCTCTCATCTGTTGGCAGCTTGTCATGTCAGCAGCATAAGAAAGACGCACTGAAATTTCACCTTCAAACAAATCTCTCCTCACTGACACTTTTCAAGATCACTAGTATGCATGTGCACGCGCACGCCACTCACGCACGCACGCACACATGCACACACACCCACACCACACCTACACCCACACTTCATCTTTTCTCTGTATACATATATACAGCTACAATAGTTACCTTCATGACTACCTTTTATATGCAAGTGTTTATTCTGATCTACATGAATTCCACAATGACTTTCAAAGCCAGAAAAGATATACAGCTAGACAGATTGAAAGGAAGAAAGTAAGAAAGAGATCAAGAGAAAGGAAGGAAAAGAAAAAAGCATGTAACACTGTGGGTCATAGTGATTCCACATTGAGGTTGTTTTCCAGAAAATAACCTGAGGCAACTCAGGAACCAAATTCATGCATGTGACCACGAGTCGTCCAAACAAATAAAAATACAAAAAAAGTAAAATTTTTAAAAAATGTAAGAAAGAACTGAAACCAGTCTTAATTAGTAGACAGCCTAATTTGTTCTGTGCACTTCTGCTTTACCATATATGACAAAGTCATTCAAGAGCATGTGAACTGTCATTAAATGCAGTCCTTGGCTTTTCAATTGCAAGCACATGCAGGTGCATGCATGCATAAACATACATCCTTTTAAGTATGTGCAACGGCAAGCATTCATGCGCGCGCACACACACAATCACATGTGAATGCATTCACGCATTCTTTCTCCCTTTGTCAAGGCCATTTATCTACACAACTTTTTATTCCATATAAACAAAAAACAAAACCAAAAATTTCCTAAAAATTGAAACTTTTAAAATAAACAATCAAACAAATGAAACTGCAGGAACATGAACACTTAAATTCATGAGTGCATGTTTGTGTGTGTGTGTGTGTGTATGTGCTTGAGTGTGTGCATGAGTGCGTGCATGCATGCGTGTGTGCATGCATGCGTGTCTGTGTGTGCGAGAGAGAGAGAGAGAGAGAGAGAGAGAGAGAGGGGGACACACAGACAGAAAGCAGGCAGGCAGGCAGGCAGACAGAGAGACAGACACATAGAAAGAGACAGTGACAGAAAGAGAATGAGTGAGTTTGTATGCATGCACATTTGGCTTAAAACTGTCATCTATGCACATTTGTGCTTAACTCATCTATCCCCCCCTTCACCCCCCCCCCCCCCCCCCCCCTTCACCCCCCATCCCAAATGTCTCCTCATCCCAAATTTGCCCTAGCCTCCTCTATGTCTACGCCAATACTGCAATGGTGGTCCCCTCCTCCTCAACCCCCTCCCCTTCCTCCCCCCCCCCTTGTTCCCTCCCCCCCCCCCCCCCCCCCCCCCATTCCCATCTTCCCCAGCTTGTGCCCACCACTATCCTCTCCACCCCCCATCCCCAATTTCAAATTCCTTGAAGAAAAACAAAATGGAAAAGCTGACCCCAGAATCAAAACAGGGATCTTTAGATCTTCAGTATAACACTCTCCCATTTGGGCTACTGTGGCCGACAGAAAGCATGGTGTTTTTAATCTACATGAGCGCCAACAGTGTTGCACATCTGACTCCTGGAATCCTGAAGTTGCTTCACCTCACCATATGGTCACATTTTGTGACTAATGCAACTTTCTAGCTCCATGGTGATTTGTTCTTGGTCTACGGAATATGCTAACAAGTACCATGTCAAGTTTGAAGGTTGCATGAAAACTGTGGATTTTTATTAATAACTACCAATGATGACTGCAGACTGCATGGACATATAGGACACTGACAGACACCCAGACATACACACATGTATACAAACAAAGAATGCGCTTTATATATTTTCAGAAAGCCCAGCCGACCACACAGGGCCTTTACAGGGCTCTTCAACTCATCATAGAAAAATGGCCTGATCCTGACAAAAAGATTAGATCTTGAAAAAGAAACAAAAACAAATGACATGGTGGCCACACTTCTGATGTCCTTATGGTGGATAAGACTAGGTCATGCTGAGAACGTGAGCCCCTCCACTGAATCTGTTTTATAACCCAAAGAAAAAGGTTAACAAATCAATAAAAACCATTGAAGGGTGAAAAAAACAACAACTGAAAAAGCCTTCCATTGGCAAATAGACACTGCAGAAAAGTCTGCAACTGTCTATGCTGGAAGTGTAAACAATTTTCACTTCTTAGTCACCAATTTACAAAACAACAGAAAAAGCTGACATGTCATAAACTGTAACCAGAAGTGTCAAAAGTATCTCCAGGACAAAGACAGTAGAATGGTCTACAAAGACAGAAAAACAAGACATGACAATAAAGAAACTCATCAAATTTTTTGTTTAAAAAAACCCAAGGAGCATGACAGAAGAGAGAAAGTTACTCGCACAGAATTTCCAGAAGGCAGGGGAGCTAACTGTACTGAAAGATTTCCCTGATATCCCCAAAGGGGCTGCATGAAGACAAGCAGTTCAGGTCATGTAACAGGCTCAGTCAGGAATACACATCCCCTGTTCCCTTCTCTGTTGTTAGTCACCATGACCAACAGGTGTTACTTGTTTCTAAACAGAGATGCAGAAAAGTCTTACTCTACAGACCGTCAAACTGCAAGCATTGATCGTCCCCATCTCTTCTTTGGCTCCCTGACCACAGACTAGTCCTTCCTCCTCAAACCCCTTCCTGACCCCTCTCCGACCCATTCACCCATCTCATACTCCTGACACCACAAAATTTCTAATATTTTTAGACAGATGCAATATATATGCACATGAATGACCCAGTACTTGTACACTAAATGCTCAACTCCTTTTTGTTCAGTTCACAAACTGTGACAGGTAAGGAAATACACACACACACACACATGCAGCACATGGCATACACACACACACACACACACACACACACACACACACACACACACACACACACACAACAGCATCATACAATCTACTCTCATCCTAAATAACCCTATCTTAAAAAGTTTATGTAATAAATCCACCAAACATAAAAAAACAAATCACTAGACAAAACATGACACGTTTCGACCTCTCAGGTCTTCTTCAGGCAAGATAAAGAACACTCAGGACAACGAAAATGAAGAACGAACATCACTTATCTTGTCAAATTCGGCGCAAGATGGGCGTTCAATGTCTTGTGCCAAATTTGACAAGATCAGTGATTGCTCATTCTTCATTTTTGTAGTCCTGAGTGTTGTCTGTCTTGCCTGAAGAAGACATAAGAGGTTGAAATGTGTTGTTTTGTCTTGTGATTCGTTTGTTCATGTTTGGCCGATTTATTACATAAACTTTTGAAGATTTGTTTAGATTTGCGCCTGCAGTCACCTCACATTTTAATTACCTAATCCTGTCGCTGAATGACATGACTTCACTGCAACACATTCATATCTAAAACCCTTTACCTTTTCAAGACATTCCAACATTTTTTCACAACATAATTTTTGTCTCCTGGAGTAGATTAGGTTCCATTATCAACATTCCCTTTCATGTCAAGACCTTTAAGTGTGCTATTCACTGGCTCCACTGTACCAACATCTGACTTCCACCAAAGGGTTTAGAAATTCTGCTTCTCTCCCCTCTCTTCCTTTTAACTTTTGAACATAAACAACAGCAGCTTGTCAAACACATTTCTCAAGAATTCAGAATTGGAACATATTTCATTTTGTGCATATTAAAACCAAGAATAATGGTATTAGGTCATGTCACAAACAAATAAAAAGAAACGATTGCATAAAACAAAAAAATCTGTCAAAGGTAAAAAAAAAACATAAAACAAATGGAAAAAAAATCAATGAAATAATCAGCACTCTTACTCCCAAATTCAACCGTGACAGAGGCACAGAAATGTAGTTCTGTGGAAAATATGTGAAGAAAACTTCAAGTGAGTGAAAATATCCAAAAGTACTGAGACAGAAAGAGAAAGCTTGAGAGATAGAAGGAATGGAAAGAGAAGAAGAAAGAAGAAATGGGGGGGGGGGGGGGGGGGGGGGAGGAAGGGAGATAACGACAGTGGAAATTTATTTAAAAAGCAGGGATGGAGGGATGGGTGGGAAGGGGATGGGGAGGAACAAGGAATTGGGAGAAGCAACATCAAGACAGGTTAATAAATCATCTCTGGCTATTTTTATTGAATGACTTTTACTCACAGTCGACAGGTTAATAAATCATCTTTGGCTATTTTTGTTGAATGACTTTCACAAACGACTGTGAGATGTGCCATGATCAGTGTTAGATATATGTATATTTTCTCTCTCTCTATCTCTCTCTCTCTCTCTAACATACACACACACACACGCACACACACAGAGAGAGTTGCAAATACAAATGTTGTGCATATGTTACATATATAGAAACAAATTATCTTTGTTTCAGTATGCGTTTCATTACCCACCTCCCTTCAAATGAGGCGGTGGCCTTTCATGGATAAATTATCATTATTGTTATCTTTTTCTCTCTCTCTCTCTCTCTCTTCTCTCTCTCTCACACACACACACACACACACACACACACACTCTCTCTCTCTCTCTCCCTTCCAAAAACTCTCTTTCGCTCACACATACACAGACATATACACACACACACACACTCACTTAGACAGTAGAGAAATGATCATGAATAAATCAATACAATAAAGCTTGTCGACATCCCTTTTTTTTTTTTCCTCCTTTCTACCATGATGTCCCAGCACTGTCCAATTTACTGAGAGCAGACAGTTCCTCTTTCCACAAATGTGCAAAGGAAACCAAAATGATTATGCACAATTAGGATGGTATACCCAGTCCAGTGCACTCGGTTCTCTCAAAAATCTCAACTGAAGAATAAAATCAACAGGCAGAAGATCTAGAAAATATAAAGAAATAGGACCTAGAGAAAAAATGTCCACATAAAGAAGAAGAAATGTACAGCAGAGAACAGACAGAAGTCTGACAGACTTGAAACTTGGAACCTCTGCCCAGAAGGCTGTGCTTTAACCAATGTCTGTCGGACTCAAAACCTCCACAGAAGGCTGTGCTTTAACCAATGTCTGTCGGACTCAAAACCTCCATAGAAGGCAGTGCTTTAACCAGTGTCTGTCGGACTCGAAACCTCCATTGAAGGCAGTGCTTTAACCAATGTCTGTCGGACTCGAAACCTCCACAGAAGGCAGTGCTTTAACCAATGTCTGTCGGACTCGAAACCTCCATAGAAGGCAGTGCTTTAACCAATGTCTATCGGACTCGAAACCTCCATAGAAGGCAGTGCTTTAACCAATGTCTGTCGGACTTGAAACCTCCACAGAAGGCAGTGCTTTAACCAGTGTCTGTCAGACTCGAAACCTCCACAGAAGGCAGTGCTTTAACCAATGTCTGTCGGACTCGAAACCTCCACCCTGAAGGCGTGCTTTAACCAATGTTTGTTGGACTCGAAACCTCCACCCTGAAGGCAGTGCTTTAACCAATGTCTGTTGGATTCGAAACCTCCACAGAAGGCAGTGCTTTAACCAATGTCTGTCGGACTCAAACCTCCACAGAAAGTAGTGCTTTAACCAATGTCTGTCGGACTCGAAACCTCCATAGAAGGCAGTGCTTTAACCAGTGTCTGTCAGACTCGAAACCTCCACAGAAGGCAGTGCTTTAACCAATGTCTGTCAGACTCGAAACCTCCACCCTGAAGGCAGTGCTTTAACCAATGTCTGTTGGACTCGAAACCTCCACAGAAGGCAGTGCTTTAACCAATGTCTGTCGGACTCGAAACCTCCACAGAAGGCAGTGCTTTAACCAATGTCTGTTGGACTCGAAACTTCCACAGAAGGCAGTGCTTTAACCAGTGTCTGTCGGACTCGAAACCTCCACAGAAGGCAGTGCTTTAACCAATGTCTGTCGGACTCGAAACCTCCACCCTGAAGGCAGTGCTTTAACCAATGTCTGTTGGACTCGAAACCTCCACCCTGAAGGCAATGCTTTAACCAGTGTCTGTTGGACTCAAAACCTCCACAGAAGGCGCTGCAAAACCTCCACAGAAGGCAGTGCTTTAACCAATGTCTGTTGGACTCGAAACCTCCATCCTGAAGGCAGTGCTTTAACCAATGTCTGTTGGACTCGAAACCTCCACAGAAGGCAGTGCTTTAACCAGTGTCTGTCAGACTCGAAACCTCCACCCTGAAGGCAGTGCTTTAACCAATGTCTGTTGGACTCGAAACCTCCCCAGAAGGCAGTGCTTTAACCAGTGTCTGTTGGACTCGAAACCTCCACCCTGGAGGCAGTGCTTTAACCAATGTCTGCTGGACTTGAAACCTCCACCCTGGAGGCAGTGCCTAAACTAATGTCTGTTGGACTTAAACCTCTGCCCAGAAGGCAGTGCTTTAACCAATGTCTGTTTGTGGTTCGTCCATCTGTCAGCAAGATCATGTAAAAACTTCTAAACTAGTTCCAATAAAACTTGGTGGAAGGACAGGTGTGGCCCAAGAACAACCCATTAAATTCTGGCGCAGATCTGGGTCAACAGTTAGATCTAGGAATCTGTTTTACTCTCTTTGACATTGCCAAACATAGCACTATTTGACATTTTCATGAATTTCTTATGATTTTACTATATAGATCACCATTTACCAACTTCTTTGATCTGGTATGGATTAAGATTATAATATTATTAAGTAACAAAATAATATTCGTAAGGGGGAGGGGCTATTTATCTTGTCACTGCGCAACAGAAAATTGAGCAAAAAACTTGCAACTACCACCAAGTATAGCTAAGACGATGAGGCTTCATGCTACCACCCAGTATAGCTAAGCCAATAAGGATTCATCTAGGTAAACAGTTTTGATGTACTAAGATAATTTAGGAGACATATCAAGAAATACATGACAGATTTGGGCTGGGTGTAACTGAAGTTTGAGGACTGCTCAGCTTTGGCTGAGGCCTGTGCTTGCTTGAATGCCTTTCCAGTTGCTTTAATTCTAAGGCTTTGCATCATGCCATCTTAGAGAGTCACAAACTTGTCGCTGTGGTGGTCATACTGTTCATCAATTTGTTAAGCCTCAACTCACTTATGCCTTCGCAGATATACTGCTGATCAATTATCATTACTTTTACCTAACATGCATGTGCAGTTACAAAAAGGAAAACACCCATTTCAAATCATAGTTTATGCGGGAAAATCCTGAATCTACTTCCAAAAGAGCAGAAGTCAATAAGTCTTCAGACTGCAGATCTATGCATAACAGACACTGGATCACACTGTAAACAAACCAGCCTGTGTGTTTAAATCCTGAATCTGTTTTCAAAAGATCAAAACGAAACAAATCTTCAAGCTGCAGATCTACGCATAACAGACACTGCATTGCATTGTAAATGAACCAGCCTACATACAAACTACATCAGATCCATGATCTTTCTGTGCCATCTTAATTTCATTTAAAACTCTCTCTCTCTCTCTCCAACCAACCTCACAGAAGCACTTCAAATTACTGTTTATGAGTAAGGAGTGAGAAATAGAACTGAGACTGAGAGACAGAAAGGAAGAGACAGAGTGGCAGAGGAGGGAGAGTGGACAACAAAGGAAGTGTGTAGGGTGTGGGAGAAGGGGGTCCAATAGACAGACGGGAGGGGAGGGGAGGAGGGCCAGACACTGAGACAGTCAGACAGAAGAGAGAGAGAGAGAGAGAGAGAGAGAGAGAGAGAGAGAGAGAGAAAACAGAGACCGAGACAGACAGACACAACAAAAGAAAAAATGAGAGAGGGAAGACAGAACACAAAGAGACTGAGAATTTGGCAGTGAGCAAACACAAGGCAAACCAGAAATCACAAGCACACAGAAATCTCACCGCCATGACTGTACAAGCTGTCAGCTAGGCACAAACACACATCACAGAACAAAAACCTTTGTAAAATGTAAACGCACATGTCAACGTTCTCTTTGATTTTACAATTTTTCGATTTCACTACACATTTGTATGTTTGAATATACAGCAGGTAGTAGACAGACTTTACTCACGAAAAAGAGAAAATAAAATAAAGAAGAAGAAAACAGAGGAAGAAAAATCACACTGACAAAAGGAATCAGCAAAACATATGAGAAAAAAGGGTAACGCCATATAATACGGTGAGTGAAAGTGGGAGATCGGAAATAAGCAAGAGAGAGAGAGAGAGAGAGACACAGTGGTAGTGAACAAAGAAGAGAATGAGGGGGAGGAGCGAAGAGAAACAGACATGTAGAAAAAAGAAGGGGTAGAAAGACACAGATGAGACAGCTAGAGCTGAAAGGAGACATGGAGTCATCAGAACACTAGACAACGAAGAGCTGTGGTGGAACTGGGAACAACTCTATTCCTGTCTTAGCTACATAAGAGCATCAGACAATGAAGATCACCAATCCTGAGCACAACTGACCTAAGAACTGAATACTTGTACTGCACAGAATGACAACACTGGTCTCCCAGTGTTCTGACTTTCTTCTCTCCTGTACATGTTCCCAAGACCCTTGCATTCATAAGAAAGCCATGAGGGGCAAAGGAAAGAAAACAACTGTATCCCCTCATTTTAGGAACTGACACACTGGTTGTTGGTATGTGCTTTTTTTCTACATTAAATCTCGTTGTTGATCGACAACAAACTTTCATCCAATGCATCTCTGAGGCAATGAAAAGAACTGCCATCTTTGACCCGATGTTCAGCAATGTCTGTAGGATTGCATCCACTCTTTCTCCAGCCTTCTAAATGAGAAGTAAACATGCTTCATGAAATTCCAAGTGATGGATCCTTTAGTTAACAAGAGGCTATGTCAAGCAAGGAGCATGCTGGGAGAGTGGGCGGCTATCTTTGTTCTTCTTGGGAGTCTTTTGCAGGAATGCATGAAACAGTAATGTCACGGCTTGCTTTACTTTAAGAAAGAAAATCATAGGCAAAAAAAAAAAAAAAAAAAATTCAAGGAAAAAGTTCTGAGTCAAAATTTAAATACAGAAACTGTTTTCCAATTTTGTGAATAGAGATAGGTGAACTTGTGAACTAAAGAGTTAAGTGGATCATATATATGCACAAACACACTAATACAGACCATCAAATAGCCAAGCAGTTCACAAGCTGGAAACAAAGATGGGTTTTATGTAAAGAATAAAATCAGAAATCTGCCAGTGACATAAGGTTTCTTCCAACATTCTGGCTGAAAAACCTTCATCAGGGAAAAGGGACGCTGCAGAAGGTTGCTATCTTACTGATGGCTGGACTGGGGAATATGCACAGAATCAACACTTTTTTTTCCTCAAAATTAAAGGTATGTTGCATCCAAGCACTTAAAACCTGACCAAGCGACAAGATGACATGAGGCATAAAGGGGATTTTACAGGTTTCAAGCTGATGAACTCACTCAGTACTTTAGTTATAAAACTGACCAATTAATTCTTGCAACCTACATTCATAATAAAACCAGGTAATGAAACTGGTGTCCAGGGAAACACACACACACACACACACACACACACACACACACACACACACACACACACACATACACACACACACTCACACACACACACACACACACACACACACACACACACACACACGAGCTTGTTCCATCAATCAGTTTTCTACCATCCTGCTGTACTTCCAGCATACATTCCCTGGACCGTCTTGAGGAGCTAGTCTCAGCAGTGACAAGTGCGTTACAGTCAGCACAGAATACTCCAACCAACAGCAGCAGCACACAGTCCATAACACACAACACCGCCCTGCACTCTGTCCACAACCACAGCACAGCATTGCCAGCCAGGAAGGGAAACAACCAAGCATTTGGTTTTTCTCCAACATAAAACTTGAAAATAAAATAAAAGGGCAAATTAAAAGCAGTCATTCTGACCATGCACTTTCTTCTGTACAAAAAGAAAAATGCTCTCAAAATAAAGGCAAAAAAAATTGTTCTAAACTAGTTGGAAAGGTAGGTGTGTGTGTGTGAGTGTGTGCGTGTGTGTGTGTGTGTGTGTGTGTGTGTGTGTGTGTGTGTGTGTGTGTGTGTGTGTGGTGCATGCGCACATGTGTTCGTGTGTTCATGTGTTTAGACTCTTTTTATAGGTTTACTCATTACCAAACTCGACACAGCAATGTGTCTTCACCACATTTCTGCACTTTTACCAGAATTACACTCCAGTTATTGCAAATCCACCCTCCTTCCTTCCCTAACTGACCAAAATAAGCACCCCAACCTCCTTCTACCACAAAACTGATTAATCATGCTTTTACATTTCCATTTTAGAATTTCACAGAAAACTTTAAACACTTTCTATAGTCTCTTTGTTATCAGCATGCCACAGCAGAAACGGTTCCAAACCGTCAATCCACAAAAAACAAAACAAAAAAATAAAATAAAGAGGAAAACAAACTGAAGAAAATAAAAATGGGCAGAGATTAAAAAAAATAAAAAGCACTGACAGAGAGAGAGAGAGCACAGAACCATTACCAGTTTATCAGAGAAGTGGACATAACTTTCTCTATAAATCACGCCATCTTCTCCTCTGCTATCCGCAGGAGACAGGCCATCACCTATGGCCTGAAGATGTTCACCACAAACATAAAAACCCAGTGTGTGTGTCATTCAGTGCATGCTTGTGTCCGCCCACATTTTTTCACAGAGAAATCAAGTTCAAAGGCAGGCAAAATAATCAACTGAAAAGAAATGAGTTGGGAAACATATGGAAAAAAAAAAACTCATTCAGTTAGTAATTTGGAATCAAAACACCAAGTAACCATATTCCAAACAAATAAATATAAATGAACAAAATATGCAAATAAAAAAAGAGTCATTTATTATTCGTATTTATATATAAGAAATGAGCAAAAATTTACCGCTTTTTTCTTCTTTTTTTCTTCCCTTTTTTTTTTTTTTACAAACACAGCACAACAAATGACTTTGGTGTTGTTTCAGTTCAATAGTCTACAAACAAAGAGTGAAAGCCCCCCCCCCCCCAACAGTCCAGTGAGCTAACAATCTCCTCCGTCAGTACTGACATGAATCATAACTATATTATGCAACTACGACCACCAACCTGTCACACTTATCCCTGATATCAGCCTATGTCGGACAACATGGCAAACAGAAAAGTAGGTAAGACTTGACAGCTCTCTTGTCTAAGTGATGAACACCAACTGCCATGTCCTTCTGACCACATCTCCATGATTTTTGGAAGCAGGAGGTATGGGACTGCAGGTGTGGGGTGAATGGGGAGACAAAGGAAGCAATCAAAGAGGTACACCAGGACACTGTGCACTTCATCACGTACATTCCAAGAGCTAGATATAAAAGTGCAGTGTGCAGACTAAGTCTATATGCCAGATCAAGTGTAAGGTCATATTGCATGAATAAAGTGGAGAAAGAAAAAAGACAACAACCGGAAAAAAAAAGACATTCCTTCATTATTTCATCTCATTATCTCCACACAGCTGGTGATTTGTGTCCACACGCATGGACAATCATCATGCAGTTCTGTCCTCATTTTTCTTTTTAATACAAAACTACACATTTGTTTCATGTTATGGTTACCCTTGTCCTATTTCTATTTCTGTCCGGAAGCAGCCACATAACAAATTTAAAGGAAGATTATTAAACCAACCCTTGTACAAACAGAAATTTCAAGCGCAAGAATCCTTAATCACCATGCATTCAAAGAATCATTTCCGGTCTAATATTCAACTTCATCAAGCCATTTTTTTCCCACCCTCTCTCAACTCTTTCTTTGGTAACAGAAAACAGAAGGTCCACACACCTTCCCCAGTTAGCCTCTTCCACACATCCTCAACACTGATGTGCACAAACCCAAAGAGGCTATAGAACCCAGTTGTTTTTTCCCTTACCACAAGCAAATCTCTGAAGTTCACATTTTGCAAAACAAAAATCGCAAGTTTTCAAGGCTGAAGAGCATGGTCTCATGTCTTGCATTATTCAGGGAATTGTAAAAATGGGAAGCAGATGTTATAGTTTCAAATAGGCTCGATGCAGTTCAAACACAAACGAAAGCACCGCATGAGAGTTCAGGAAATAATCAACTAATGGTAAACATTTTGTCTTGATTGCGATCCAACCAAAATAAAAATAAAAATTCATGTGCACACACACACACACACACACACACACACACACACACACACACACAGATCTATGTTCAATAACTACCAACGTATTCCATACGCATGTTTGCATTCATTTGCACATCTGTGTGATGCATGATGTGGAGATAGGATACTGTAAGTAGAGGTGGGGAAAGAGGCTGGTTGGTATATTTTTTTCTCTTAATTTGTATAATCTAACCGTCATGCATGGTCCAAATACACACATAAACTCATGGAATTATTGGTGGAACAAATGTCTTTCATCTTAATTTCATGCATTCCCGCTTAAGTAAAGTTTTCAGTAGCATTTAAGAACGTATTTTCTGACTCGTTCATTAACATCCACACTCCGATACTCACACACACACACAGACAC
>CM065714.1:74918864-74966364 GCA_033310375.1 Conus canariensis | reverse complement strand
CTCTTGACCCTTACGTTGAAACCACATCCACACTCTGACCCTTACGATGAAACCACATCCATACTCTGACCCTTACAATGAAACCACACCCACACTCTGACCCTTACGATGAAACCACACCCACACTCTGACCCTTACAATGACAACCTCACCACACCCTTACAAAGAGATATATAACTACATTACAACATCCGTAAACAACAACAATCACACAATACCACCCCTTGACAATGACAATCACATTACAACACCTCTTTACAAGACAAGACAATCCATGTCACACCAACCTCTTTCAGCATTAAGCTCACCATACCGTCCCCTCACAACACTAGCCCCATCACACCACATCCTTACAACACCTAAACCTGGCCATGAGATCAACCTCTCACATTGGCCATCTGTCTAATGCCAAGCATCCTAACGTATACAGTCAAGGTATCACTCACTCTTGACTACCTACTCCAACAACTAAAAACCCGTCACTATACCACAAATCCTGGGTGATTTTCACATGGTGTAAAACGCTCTCTCTTGATGTCGATAAAAATCTCTGACTTGCTTTGTCTGTCTTCTGTGGTGCAAGATGCAGGATCTTGTTGGTAAACCAACCGTTTCGGAAGATCTAGACATGTGGAACAATTCTAAAGATTCTATATAGCCTCAACATGATCTGTGTACCTGAATGTGCTTAACAAAACTGGAACAACAGTATGTACAAGACAGAAAGGAAGAGTCTGAGACAGAGACAGCATCTGTACGGAAATCACAATAGGAGTCTGTGCATTTTTGGTACACCTTTATGTAGATGTGCGAGTTTACATGTGCAAGTCTACCTGCATGTGTGAATGTGGTACTTCTGCAAATAATGTCAGCATGCATGCAATGGTGCATGTTCGCGCCTGTATGCATTTCTATGCAAGCAAGCATGCATACTGAAATATATGCATCAAGAGTATGTGAATCAATATCAATAGGAAATTTGGAGCGTATGTAGAGGAGATAAGTTAAAAATTTCAACTGAAAATGGACATGATTTCATGTGATCTGGGAGAAGACATTAAAAGTCACAAACGATAATATTATCAAGGGTACATTCAAAGAAACACTGGAATGCAAGTTGTATTTTTTATACTGGTTATAAACAGGCATGTCATGCATTCAGCCATATTAAGCTCTGTAACTAATTTTAAAACAGTTTAGTCATAAGTAATCAGAACATTATCGGTCTTCATCCATAAAATACCACTAGCAGCAAAAGTTTGGGTGAATGGTCAGCATTACCTCAGTAAATCCTTGCTCTTGAATACTTACACAAGAATCATCAGCTCAATAAACCCTTGTTCTTAGATATTCCACACAAACATTGTTCCAGCAGAACATTTTACATGTGCACTGACATTAGCTGAAGTCATTCAATCCACACCTCAGCAGCATGCACTGAGGATGTTCCAGAAATTATGATATACCATCTCTCCCAGACAAGAGAAACCAACAACGGAAGCACAGTCAACAACAACTAGGCTCTACTTGCTTACTGCCAGATGAGAACATCCAAAAGAAAACAGTCACAAATCCAAAAGTCACAAAATGTGTGTATTTATTTCGTTACCACTAAGTGTTGATCTATCAGGATAAAACTATTTAGTACTATTTGGACACACTGGACTGCCCACTGCGTTTCAGAGCTTTTTGGAGACCACCCCATGGCCAATGGTGAGTTGATGGCATGCCAGCATCCACTGACTAACAGTCAATAGAAACAGTGAACACAAAAGAGCTTTTGAAAGACCAACAGTATTGTGAGTGATCAGATCAGCAGGCAGCAGTTACCCAGTATTCTGCAGTGACCTCTACATATTCTCTCCGGAGCTTGACAGATCAGCAGGCAGCAGTTACCCAGTATTCTGCAGTGACCTCTACATATTCTCTCCACATCCAAGCTCCACGCCTACGTGTTTGATAGGTATTACTAAGGAAGCGTGCAAACATAAACTTCTGAAACAGCAGTTCATAGTCACATCATACTTGGAAAAAATAAAAAGGCCGATAGCAAGTTAGACATTTTTCAGCTTTACAGTTGACATTCAGTCTACTTAAAGCCGAAAACAAAACAAAACAACAACAAAAAAAGAAAGAAAGAATACGCGCAAGATTTCGTAGAGGATATTGTGAACACCAAGACTTTACTTGGCTAACATTTAAAAAAAAAAAAACTTTGCCAACTATTTTAACACTATAACTGTCACAAACATAATCTGTACATAAGTAAGAGTCAAGTTCTCATTTTTATGTCAAATAATGCCCATGTTTCCATCTGTATGAGCCACATTAATGAAAACTAATAACAAATGAAAAAGAAAGAGAAACCTTAACCAAACGTACCATTAAAAATAAAATGACTCATAAACAAGTAAGAATGTGTGTGTGTGTGTGTGTGTGTGTGTGTGTGTGTGGTGTGGTGTGGTGTGTGTTGTGTGCTGCTGGTTGTGTGTGTGTTGTCGCTGTGGTGTGTGTGTGTGTGTGTGTGTGCGTCGTGTGATGCGTGCGTGCGGCGTGCGTGCGTGCATGCGTGTGTGCATGTGTATGTATGCACATGAGGTATTTTCAGTCCATGCAAAAACACTTGCAGGATCTGTGCGTGACGTTGGATGCGTCCTTGTGAATGCCACACATTATGCGCTAGTAAACATGCTTTTATGTACATATGTCTGTCCATTGACTGTCTGCTCCATATAGTCTGCATTGCCATTCATATCTGAAGCAGAATCTGCCTTGCCTGTCCACTTCTTCTGCCATCATAAACTCTCCTTTTTCTCTCTTTCATGCATGCACATGCTGTCATTGCCCTCATCACTAATCTAACCACTACCTTTCCCCCATGCTACCTCATTAAACAGACCCCTCTCCATTCTGCTTTTTCATTCACCCCTTTCTTTCTGTGCATGGTACAGATGAGCTGACAAGCTTATAATGGTCACTGACACTATCAAAATAAGTGCACACCAACTACAGTTAAATCATTCACACATAGATCTGAATTAAGAGAACACAACCATGCAAGGCCACTCCACCAGATCACACAGCAGAGGACACCCTGCATTTTCATGGAGTCATTTCACTGTTCAGTTGTTAAGTTTAGATGCAGCACATGCACGACATTGCTTACTATTTTAATTTTTTTTTTTTTTTTGCTGTTGAGTTTCAATGCATTATGTGCAAGACACTGTTTATTATTGACAAACTTTTATAAAAATCTGTTTGTTGACTACATACTTTACTGTATACCTAGAGTGAGCAAAACTCTCACCCCACCCCCTGCTATGGATGTTACTGCCTCTGCACCTGCTTGTTTTTTAGCCTGTTAGAAAAGATCACGTTAAAAACAACCAAACTGATTTTCTCAAAATTTAGTGGGAAGATGGAAAATGGCCTCCAAACAAACCTGCTGACTTTGGCAAGGATTCATTGCACAGATCAGGAATACACGGGATCCAGAATCTCTTCAGCCAGCTTCCACAAAACTGCTCACGCTATTTTAACAAATCTTATCAGAAAGATGGAGTTTGACCCAATGACAGACTGATTAAACTTCAACAATGGGCCCCTATGCAAGGGTGGATCCAGGACCCATCTAACCTTGGCGGAGGTCTGCGCTCTCCCAAGTGCCCTTCCAGAAACTATGTCCCTTCAAAAGCTTTGTGAAGTGATATTTGCCAGAAGTGAACAGCTTCCCAACTTAAAGACTACACATGGAAGTGGAGAAGAAATTGAAGAAAGGCTGAGAAGATAGCATGGTATTAAGGTCCAGACAACTTGAGACTGAAAATCTGTTTCATAATGATCAATGAAAATACTGACAATGACACAAACAAAATCCAGCCTGGGTTAGAAGAAGCACAACTGGGTGGTCTCTACATTTACTTCCATGACATACCCAGATGTTGTCCAAGGCCCAGATGACACAAAAAGAAGCAGCACACATCAGAGAAAAAACAAAACAAATTATACAAAATCCTGCGAGTGTTACTCCATTATACTGTAAGGTGAACAGAGCCCTTACTTAAGGTCCCACTCTTTGTATTTGATCCCATTGCATATGCAACTCTGGACAGGAGAAGTTGGAAAGAAAATATATCCCACGACAGTAAACTGCCATATAATGATATTCCATAACTTTTACATCACCGATAAGCACAGGAATATGTGGAATACTCTTCTCAAAATACGCACTTTTAAACTCATCTTTACTGTGTCTAGGTAAAACATTATCTCAAAAGATGAAGGAAAATGTCAATCCCATCCTTTTCAACATGGGCTGTCCTATACTTTGCCTTTTTCGCCTCCTCAAGACATCCCTTCAAATATGGATCTAAGGGACTCGTAACCTTTAGCACGCTGTAGGCGCACTGTGTTGCTGAACCGATTATTTCCCTTGCATCTGCAGGCGCATTGTGTCGCCGAGCGACGGGTGTTCAAAATTTGCAGTTCGTGAACACTATTTCCGTTACTAATAATGGAAATGCAGTCACTTCTGATTCAAAACAAGGCTTAACTTTGCTCTTCCATCCCCCATTTGCATTTCCTTCGTTTCGATTCACAACAGGGAATTTTTGAAAAGTAAACATCGATTTGGGGGATTTTCGCAACACCAAAATGGTGGAGACTGATTTAGAAAGATTACTACACAAAGTTTTCTACGATTCTGACTCAGAAAATGAGTTTGAAGGCTTCACACAAGCTGAAATCGACCATGAAGTGGTGGCTAGTGATGATGAAGACAATGACAGTCTTTCAAGTGACAGTGACTGTGAATGTGACGACGATGTTCCGAGTGGGTATCAACATCCGTGGCTCACTGATTTCACCGAAATTTCTGGTCCCTAGGAGATGCCTGATGGCATTTCTGAGGGACAACTGTTTGTTTATGACAGATGAAATGATCACTTTGTTAGTGACTGAAACAAATCAATATAAGCCAGTCAAGTGAAGGAGCAGAGAGGGGAAAACACTGGTCACCACTCGTACATCAGCAATTGGAAAGACGTCAGCTTCGACGAAATGACGAATGTTTATTTCTTTTTTTCAATGTCGAAACATGCATGCAGAACAAAATGCACTACATGAAAACATTCCTCAGCTATCCCTTTATTAGTAAAAAAAAAAAAAAAAAAAAAAAAATCAAGTCTCTACATACAATACTAGCAAAGTTATAACAAATTTAAACAAGTAGGTGCTCAAATTTTTTGTTCCTTGAAAAAGAATGCAGGTACAAAGAAAAGAAGTCCCAAAAAAATGTAGTGTGCTAAAGGTTAAACAGCTATCCTCCAGCTGACAAAATGGAAGGAAGGATAACTAAGCAGTTGGGGTGAGGTATGCTTAGTCAGCCTCTGTAAACCGTATGACTTACCAAACTCTGCTGTAAACAAACTTGTATTTCTGATTGTTTTCAATGCATACAGAGCTTGACTGTGCACACAGTTGAGTGAGTGAATATCTGAGTGAGTGAATGAACATAAGAAACAATTAAGTGTTAAATACAGCACACCAGATGATTATAGTTTAGGAATATCACTGTCACTGCCAACTGTTATACTTAGGACAGGAAAAATAAGGAAATGTTAATGTCTCTGACACTTAAATTATGTTTTTGACTCTATTGGTAAGAAAGGTCCACAAACTCCCACATTAATTCGAAGCAGTACTGACCAAACTTACTGAAGCCAAAAAAAAAAAAAAAAAGCAATATGACATCTACGGCATGACACAGAATACAGAGTTCCACATTCCATGTCAAAATGGAAATGCAGCAGGTAACACAGCCCACACTTAGAAACCAGCAGCATATCACTCTACCATCCAGCGTTAAGTAGCAACACAGGCAACTCAAGGGGAAGAGAAGCAAAACAATCAATCAGACTGAGTGCACCAAGAAGACATTCAAAGAAACAAAAATGAAAAAAAAAAAAAAAAGGAAGGACTATTGTGGCGCTGACACCATGAAGCAAACCTTTGTGCTGCGTCAAGTCCTACAAGATTGGAGTAGGACTTGGTTCGCTGCAAGAACGCTGAACGGCCACTGACATGCCTGGAATGGAGGGCAATGACAAACAACATCAAATCGGCATTCAGTGACCTGTGTTGGACCACTGTCATAGTCATTCATCTCCAACTTCAGCTCTCCTTTGTTGCAACATAACCAATTTTGATTTTTTTTCCCTAACTCACTCACTCACTCACTTTCACACACGCCCACACACACACACACACACATACATACATACATACACACACACACAGAGGGTCATATTTTTGTCACATATATATATGAATAATTTGCATGCTTTTTCATACAGATATTACATATCTGTTTAAAAAAAAAAAAAAGAGAAGACAACCTGCCCACATCGCTTCAATGTTTAAAGTAGGACAACATGGATTCCCTCTTTTTTGTGCAGATTTTTTTCACTGAATTTCTCTAATTCACGGTAGTGAGAACACTGGATGCGTCCTCGGAGGATGATGCGTAATCAAATCCTAATTTGTGGATTATATAGCACTGAAAAAAAAAAAGCTAACGGACCATGATTTTTGGACAAACACTGTTATACATTCCTGTATTGGACACAGAAATACTGCAACGGATGATCAAGTGATGATAAAACTCAAAAATTGCTCAAGTCAGTTCAATTCCTGCTGTTTATAGTCCATCCAACCGTTACAGGCCAAATCTGGCTTCTCATCTCGTCAAAGTTAATTCCCTACACAGATGTTATTTGCAGAAGAAAAAAAAATCTACCTCATATTAAAACAGACTTTCTTAAACAAACAGGTTTTTTTTTTATCTTTCTTCCATAAAATCTTAGATCAGATGAAAAATATTTATCTTTTCAAGGAACTTGAAAAATCACATAATATCTGAACGAGAATTTCATGGAATCTACTGTAAAGTGTTTAAGTCTGACATCAAGTAATTCCCAACAGTCTACAATATATTTTTAGTGAGTGGTACATCACATTAATGCAATGGGTCAACAACTGGGGTTTCAAATGGGAAGTCAAAATTCTGTTTCTTCGTTGCCACATGCTTGGGAATCAAATCATTTGAGTATGCTTTTACAAACAGCAATATCTTGGTCAAATGCACTCTGTAAGTAAAGCAGGGAGCAGAAAAACATAAGCAAATAAATGCAAATGTCTAAAATGCTCTGGGTTTCATACACTAGCAGTTAGGTCTTAAAAAACGTGTAAGTAGATTGCAGAATTTCATCTTTCTGAAACAGCTGCAAAGTATATCTAACGCAAACGTTCACAAGTATACACCATCACCAAACTACAAAAAGTTCGTCTAAACAAAATGTATCTAAGGGAAACACTAAAATGAAATGGAAACATGTCCACACAATACAGAGATTGTGAGTCTAGCTATAATTAAACATTAAAAAAGACAATGTTTCAATGAAAAGTCTGGAACCAAATCACCATTCCCAAAGCAGACCTGTGCTGGTTAAACCTGCTGTTCCAAGCATTTTTCATCCAGCAAGTCAGTGTTGTTAAAAAAAATATAATTTATGCCAGAGCCTTCTCACCAAAACATGTGCATTTCAGAAAGATCAGAATAACTGCATCTAATACAGACACAATTCGTCATGGTACTGATCTAAAATATAAAGAAGACACCGCATTTTATGCACCTAAACTTTTTTGTTGTTGACAGAAATAACCACAGTAGCTATGGTAGCTATGGATACTTGAAACACAACTCGTACAGATACTATTTTTATCTCCATAATGAAGCAGAGTTTGTTATTTTAATTCTAAATGCTGTGCAAAATACAAGCATTATAAATGCACAGGTCCACAAAACAAAGAAAATGGTAACTCCAAAGAAAAAGCATGCCTGCATTTTAATTTCACAAACATCACTAGTCAGCTCAAACTCTAACAAAGTAAAATCATCAGCGGGGAACACCACCAACACTTACTTGTGTTTCAGGAGTAAGGTGCGGATCAGTTTCCCACGATCCTCTTCCATTAGCAAATCATGCACAACCAGTTTTTCCACCACTGCATTAACAATGGCTGGCAGATCGGTTGCCTCCAGGTCAAAGAGCAATACACCTGTTTCGGCACAAAAGGAATATGACACAGGTTGGGATAAAGTTCTAATGGAAGCAGGAGCTCCTCTCTCATCACCTCTCAAAACTATACAGCTCCTTCTTATGATCTTTTCAAAATAAAGAAAACAGTAATTATGATTAATTCATGTAATCAACATCAACATGAAAATAAGTGAGCCTGGTGCACCCTGTTGATACGCAAACTAATTTAAGCACAGATCTGCTTACCAACCCTTCTTCTATTACACATACACACATGGGCACACACATATGCATGAGCATGCTCACAAACACACACATGTGCATGTGCACAAGTGCACGTACACAAACATGCACACACATGTGTGCGTGCGCATGCACACACACACACACACACACACACGTATGCTGCAGAATAAGACATTTGGACTGAGGCTGATAAGGCTTGTGACAAATCACTTTTTCTTTTCACCCTCCCAGTCATCTCGAACGGATGGCAACTGACTTCCGTCTTGTCTGAGGCTTCAGGTGCCCAACATTTCTATTGACCACCTTGTAGCAGGCTTTACCCATCAGTCATTACGTTGATGTCAGAGAGTGTTAGATCTGTCTCTCTCCCCATCTCTTCATGGAAAGGTTATCCCCGTTAGCAATGTCAACTGAAAGGGCTGTTAAGGTAACACCTGAATCTACCCTAGCCAACCACACAATGACTCAGACTCTATCAACTGACTGAGCTGACTGTCTCAAATGTAAGAGTGCATATCTGATGAAGAAGCTCTACTCACAGCCCTTACAACAACAAAAAAGAAGAATAACAAAATTTTTCTGCCACAGCTGGCTCCTACCCAGAGTTGAGTATGCTATGGGCTCAGCTGGGAAGACTGGAACCAAACGGTCGAGTTTCATCCACTAAATGGATGCGCCTCACAGAGTCTCAGTGTTGCTCAAATTTCTTGACCAACACTGCAGCTGTCTGTATCTCTTGGGCCTGGTTGACACCGGTATATATTATGAAAGTAAGCGTCAAGTACAGCCCTGTCATGCAGTCTCAGACTGGAATGGGAACTGTAGCATCATGATGTCATTCTCATTCTCATCAATCAACATTAAAAAAAATATAAAAAAGTCTCAAATTCTGTGGCCCTTCACGCCCTGCTCTCATGGTGACCTCAGTTTCCATATCCTCTCCGCATCTTTGGCCTTGGTTCAATTCTGTTGGGGTCACCACTATCAGCAAATGCATGGGAGCTGTTGTTGGACGGACATGGTGGTGCCCTCTGGAAGGATAGTTCGCTCACCCCAGCTCTGCGACTAAGCAAAATTATTGTCGTCAGTAGGGGGCCTAGTAGGTGGTGTCCTATATATGCTGGATCAGGACAGTTACCACTGAACATCACTGAAGTGACTTGGCAGCAGTGCAGTGTCTCCTCTGACATGTTGCCTCTAGATGACTTGACACTGACTACTCCCTGTGGATTGCTGGTGCCAGGGCTCTGGCGGAGTAGTCCAGGCCGTGGCTGTGGACAAGGGGCTCAGAATGAGTGGGTGCAATGCCAAGATGGGACAGAAAAGAAAAAAGAAGAACAAAAAAAAAGTGCACATACACACATACCTGACAACTCATTCACGCTTCAGGGCAGTGCCAACAGAACAATAATGACAGAAAAGGAATCACATTCTTCTTAAGTGATGGGTTTTGAACTGAGACTTGACTGGCAAGAGTCAGAACATATGGGACTGGAAGGAAGATTGTACTAGACTAAGGGGACTTGGTAAGTTACTGGATCTTTCATGCTAGGTCTGTTCTGAAAGAGGGCAGTTTCAAGTATCTTGTGTCCCCTCTCCACCCCAATATTCTTACTCCACTATCTCCCTATCCAGCCCTCAAATCTTTATAATTTCCATCACCTCCCTGTACCCATCATCTTTCACCTTGTCCACCCCTCTCTTTTCTACCCCCACTCACCCTGCTCTAGCCCCTTGCGCAGTTCCAGCAGACTGTGGAAGGAGAGGGAGGCCACATGGGGCTTGCCCCACCTCTCTGCTCCCTCCTCCACATCTTCCTCAAACTTGATCCAGCGGGCCTTCTCCCTCCACTCCAGCTCTGTATCACTGCCCATGTGCAGCTCATCCAGCTCCACAAACACCTGGTCATACAGGTTACCATGGAAATGAGAAATGAGGAAATGTGAAGGTCAACATCATAAGAAGCTGAATACACCAAATTTGCATTAGAATTTTTTTTCAAAAGTGGCAGAAAACCTGAAGAGGAGCAGTTGGATGTTAAAGGAAAAGGAGGGAAGGGGGGACATGTGGAGAGAAGGGTGGTGGCATGAGTATCAAGAGCATTGAGACTGAAATACAATACAAAAACATATAGAAGATGGACAGGTTTGGAGGGTAAAGTAGATACTGATTTCAGTATGTATCCTGAAGGATTCCCACCCATGTGAACTATATCAGGGCTGACAGCATTCCCAAATTTAATCCACGACAAAGTGACAAAGGACATATATTACTTACATATATGTATACATTTCAGTAAAAGCAATGAAACGACTTAAGTCATCAGTGATTAAATACATAGCAGACATTCATGTTTTAATATATGATGTCATAAAAGACACTTCTGACGACTCAACAGTAAACTGGTATCAATAACTTCATGAACACCAGTTCATGGCTGTCTACCAGAACAAATAGGATTAAAAAAAACCCAGCCCAAATAATATGAAGGCTCTGTTACAATTAACATCTCATGTGCATGTGTACAATCTGACTAACGTTGAAGTACTTTTCAAAGACGCGCCAGAGTGAATACAATGATGATATGAACTGAGCATATGCAAGAAAAAAAGAAAGAAAGATAAACAGATATTCAAGTGAAGAGATGTGCACACAAACAGAAAACAAAACTCCTACACAAACATTATTTTGCATCAGATGACCAAGCAAACCACAGACCCTTCACAGCTACATGCCTTACCTCATGGGGACTATGATCAAATGTTTTCTTCTTTGGGCGTTCGCGCTTTTCTTTGTGTGACTTGCCGATGTGAACGATGGAATGTAATGCTCCTTTCCTCTTGGCAATCTTGGAACGTCGTATGCCAGGCAGCTCCTCAAATCTGTGACCTGCAGAGAGGCATGTGCTGCTTTTCACTAGGCTAACATAACATCACACTTATCTCTTAGTTTGGAGACTCTTGCTCATACATTAATCAAACAAGCCCATAAAAGCAATCAAACTCAAAACAAAATCTCAACGATGTGTTTACGTGTTGTGAACAAGCCAGAAAAACTTGTTTCTTTGCTGCTCTTCAGCTCCTGTGCACAAGATAACTGACTACCATTATTCATCATTGTCGTTTCAATGGTCATAATGGCTAGTCATTATGTTTCAGGGTGCTCAAAGTGTATGTGCACCCAGTTTGACTGACAGCATATTAGTGAGTGCAAGTGCGTGTGCATCTGTGTTCATGTGTATATGTGTGAAAAGGCATGTGTGATATAGGTACATGTATGCATGCGTGTGTGTGCATATGTGCATGCACACAAGAATACCCATATACAAATGTTCTTCTGTAAACATTTTAGTGTGCTCATGCACACCAACTCTTATGGATGTAAACCTTTCAAGAAAAATATTTGCAAGCAAAACATATATAAGCCATTCCCTCTGGCTTCAGGTCACTCACTGGACATCTGGTCCAGGTCAGCTTTGGGCAAGAGTTCAGCCTCATCCACCTCTGTGGGGGAGCCCTTGAGGCGCTCATGGAGGTGCACCTCACTGCCTTTCTGCCGACGCATGTTCAGGTCCTGTTCCTTGAAGTGTTCGTGCCGGTGGTGATAAGACCGATGTTTGGATCGCGTGCTCTCCGTGCTAGCCACAGACAATGAGTTGGTAGGTACACATTTTTCTCATAATTTATGCTATCCATTCATCCACCTATATATTCACAGGGAATCAGCTATACAATTCTAAATCAGACAGTCCATATAATGCCTGCTCTGAACCTTAATCCTCCATCTTCTCAGAAAAAAAAAATTCTTTTTTTAAAGTTAAAGCAACACTAAATTCTAAACAAAAAGCCTGAAAACAGTAAAGAGTAAGCATAAAGACATTATAAAGTTCAAGCACACCTCTAGCAAGAACAATGATGGGAAATGGGTCTGGGGGGAAAAGCTTACTGATGGTTCATGCACCTCACAGATGCAAAATGCAATGGTCAAAGCTGGCCAGCCAAAATGAAACCTACAACAAAAAACTGTCATGAACTGCTACCCCTCTACACTCTTGCTTGGCCACCATCCATGTCAATGCAAAGCATTTTTTTTTTAATGAAATGAGACTGGGCAGTTTTTATACCTCTGCAATAAAAGCTCAGAATACAGCGTCAGCAAATCTTACTATCAGCAGCAGATTCTAAAGATCAAACTCATATCCTCTCGATCACAATTATTACATAACAAACCTATTTTATTAAACTATCCTGTGCTGATCTTTCTCTGCAAGACATACAATTCAAATATTCATCACCCAGATCATATACAAGTGTACAATGCTGGGACTTTCATTCTAATCTAATAAGGCCTTGAGCACCATCCAGTGAAATCCCAAAAACATACAAGTGTCTGAAGGAAATATGAAAATCCTGAATAATGGTCGCAGGATTTTTCACTTTAATTCATAAGCTTTTAAAGCATTAACTCCCCAGCAATTTCTTCTGAAACTTTAAGATTACAGACATGGGAACATAGAACCCCCCACCCACCCATCCCCACCCCCTCACACCATTCAGAAGAATTAATGTACCAACATTACCAAGATGATGAAGTTCTATGCTACCTGGCAACTCGCTTCATGGTGCCTGATGGTTTGCCATTAGTTGGGGAGGTGGTGGCCGAAGATGAAGGAGTCCCAGAATGCTGCACCCAAACCGGTTCCTCTGTCTCCTCCATCTTGGGCAGACTGGCATCACCCCCTGTCCCCACACACACACACACACACACACACACACACACACACACACACACACACACACAGATGTATACAGCTACAGCCAAAAGCACATGTACAGCTACAGACAAAATCACATGTAATAAAACAAAAAAAGGATACCCTACCACCAATACTCTAATACTCTACATGCAACATGATGAGCCATTTTCATGACAACACGCAAAATGATCGGATTCCAACTCCACCCAAGTACGCACAAAAGTGCACACGCACACAGTTATGCCAACTGACACACACAGTCCACGCAGACTGCAAGAATACCACATTAGCTATACAAGACGGCCTTGCTGACCTGGTGATTAATGTATGGTTTTGTTGATCCCAGGTCAATCCCTGCATAAGACAAGCAGTTCAGAGTAAATTCTCCCTTCAGAGTCAACGTCTGTGCAGATTCAATCCTCTCCAACTCCTTCGGATGAGACCTTAGATCCACGTCATGAGTGAGTGCATTCAGTACACACACACACACACACACACACACACACACACACACACACACATACACACACACACACACACACACACACACACACACACATGTATGCATGCATACTAAATCTAAGTCCATTCTTCGCATACTAGAAGGCCATTATGTGATGGCAGGATGATGACAAAAAGAAAAAGAATAACACAAACAAACAAACCCCATGCACACTGACATTATGTTCAGACATTATCCTTGAACTTGAAGACAAAATGTAGCTACTTTATTGGTCCAATCTAAAATGGTCACACGAGCGAAAATCTCACCAATGGTGGACCTCAGAATTCAACTTGAAAAGAAGTATCATACAGCATGTTATTATCAGCACTACAGCCCCTGGTATGAATTACACTTTTTCTGTCTTTGATTTCTTTATGCTTTTTTTTTTTTTTTGGTTTGTTTGGAAAGACAGGGAGGGGAAGGAGTCCCATTCTTTTTTTGATGTGTCCTTTTCTGAGCCCCCTCCATGGCACTATTCCGACGCTGTTCGTTCCAGCACCTGACCTCCGTACACAGCCACAACAAGGTTCATCCCATCACAAACTCAGCATCAGCCACATGTATGAACATTGTGTCAAGCTGTCTCAATCTGCCTAGTACTGCATTACATTATAATAATAATAATAATGATTATTTATGGCGCTTAATCTCACATCATAAGCCCTAAGCACTTACAAATACAGAAAAGGTTACAGAAAACATAAATGAAACCAATAAGAAGATGAAATTGTAATAAATACAATGCACCTACAAACAAGAGTGCATACTGACACACACCCACGCAATCACACACACACATTATCCACCACTGCATTTCAAACTTCATTCATTTTCATGAAAAGTTCAAGTACTACGTTATTTTCTGTCTAAATGTTCTCAAACTTACTATTATAGGTGTAGCCTATATGCACTGTGACATTCAGCAACCAGATATATAAAGTGTGCAGTCATGCAGTTCTACAGAAGACAAGCAAGTAACTCCTACAAAAATATCTGTGGGTTACATTGAGGTGTGTATTCAGTGGATACACAATTCGAATCTGTCAGTCTAACACCCCCTGAACCTATTTTTGTTGTTGCACTCAACAACCATAGATGAGCAACTTCCACACTTCTTTCTTTCATACTATTACTAGTCAAGAGGCAAAAACCACACTTGATTCAACGGTCTAGGTTCATGTGGCCTGTTTTTGGCCGAGTGCATATCCAAGTTCACAATCACCCTAAAGACACAGCACCTTGACTTACTGCATCCCAAAGCAATATTAAAATATAACATGCCATATGATGACAATATATATAGCAGGAAGTTAAGGTTAAAACTAATGTTAGGATTTCAAACCCATTTTCCTCTCTACTTTAATATATTTGTTGTTCCTCTCTACTTTAATATATTTGTTTTCTAAAAATCTGTATCAAAAGTTTCCAAAATCACGACCAGCCACCAAGGCGAAGTGGTTAGTATTGCAGACTCCTGGCTGGGAGGTCGTGGGTTTGATTCCAATCAGAGCCATGTGGGATTTTTCTGCCTCGACCGGCTCTTACCCTGAGTTGAATTTGCTATAGCTCAGTTGGGAAGACTTGGACCATACAGTCGAGTTTCATCCACTTAATGGATGCATCTCTGTGAGTGTTGCTCATATTTCCTGACCAGCACTGCAGGTCTCTCAGGCCTGGTTGATGCCAGGATATATTATGAAAGTAAGCATTGAGTACAGCCCTGTCATACAGTCTCAGACTGGAATGGAAATCCGTAGCATCATCATCATCCTCATTCTCATCGATCAGCATAACAAAAAGCCTCCAGTTCTGTAGCCCTTTATGCCCTGCTCTCGCAGTGACCTCAGTTTCGATATCCTCTCCACAAGGTCACTGGTATCAGCAAGTTCATGGGGGCTGTCACTGGACGGCCGTGGTGGCACCCTCAGAAGGGAGAGGTCACTCACACCGGCTCCACGACTATGCAATTACTGTCATCAGTAGGGGGGCTTAGTAGGTGGTGTCCTGCATATATTGGATCAGAACAGGCATCACTGAACACCACCCAAGTGACTTGGCAGCAGTGCAGTGTCTCCGGTGGGTTGCCTCTTGACACTGACTGCTCCCTTGGATTTCCAGTTCTGTGGCTGCGATGGACCAGGCTGAGCTGTGGCTGTGGAGAGAGAGAGAGAGAGAGAGAGAGAGAGAGAGAGAGAGAGAGAGAGAGAGTGTATGTGTGTGTGTGTGTGTGTGTGTGTGTGTGTGTGTGTGTGTGTGTGTGTGTGAATGAGTGGCATGGGTGCAACGCCACTTGGGTGGCACAGAAGATGGGGACAGCAAAAAAAAAAAACAAAAAAAAAAATTTTTGGAATCACTGAATGAAAAACAAACCCTTGAAGAGAGGGTCCAAATTCCGTCTTCTGGTGTTCTTTTTATTTCTTTACCTATCCCTTAAATTTGATCACTACCTTAAACACCCCCCTCCCCTTCCCTTCTACCTGCCAAGACTCACCAACAGTAAACTTGACTTTGCCAGTGTCTATGCTCCCTCTGTGAAGCATGGATCCTGCAGAAGACTCACTACCAGAGTGAGGATGGATGGCGGCTGCATGCTCTGAGGGAAGTGGCTCCTCTGATGAATAGTCCATGAACATGGGTGAGGCTGTTGGCTCATCAGACACAATACGTTTGAATTTCTGGGCAGCCACTGAGGGCACCTTCATCAACTGAGGATCGCTGGACTTGTCTGTATCAACTGGTGGGCTGGAGTCACCCAGTATCTCACCTCCCAGGAAGAATCCCACCTGTACAAATTGGAAGGATCCTCAATGAAATAAGTCTGTACGTTTCAAGTACAAAATGACCATTTCAAGTAATGTCACTGTTGCCATTTTTTTTTTTAATCTTCCTTATCTGGGCTCCGTCCATTCCCACTCATCTTCCCAATGTTGTTTTCTTCCTTTCCTTGTCCCTATCATTATCAGTTTTGTTCCTTTTTTGTTCCTTGCTCTTTTTTCTGTCCAATTTTCTGTACATTCTGTGTAGTTTTACTCTTTTGCCAGTTCTCCTGACTTGCCCATGTACAATCATATGCAGGTGTGTTCAGTATCAGCAATCGATTAAAAATTATCAACCTGAAATCATCGTAAGGTAGCCTGACAGAAAAGCCCTGTTCTGCAGCTTATTCACTTCAGTCATGGTCAGTAGTGCCTATTCCGATGAAGTATCAGGGAAACCTAAAGGCAAGTGTTATTAACAATAATAGCCAAGTCACAGAGCCCTTACTCTACTGAAACTACACCCAAAGGCATTATTATTGCTGGTCATAACAAACCACAGATTCTTTGACTTTTTCCTGTTATTTCATGGCAGTCAACAAGAATAGGACGATAATGAATTATGAAAAAGCAGCCTGGTTAAAAATGTGACCAGGCTGCATTCCCAGCTCCTCACAGATGCATCTCTTGAATTGGATGCTTCAACTGTGTAACCTCAGCCTTCAGAACAGACCTAACAGTATACTCAAGGCTGGCTAGGAAAGAGCTTGGTGGTGTGCACAAATTGTGTGACAATGAAAAACTCTCAATCCTCAGGCTGTGGCCCTCATCTTACTGTCTTCCAGCATGTGCAAGATACCCTGAGTCTGAACACCCATCTAACCCTCAAAACACGCACATACACTCATCACTAATGACACTTACATAAAAGATTGCATACACCTATATTTGCAGACACCTATATACAATTACATCCATCCACATCTTTTAAATGATACATTCAAGTCACATACTATCCATAGATGATGTGCAGCTTCATATGCAAGAGAATAATGTAAAGACTGCCGGCATAAAAACATGACAGATTTGCATTTTCTTCCCCCGACACATCCAAATTAAAATCAAACTCAAGTACAAATTCATTCTAGGATGTGACTACCCCCAACAAAGTATATCCCCTTGAGTTGTCATCATCATTATATGTGACCGAGGACAGGTGCTATATAAATACCCAATATAATAATAATAATAATATAATGAGCCAGAATTCCTGTTCATTTACACCCCTACTTCATTCCCACTTCACCCCCTCTTCCCTCTTTTACCTATTCATTTCTCCCCACCCTCTCTGGGTTCTCCAAAACCCCTAGTCTTCTGCAGGTCAGCATTCAACTTACAGGTTCAGCAACAGAACCTCGGTGCTCCAGCGCTGGTTCTGGGGTGGGTTCCCGGATGATGGGAATAGAGAGGCGGGGAGGGGAGGAGGAAGGCTTAGGTTCGTCACCCACAAACTGTGACTCCTCCTCCTCTATGACACTGTCCTGCTCATCGTAACCGTCCTCACTCCCATCAGAATCATCTGAATCCTGCAAACACAACATGCTGGCATTATCATTAGTATTCAGCGGGAACATTTAGAGCATCCTTTATTTCTCCCATACCCTCAAAATCTTGTCTGGATACATTTTTCCTATTGTAAAAAAAACCCTAACCAAAGCAGATGCCATTGCCCACTCTCTCTCAACAGCGGCAATGGATATGGCACAGCTAATGACGAACATAACTACTGCTTATCATACAGCTCTAATCAATTCTTTTAATAAAGGAACATAAAAATTAGGTACACAATGAAATAAAGATATATTTGGACACACTTTCCCTATAAATAGTATTTCTTAAAAACATTTTTGCCCATGTCTATGCACGATTAACTTCCTAACAAAGAGAGCAACAGTTCCTTGACCACCAAATGAATTAAAATGTTTAACGATAATGCAGAAACTATGCTTTTCATCCCTGTAGTCTTCTCCAGAAAAGACAAACAAAAAGGTCACACAAAAACAGAGCACAATGCCATAGCTGAGCTTGGACTGCTCTTTAAGCAGGTCAGTGGGAAATGGGCTTACAGTTCTCTCCCTGGATTACTTATCGGGATCTGGCTGACCCTGTGGGGTCAGCTGCAAGATCCTGGGTTAAATTCCTGCTTGAGACAGGCATGCTGGAAGAGATTTTCTCTTCAGACTAAACAACTGAACAGACTCAAATCCCCTCGTTCTTCCTTGGATGCCACTTTAACCCGCCGCCCTGTGTGTGAATGCACGCATAGGTGGGATGGATGACATGAAAATACAACACATACACACATTGGTGTCGTGCCTTGACATCAAGACAGAGTGCAACTATCTTCATGGTGGAATTAATAAAAACCGTTGCACAAATGGTGAGCCTCATGTATTCTAAGCTAGGAATACAGAAAAAAAGGAAAAAATTGTTTCATGTCTTCCCTGTTGAAGCTCTAAGGATGGAAATGTGCTGCTTCGGTACCGCATGTAATTCTTCCATTTTTTGGCATTCTAGAAATCCCATTTTCATTCTCTTGCTTCTACTCCTGCATGCTGTCAATCTAATTTGAACATTGTTTCCAGTAATGATTCCTTTCCTTTAGAACCCAATGTTTACGAATTACAGATCACTAGGGAAATGCACATTTTTCTGTAATTTCTTTTGTAATTTCATTATGTTAAATAAGGCTACATAACTTTGACGCCAATCAAAATGTCCAATGTCCCTATTTTTATTCTCACCTCATCTTCCTCCTCATTTTCCTCAGGGATGGTGGGGCTCTGGATGGCATTGCGGGAGGGGAAGCTGCGCACCTTCTTCTTTTTCTTCTTCTTCTTCTTTTTCTTCTTCTTTTTCAGAATGGCTTTGTCGGTGCTGCTGACCCCGCCCTTAAGCATCCGGCTGGACATGGAGCGCAGCGGTTGGTGGGTGTGTGGGAAGGAGAACCTGCGATGACCTGCACAATAAAAAGATTTCTGATGACTTGCACCATAACATACAGCATCTTTGATGATCCAAGAAGCCTGATGACCTGTAGAATCACAAGCAGAACCCCTGATGACCTGGATATCACAAGGTGAACCTCTGAAGGCCTGAAGAATCACAAGGTGAAGCTCTGATACCTCATCAACCAGTAAAAGAATCTCTAATAATCTTATGACCATAAGGGGAACTTCTGTCAACCTCACAAATTACAACCAGAACCTATGAGAATCTCAACAATCAAAAAGAAAACATCTGATGAACTTAAAAGACAAATGCAGCTCTGATGACCCTACAATGACAATGAGAAAGCCCTTGACAAAACAAATTCACATTTTCCTTAATGAGTCAGGATTCCCCAAAAGACATGTTGTCAGTGTCTTTCTTGTCTAGATGGTAAAACTTCTGAAAACAAATCAAATAAACATAAAATTATGACCCTGAGGCTTGGCTTCACAAAAATATGTGCCGTCAATGTCACTGACCTACATGGTAAAACTCAAGAAACAAAAGACAAAGTATGACAAAGAGAGCTAGGATTCCCCTCAAAACACCGTGTCAATGTGTCTCTCGTCCACATGGTAAAGCTCAAAACAAGAAACAAACTAAAAACAAATTATGACGATGAGAAACTGGGCACGTAATCTTTTCTTTTGTTCTCTCTCCTTTAAAATCTAGGTCTCACTGTCGATCAATAAACGGTTAAGTCTGCATATGCATATGTTCATAAATTATTTCAATATTTGGACTGCATATATATTTACATCAGTATATTTTGGCACATAGATCAATATATATATACATATATATATATATATATATATATATATATATATATATATATATATATATATATATGCACAACGTGATTATACATGTGTTTCAATGAATATACACTAATATACATGAACACACAATCAGATTCAAACAGAACTCTGGGATATTGAAACAGGGCAGCATGACAGTTAAAAGTTTTCGTGACCTCTAGAACTAAACTATCATTCTGCCCTATTCCACCAGTGCAGAGTGCAGAGCACTGATTCTCCCTCCGATGTCCCTACATTTCATTCGTAGCTGGGTTTTTGGGAAGGCTTAACCGTCAAGACAGAGTACAAGATGGCGTCTGCTCACATGAAAAAGGTCACATTTGCAAAGAAATTTAATACAAGCCAAGTATGTGATTTTCTCAACAATTTCAGTTTTCACCGAGTGTGACAGTGAGATCCATAGACAGAGGACTCTGCATTCAACATGATTGTGGACAGTCTAGCATCCAAGATACCTCTAAATCGATAATGAAGGCTCAGAATGCAGTGTACACTGACTGTACATGTATGTTGGCACTTGTCTCACATATCACTGGCAGTGTCTGAGAACACCAAGAAGTGGGGAGTCGGTGTCATCTTACAGATCAAGTCTAGATTTTTGAAGCAAGCAGACAGACACATGCATAGTAAAATACACCCACTTCTAGATTTTTTTTTACATAAAAAACAAGGTGCAATTTGGACTAGCAGGACTTTCGAAGGTAACTTTTGTTAAACAGTATTCCCATTTTACAACTTGGTTTTAAGTCTTAAAAAAAAAACTTTTGAGTTAAGTGAATGTTACACTATAAAAATAAGACAGCTGAGAAGTTAAAGACATACTATCAATGTCTCTCTCGTCCACATGGTAAAACTCTGACAAGGATGGCTTGCTTGGCCGTCTCTCCTGGGCAGCAGAAGCTTCCACCACCTCTGAGTTTGAGATGAGATCAGCGAGGCTGAACTTGCGGGGTGGCTCAAACATTTTGTTCATGTCCTCATGTGAGAACGACGAGTGAATGGGACTTTCGTCGTGACGCAGGACATCGAGAAAGGTGGTCTGAAACAATCAACACAACCAAACTGTATTCATCATAATGGATCAACTCTACCAAACTAAATTCATCATAATGCAAACATATTGCAAAAAAAGTAGCTATTAAATAAAACATTAGAACTGTTAAACATACTGTGAACATAAAATAAACCATATTACTGTGTAAATCTAAGACAAATGTTCAGACACTGTCATTACTGAGAGAAACAAGATGCAAAGCATATAAACATACTCCCAGTTTATCCTGAATATGCGTGATATATTCCATAAAGAGGAAAAACCGTCTTGGGATGGTGTAACCGTTAGTAATGGCTATTCTGGTAAACATCGGCCATCATCTGTGACCTATAATGAACATACTTACAAATTTTCAAAAAGATCGGCCAAGAACTTTCTGAGATTTTCCATCAAGAAGAAAACCATTACGGGCCGTTAGTAATGGCTATAACGGTAAACTTAAACATCGGGCATCATCCATGACCCATAATGAACATACCTACAAATTTTCAGAAATATCGGCCACGTACTTCCTGAGATATTCCATGAAGAAGAAAAACCGTTAGGGGCCGTTACAGCTGTTAGTTACGGCTATAACAGTAAACTAAAACATCGGGCATCATCCGTGACCCATAATGAACATACAAATTTTCAGAAAAATCGGCCACGTACTTTCTGAGATATTCCATAAAAAAGAAAAACCGTTATGGGTTGTTATAGCCATTAATAATGGCCATAACGGTAAACTAAAATGTCGGGCATGATCCATGACCCATAATGAACATACCTACAAATTTTCACAAAGATCGGCCAAGTACTTTCTGAGACATTCCATAAAAAAGAAAAACCATCATGGGCCGTTACAGCCATTAGTAACGGTTACAACAGTGAACTAAAACATCAGGCATCATCCGTAACCCATAGCGAACATACCTGCTAACCTTCACAAAGATCGGCCAAGTACTTTCTCAGATATTCCATAAAGAAGAAAAACCGTTACAGCCGTTTGTAATGGCTATAACGGTAAACTAAAACATCGGGCATCATCCGTGACCCATAATGAACATACATGCTAATTTTCACAAAGATCGGCCAAGTACTTTCTGAGAAAATTTGTAGGTATGTTCATTATGGGTTAGGAATAATGCCCGATGTTTTAGAACATACCTACTTTCTGAGATATTCCAGGAAGAAGAAAAACTGTTACAGGCCGTTACAGCCGTTAGTAACGGCTATAACAGTAAACTAAAACATCGGGCATTATTCGTGACCCATAATTAACATACCTGCTAATTTTCACATAGATCGGCCAAGTACTTTCTGAGGTATTCCATAAAGAAGAAAAACCGTTACAGGCCGTTACAGCCATTAGTAACGGCTATAAAGGTAAACTAAAACATCGGGCATTATTCGTAACCCATAATGAACATACCTACAAATTTTCACAAAGATCGGCCAAGTACTTTCTCAGATATTCCATAAAGAAGAAAAACCGTTACAGGCCGTTACAGCCATTAGTAACGGCTATAACGGGATAAACTATAACATTGGGCATCATCTGTGACCCATAATGAACATACATGCTAATTTTCACAAAGATCGGCCAAGTACTTTCTGAGATATTCCATAAAGAAGAAAAACCGTTACAGGCTGTTACAGCCATTAGTAACAGCTATAGCGGTAAACTAAAACATCGGGCATCATCCGTGACCCATAATGAACATACCTACAAATTTTCAGAAAGATCGGCCCAGTAGTTTTGTCTGGAGCGAGTGGAACACATTTTGACCATGGACGGACGGACGGACAGACAGACACACACACACACAGACAGCATTTCTTCATTCCCATTCTAAAGTACTCCCTGTTCTATAAGAACTGGGAGTACAAAAAAGCAAGTTAAAACCAGAAGAGAATAAACTACACTGGTACGTAACCTAATCCCGAACATTCTCAAAGTCAAAAGATGTAACAAAGTATATACCATGTAAGATGACTGATCACACACTGTCAGCTTGTTTGTATATCTGGCATATATCTTTTAATCTGTAAACAATTAAACTGCCTTATTTTTTAGTTGAAGTGCAACTCCCACATGAAGCATGAGTATTGATCTTTTTTCATGTTTTGTAAATCTGCTTTCGTATGTGTGTATTCTATGGTCACTAGTCACTCTGTACGTCACTGTCTTTCTCTCCTCTCTGAAAGAGGGATGCGGGACTGAGTTTCTGGGTGGTAAGGGTGGGTGGCTTTCTTTATGTACAGGTCTGCTATAATTCTGCCTTGTTTGTATGACAAAAATCAGTGCATAACCATGTTTGAATGATGATCCTCTGTAAGTATTGGAAATATTGGAGTCTGATGAACAACCAACCATCCAGAATCAGAAAGTTGGATACAATCAATCGATTCATCAACCAATCTATTTTTCTCTCTCAGTGTCTCTCTCTCTCTTTGTCTCCTTCTCCGAGTCTGTCTATGTGAGCGGATCCCTGTCTGTTTGTCGCTCTCTCGCTCTCTCTCGCTCTCTCTCTCTCCATTTCACTAACCCTAGCAGGCTGGCGGGCCATGTTGGGTTCAGTTAAAATGGGACGCAGGCCATTAGGACTTTCTGCCTGCTGTTGGCTGCTCCCTGGTATCAGGGGGCTGCTCTCTGATGAGGGCTGTGCAGGATCATGGCTGGTCTCCCCCTGCTCCTCTGACGGTTGAGCTGTGGTCAGAGGCAACAACTCTTCCTGCGAGTGCTGCACACAAAGGCAAGCAATCATCACCATCACAGTAAACAGTGCTGGCATGAAACACCAAACTGATGATCACCATTGAAGCCAGAAAAAACAGATGTAATGTGAAAGTTATCTGAGTAATCAGGCTGCAGATTCTGAAGACAATGAGAAGACAACCAATACAAGCTAAACAAACAAAAATATGGTTCCAGTAGAAACAGGAATAATGCAGACAGAGTGTCCAACAGTCTTAGCACATGATGACATAATAAACAGCTGTTGAATCAGGTCGCTGAATCTTCAAATTTTAGACTCTCAGACAGTCATGTGGACAAAATCCAGCCATCTGAAAATCACAACACTGCACTGTGAAGAGACAAAACTGTGTTGTACTTGTTCACATCACCATATGAACCTCAGGATCAATGGAACTTTCATGAAATCATATCACACACACACACACACACACACACACACACACACACACACACACACACACAGTCCTTAATGAAATGTGATCATGTGCACTGGAAAGTGAAAGAGAAAAAGAGGGAGACTCATCATGGAGGGACTAGCAACAATGTTGATGGTACTTTGTCACTGAAACAATACCAAATCCAATGACAAACCAAAGACACAAAACACATCCCTGTCAAAATTCAGATGTTGAATGGTGCCATGTTAGCTTGATTTCTTTTGGAGTTGTCACTTTTCAAACAGTATTTTACTGCTTGTGACCATTTATAGCAGTTCATGTCACACCATTATTCTTAGTAGTTCGCCCTTCCTGTTCACTCTTACAGTGACCATAGTTTCAGTCTTGGTTTCATCAAGGAGGTGTCCCTGCGTGCTGACTAGTCCATACACACTACACCACATTCACTAAGTTTCAAAACCACACTGTGCATGATTTTACACTGATGGATAAATTAATTAATGACTAAAGATGAGAGAATTTAAGAAGAGGGTCTCATGACCAAAACTTAGCAGATATCTGACCTACGCATTAGCCCAACGTGCTGGTCAGACCTTGGTATCTACCTAACACTGGCTGTGCCATTATTATCATTTTATGTGTGTGTGTTGAGTATACAAATGTCTGTATATATGTGTTTGCAAGGGTGGGTAGGCATGGGCCCATGTGTGTGTGTGCCAGTGTGTGTGTGTATGTGTGTGTGTGTGTGAGTGTGTGTGTGTGTAGGTAGACGTGCATACGAACGCATGTGTAGGCTTGTGTGAGCATGCTCCAGCATACACACACACATCTACACACCTATGTGGACATGTATGTGTGTATGTGTGTGCGCCTGTGTGTGTGTGGGCGTATACGCATGTGTGTGCATGTGTGCATGCACGCATGCATGTGTGTGCATGTGTGTGCATCCATGTGCTTGTAGGATAATTTTCTCAGAATATTTAGTCTCCCTTTTTGTGCTTTGTGATTTACTGTTTTAACACCTTATCTTCGTTAAAATTACCAGGCACTGAAGGATAGATGATCACTTCTGAACCTTTTCTTTCCATCACCATCATCCCACATTCCTTCAGAATAAAAAATAAAAAATCCCAGAATCTCATGCTGTGATTTGAGGACAGGCCTATACCCAGAGCCCAGAACAGCGAAGGGCAGAACATGTGGACTCACCTCACTACTCCCACCTCTTTCCACCTTTATAAGGCAAATTTCTTGGAAATCAGAATCCCCGACATGCTCAATGCTCTCCCTATGTAACTCACGTTTCCCTCTCTAACAGTCATGTGCGTGCGCACACACCACATACACAAAAGTGTAACTTACTTGGATGAAAATTTGTTTCCTAACAAAGTCTCTCTCTCTCTCTCTCTCTCTCTCACTCACACACAGACACACACACACAGAGTATGGCTAACAAGAAGTGATCTGACTGATTTCAGTTCATTTTGTTTCTTCATCCCTGATCCCTCTCCTTGATAACCAAGCTGAAAGAGAAACAAGTTACTTCCAGTCATTTCTGTAGTGATGGCTGATGGCAAATTTCTTGAAAAGCAGAACCCCAGACACACTTGATGTTCTGTCCCTATATGACTCAAGTTTTCTCTATCTGACAGTCATGTATGCGCACATGCGCGCGCACCACACACACGCACACACAAAACTGTAACTTACTTGGATGAAAATTTGCTTCATCACTGATATCCTCTTGAATTCCAAATTGAAAAAAATATTATTGCCCCCCCCCCCCCCCCCCCCCCCCCAGTACTCTCCATCCGCAACCATTAATTGTCCGCTCCACACACACACACACACACACCACATCACACCACACCTCACTCACAAAACTGTAATTTACTTGGATGAAAATTTGCTTCATCACCGACACCCTCTTGAATTCCACATTGAAAACAATAAGTTTAGATATTATTGCACACTCCCCCCCCCCTCCCCCCCCCCCCCCCCCCCCCTTTCTCCATCCACAACCATTCATTTCCGCTCCATACACACACACATCCCTCAACCCCTACATTCCAAAATGGATAAAAACTGCTTCATCACTGCAGCTCGCTTCAGAAAGAAAGAACGAGAAAGAAAAATGCCTTGTTCTATTCAGAAAGTTGTTCACAAACTGTTCAGCTGCCACATAGCAAATGGAAACAATGTTCTGCATTGTCATTTTGTCCCAACACAAAGGAATAATATGTATTCTCTCTCTCTCTCTCTCTCTCCCCCCTCTCTCTCTCTCTCTCTCTCTGTTTCCACTCCCATACTCCCCCTCTCCCCCTTACCACCCCATACCACCTACCAGAAGCATTACTCTCCCACAGCTCTCCTGCATACAGCAACACCCATATTTGTTCTGTTGCTGCCCAAGGACGGCAGTCCACAAGGAGGAAACACAATGGAGGTTGCCACTGTGTCCACCTTCACCCGCACCTCTTTCAATCATTCACATCCCCGCCAAACATGTACGCACACACAAGTGCGCAGGCACGCACATGCACGCACGCACACACACACACACACACACACACACACACACACACACACACACACACACACACACATGGGAAGTCAACCTGTCTACTCCTCGGATCATAACAAAACTTTATTCAGCCCTATTGTCAGCGCACATGTGTACACACACACACACACACACACACACACACACACACACACACACACACACACACACAGATTTGTTATAAGTCTGACCACAGATGTTGTTGTTTTCATAGAACTGACTGTCCTGTGCTTTCCAATTCATATTAAAAAAATTTTTTAAAAGCAAGGTGTATTTGATTGTAGTGAATATAAAACACAGAACATTTAACTGGTAAACCTAAATTAAAAGTCCCCGAACTTTCAAAACCAGCTTGCCTCTGACTGTGTCTTCTCTCTAGTATAGCTTCTTACCATAAAAAGAATGAAAACACCTACAATATTCAAGAAATGAAATATAACACATATGGCTGCTTCTTTAAACTAATTTAGCCTTTATATTTGACAGACACAAGCTCTCTTTCAAACAGATATTTTTTCCTTTCTCATCTTCCATGCTGCTCCAGTGGCACTGCACCCACGCCACACATTCTGTTCCCTA
This sequence comes from Conus canariensis, assembly GCA_033310375.1. NCBI lineage: Eukaryota > Metazoa > Mollusca > Gastropoda > Neogastropoda > Conidae > Conus > Conus canariensis. The sequence continues at coordinate 74,938,796 of CM065714.1, read as the reverse complement.
TCCAGAATCATAGCTTGCCCTGGCCTGCCACACCCCCCGCACCAGGGAACAGTCAATGTCAACTTGCCAAGAGGCAACCCACCAGAGGAGCTACTGGTTTGCTGCTGAGTCACTTCAATGATTTCAGTGGTGCCTGTTCTGATCCAACATGCACAGGACACCACCTACTAGCTCCCCTACCGATGATAACATTGCTTAGTCGAGGAGTCAGTGTGAGATCTCCCTCCGGAAGACAATTTCAAATGCATGTTATCCAGTAGGGTTGCACGTTTGGGACTAATCTGGCTCTTAAAAAAGGAAAATATCTCAAAGGGTTTTACATTTAAATTTAAAGCCACTGAACTTAAGTTTACATACGTTTTTTTTTTTTCACAAGTCAAAAGATATTAAATCTGCCTTGTATGCAAGCAGATGTTGATAATTAATATCAACATGATAAAATCGAGTGTGCAAATGCATGCACACACAAACACACATCCTCTCACACACAAGCTTGTACCCATGCAAGCATTAACACACACACACACACACACACACACACACACACACACACAGTGGAATCCATCAAACTGCACCACACATTCCAGATCAACACTTTAGCTGCACTGTGTTCAGAACGAATCAAAACACAACAAAAAAAAAGGTACCTCCCCACTATGCTCTTTTCTTACTGACCAAACATATTGCATGACTGAAGGATCATCTGACAACTGTGGTGGAAAATAACGATCATAACAATGCTCTTGGAGGATACAGACAACCTGACCATCTGTCAAACCTTAACAAAGCCAAACTCAACAGAAACTTTGGTCCATAACCACTCACACCTACCACTCACACCCCCACCCCTTAAAAAAAAAAAAAAGACAAGAGAAAGAAAAGAGAAAAAGGAGAGGGAGGAGGGGGAACTATGAATATTTGCCCCGTTTTCCTATTGTGCGTACATACACTTGTGGAGTCCATGACTGTACTTTGTGGAACATGTTTGCCCCAGGACTAGTCAGTCAGCTGTATCTGTGCCACATGTTAGCAGTGCTCTTTGCTGAAGTTCTGCATACACACACACCTGCATTGACTAACATACTGGGCATAAGGCATATCCCTTTTTACTTCATCTTATCTTTTAACTTATACTATCCGTTAGCCAAAGACACTGGGCCCTATCAGAACTAAAAGCACCCTCAAACAAACACAAAAAGTCAAACATCAAAAAAAAAAAAAAAAAAAAGGTAAAATGAAAAGCATGTGTCATAAATAGCAACAAACCCAGAAACTACTTCTGATATAACTATTCAAAATTTTTTTTTTTTTTTTTTTTTTTTACCACAAGAACAAAAAAACTATTACTGGACACTATTTGAAATATATACACTAACATGCCAACCAATCTGAGAGCTGACAGTGGCCATCTAACATTCCCTGGGCTCCCAAAATTCAACAACAGAAATGACCAAAAACACCAATTCTTGTAAGAGCTGCCTCGTGACAATCTTTTCTTTTCTTTCTTTCCGCGTACTTTCCGCGTACGCAGGCTGATACTCCTGCGGACACTCCCTGTTTAGTGTATAGACAGGCAAGGATTAATCCCATCTACCCAACAAAGGGAGTGGAGTTTTTGTGTCTACGACTGTTTTTTATCCCGCCATTAAGGCAGCCACACTCCAACTTCGGGAGATGACAATATGACTGATTGTTCCCCCTGGATTGCTAGTACTGCATCAGTCACCAAACAAAACCAGGTGTGGCTGTGCATGGAGAAACCGGAGTAGATGGAATGGGAGTCATTTTTAAAACATGGGCTGTAGAGACTTTTTGCGCAGGAAGAAGGGGAAAGCGAAAGAAAAAGGGTGAAAAAAAAACGTATTTGTAAAGACAGTGTCAGAAAAGGCTATATCACAAAGTCCAGCACTGAATTTCCAGTCATATTTTCGTCATTTGGATAGACAAATCAAGATTTGGAAAGGAGCTGCTAAACACAAGACTCCATCTGAACAGCTCACTAAAAAAAATCAATGACATGCTTGTCAGCTTTCAAAACAAAACAAAACAAAAAAAAAGATTTGTTTTGTGGGTAAATGTAATCCTCTCAGCAGCTTTCCCCTTAACTTTAACTTCAGTTGTTTATCATTGTTGTTGATTTTTCAAATATAAGCATTGTAACACCGATTATCCTGAGATGTAGGAATGCAACAGAATAACAAGACAATCAAACTGCTTATCAATCAATTTGCCTTTCAGATTCACCAGTGATGTATGCAAACGCAGCCAAGTATTGACGGGGGCAAGAGCGAGATACGTACAAAACGGTAAGGGGAAAGAGAGAGATATGTACATAAAATTGTAACAACAACTAGTGAAGAGTACAACAAGTGTATATAGCAGTGGCATTAGCTGATGCTTCATTAAGTTCTTATGTCTGATGACCAGTTACTTTCTTTTAAGTTTCCTTTCAGAGTTATCCCTCTTCCTCTTTGTGCCCCTTTCCCTTCACTTTCCCTCTCACCAGTCCATCTCCCCTCAACCCAACCCCTTCGCCTCTGCCCTTCTCTCCTCTTCTTCTGCCTCAAGCCTTCGTTCAAAAAACAAACAAACACCAGACTGAAGTGTCCTGACCTTCATTAGTGCTCCTCTCTCTCTGCCATTTATGCAACTGCCACTCACAGGCCTCTCTAGGGGGAAAAAAGTTCATCCCAGTGAAAAGTGCATCCCAGAGATCTATTTCTATCACACACTCTGGTCCCACTCATAAAAGTTCATCCCAGAGATCTATTCCCATCAGACACTCTGGTCCCATCATAAAAGTTCATCCCACAGATCTATTTCCATCAGACACTTAGGTCTCCAGGGCGGGACAAATTCATATGCCTGGTTGCCCGAGGTGAGTGCTAATGTAGATGTCAAGTGGATTTCAATACCAAATAGCCCCTCAAGCGACTCTACAATTTTCTGTCTACACTGATCATTTCTCTGAGAATTTTTAAAAACTTAACTGTTAATATCATTCGGAAATTACCATTAAGTCATTCTCACTTACTGCCCATAATGCAAATACTGTTAGTACAGTTTGTAAGCCTAGATCTGTATGGCTTCACTGACAAAGTTATTTGCAAATTGTTCAACAGCCTTGCCGATACTGTCACTTTGGTTCTCATTCATCTGTAAGCTCAGATGCTAGTCATCAACAATTTGTCACTCTGACACTTAAGTCTTCACTCTAGCATACTATTATCAAAACTTATCTACAATCTAAAGAAAAACTAAATAAATCAATGCATTTCAAAATAGTAAGCAAACATAAGAGAGGGGGAAGGGTTAAATGGCAACAAACTAACCCTAAAGGGCGTTGTTATTTGCATTTAAAAACATCATTATGTCATCATTCTAACAATAGCATTGATCAGCGCAAAAAAAAAAAAAATTCCTTGGACAGGATTTTCCACTGATTGATGAATTTGGTTTACTTCTGATTTCGATGCTTGCTACTCACTGGGAAAAAGATGAAAGAAAAGATGTGGTCAAACATTTAAAACACTGGACTTGTGAAAACTTTGGTGGGCTAGTGGATTTTCACCCACTAACCCAACAGGCTAGTGACAACAACAACAACTTGAAAATCCTCCAGCCCTCTCTCTCTCTCTCTCTTTTGACAGACCAGTAGCCAGCATATTCAAAATGTGTATAACAACCATGGCAAATATTACATAATATGCATGACTCTACTGTGTATATGTGGTCTATCTTAGTTCCATACTCATAAGTTTATTTACCTCTCTCTTGCTGTGTGGAAGCAGCATTAAATGGTCTGCTATTGACAGAATGTAACTCACTATTTGTTCCAATATCTACACATCATTTATATTTTATTAAGATGTAATGTGTTCATTGTGTGTGATAAAAATTTCTAAGAATACGACAATTTTGTAATATCCAAAATACTGTTGAAAATTTTAATCAGAGATTTTCAGCCGTTATGATTTAATTAATGACACTTCTTCTAACACATGGGATGGCTGGAAAGGTCTGCAGAATAGTTACCATTTTGCTATGTTTGATTACACTAATCTTTGCACCACCTGAGAAAATGCCAAAATTCAAGGATACCACCACCACCACTAACAACAAAACACACACACACACACACACACACACACACACACACACGCGCGCGCGCGCGCGCGCAGCACACACACACACACACACACACACACACACACACACACACACACACACACACAAACACACACACGCATGTACAGAGGCATGCACATATGCTGCACATACGCATGTTCACACACAAAGAGAGAGACACAGACAGATAATTCAATTCAGATGAGATTTTATGTTTGACAAGATGCACAGTGAAAGGCAGTTTTCTTTTCCTTTTTTTTTTTGTTTTCTCGTTCACTTTTTCTAATTAACATTAATGGTTGCTGAAACCCCTAAATGTTTCCATTATTCGTTTACTGAGAACAAATGTTAACACCATTCAATGACTTACTCAACAGATACGATGTGAAAAATGCCCATTTTCTTTTGAGTACATTTGAGTCATTTGGCTTTACACATGTATTCAAAATACCCCTCCAGCTGGTATAAAATAATCTGACAATCAAGCAAGGTCTCTGCCAGTGTCATGTACACAGCTAGTTTGTAATATTCTGCTTCATGTGAAATGTAATGATGATACGCACTATTCTGTTCTCAAAATGAAGATGAAAAGCCTTTGTCGCAAAGAGGATACAGAAAAACCAATCACACTATAGTTCCAAACTCTTCTTTGCAGCTGCTGAACTCTACTACAACAACTTCACAATCCAACATAGTCTTCTATCATCATCATGAACACCTTGATATTTTAACCCTGTGACAAAAAAAAAAAAAAGGGGGGGGGGGGGGGCAAGCCCAGCTGTCTTAAGAAATTGTAAACAGTTACCTTTTCCTTCTTGTGGTCCCGTCCGTGAAAAGCCATGGTGTTGTGGTGGCTCACTCTCTTGTCCTGCACACACAGAGAATGTGAAAAAAAAATGATCAGACAGAAAAACAGCAAGTGCTGGAATGAATGCCCTTCAATACAGACCACACAGACAGACACAAGCAAAAAAGAACTGACCTTTTCTTTCATAAACATGACTCTCTCTCTCCCTCTCCCTCTCCGTCTCTCCACCCCACCCCCCCCCCCCTTCTCTCTCTCTCTCTCTCTCTCTCTCTCTCTCTCTCTTGTGTTGCTAATAAATGTTAACCATTTGCTTAGTAAAGAAGTAAAAATAAAAAACAATGCTGCAAAAATGAGGGGGGAGGGGGGGGGGGGGGCAGCAAAGGAACAGATGGAAGGGAGGGAGGAAAAGAAGAAAGGTGTTGGGAGTGAAGACTGGGAAAATAACAGAGGAGGAAAAAGAAAGAAAGGTGGTTGGGAGTGAAGACTGGAAGATAACAGAGGGAGGAAAAAGAAAGAAAGGTGGCTGAGAGTGAAGACTGGAAGGTGACAGAGGGAGGAAAAAGAAAGGTGGCTGAGAGTGAAGACTGGAAGATAACAGAGGGAGGAAAAAGAAAGGTGGTTGAGAGTGAAGACTGGAAGATAACAGAGGGAGGAAAAAGAAAGGTGGTTGAGAGTGAAGACTGGAAGATAACAGAGGGAGGAAAAAGAAAGGTGGCTGAGAGTGAAGACTGGAAGATAACAGAGGGAGGAAAAAAAGAAAGGTGGCTGAGAGTGAAGACTGGAAGATAACAGAGGGAGGAAAAAAAGAAAGGTGGCTGAGAGTGAAGACTGGAAGATGACAGAGGGAGGAAAAAGAAAGGTGGCTGAGAGTGAAGACTGGAAGATAACAGAGGGAGGAAAAAGAAAGAAAGGTGGCTGAGAGTGAAGACTGGAAGATAACAGAGGGAGGAAAAAGAAAGAAAGGTGGCTGAGAGTGAAGACTGGAAGATAACAGAGGGAGGAAAAAGAAAGAAAGGTGGTGGAGTGAAGAACTGGAAGATAACAGAGGGAGAAAAAAAAAAACTGAATGAAGACGAAGATAACAAGGAGGAAAAGAAAATGTGGATGAAACGAAAGACAAGAAAAAGAAAGGTTTTGGAGAGAGAAGAGGAACAGGAAAAAACAACGAAAGAAAGAAAAGAAATACAAAAAAGACAAACATTTTTGAGAGAAAGGTGAACATGACAAAGAGAACACCATACAAACACACACAAACACTACATCCAGACCACGCATCACACACACACACACCCCACACACACACAACACACGCCAGCGCACACACGTGTGCACACGTTCATGCACACACACACACACACACACACACACACACACACACACACAGTCTGAGCCAGAGAGAGAGAGGAGGAGGACTGGGGAGGGGAGGAGGAGAAAGAAAGAGGGATTGAAGGGGGTGGGACGGAGGAAGGCATAGACAGAGAGACAACAGACAGACAGACTGAGCAGTGGGGGTGGCGGTGGGGAGTGAGAGAGAGAGGGGTTAGAGAAAGAAAGAGAGAGGATAGGGGTGGGCAGAGATGGACAGAGAGAGAGAGAGAGAGAGAGAGAGAGAGAAGAGTGTGCGTGTGTGTGTGTGTGTGTGTGTGTGTGTGTGTGTGTGTGTGTGTGTGTGTGTGGTGCGCGAGAGAGAGAGAGAGAGAGAGAGAGAGAGAGAGCGAGCTTGGGTCCCTTCACTGCTAATTTCTTAATCTCAATCCAATCTCATTCCAACTGGTCCATAATGTACTTATTGTCACTCTTATCACTTCATCGGGTACTTCTTGTACATCTTGTCACTTCTGTCATTTTACAAAATGTTGTCGCTCCTATCAGTTCATCATGCACCTATCATTCCTATCACTTCATCATGTAGTTATTGTCATTCCTATTACTTCATCATTAGTTATTGTCATTCCTATTACTTACATGTATTTAGTATCATGTTCATGCACTTATTGTTAATCCTATCAGTACATCATGTACGTACTGTCACTATTGTCAGTTTATCATGCACTTACTGTCATCTATCACGTTATCATATACGCGTCACTCCACTCAGTTTATCATGTACATATCGTCACTGCTATCAGTCTACCATGTACTTGTTTCTTTGTTGTTTTTACTTATTTTCATAGCTGCCCCTTCCACTCCACCCTCAACAGCTTCCACTCCTTCTTCTGTCCTGACTCCCAAATTCCCCCACCCCCTTTGTTCATCCTCCCTGACCAGGCATGTTCATTGGATGAAAGGGGAGCAAAGGGACCATGCATGTTCATTGGATGAAGGGAGCAAAGGGACCATGCATGTTCATTGGATGAAAGGGGAGTAAAGGGACCATGCACGTTCATTGGATGAAAGGGGAGCAAAGGGACCATGCACGTTCATTGGATGAAAGGGGAGCAAAGGGACCATGCATGTTCATTGGATGAAAGGGGAGCAAAGGGACCATGCATGTTCATTGGATGAAAGGGGAGCAAAGGGACCATGCATGTTCATTGGATGAAAGGGGAGCAAAGGGACCATGCATGTTCATTGGATGAAAGGGAGCAAAGGGACCATGCATGTTCATTGGATGAAGGGGAGCAAAGGGACCAGCATGTTCATTGATGAAAGGGGTAAAGGGACCATGCATGTTCACTGCATGAAAAGGGAGTAAAGGGACCATACATGTTCATTGGATGAAAGGGGAGTAAAGGGACCATGCATGTTCATTGGATGAAAGGGGAGTAAATGGGACCATGCATGTCACTGCATGAAAGGGGAGTAAAGGACCATACATGTTCATTGAATGAAAGGGGAGTACAGGGACCATGCATGTTCACTGCATGAAAGGGGAGTAAAGGGACCATACATGTTCACTGAATGAAAGGGGAGTACAGGGACCATGCATGTTCACTGCATGAAAGGGGAGTAAAGGGACTATGCATGTTCACTGGATGAAAGGGGAGCAAAGGGACCATGCATGTTCATTGGATGAAAGGGAGTAAAGGGACCATGCATGTTCACTCCATGAAAGGGAGTAAAGGGACCATGCATGTTCACTGGATGAAAGGGGAGTAAAGGGACCATGCATGTTCATTGGATGAAAGGGCAGTAAAGGGACCATGAACGTTCATTGGATGAAAAGGGAGGGACCAGGCATGTTCACTGGAATGAAAGGGGAGTAAAGGGACCATACATGTTCATTGAATGAAAGGGAGTAAAGGGACCATGCATGTTCACTGGATGAAAGGGGAGTAAAAAGACCATACATGTTCATTGAATGAAAGGGGAGTAAAGGGACCATGCATGTTCATTGGATGAAAGGGGAGTAAAGGGACCATGCATGTTCATTGAATGAAAGGGGAGTAAAGGGACCATGCACATTCATTGGATGAAAGGGGAGTAAAGGGACCATGCACATTCATTGGATGAAAGGGGAGTAAAGGGACCATGCATGTTCATTGAATGAAAGGGGAGTAAAGGGACCATGCACATTCATTGGATGAAAGGGCAGTAAAGGGACCATGCATATTCACCAGATGAAAGGGGAGTAAAGGACCATGCACGTTCATTGGATGAAAGGGAGCAAAGGGACCATGCATGTTCATTGGATGACAAGGGAGTAAAGGACCATGCATGTTCACTGGATGAAAGGGGAGTAATGTGACCATGCACATTCAATCTCGATGAAAGGGAAGTAAAGGGACCATGCATGTTCACTGGATGATGAAAGGGAGTAAAGGGACCATGCATGTTCATTGGACGAAAGGGGAGGGACCATGCATGTTCACTGGATGAAAGGGGAGTAAAGGGACCATGCATGTTCATTGGACGAAAGGGGAGGGACCATGCATGTTCACTGGATGAAAGGGCAGTAAAGGGACCATGCATGTTCATTGGATGAAAGGGGAGGGACCATGCACATTCATTGGATGAAAGGGCAGTAAAGGGACCATGCATGTTCATTGGATGAAAGGGGAGGGACCATGCACATTCATTGGATGAAAGGGCAGTAAAGGGACCATGCATGTTCATTGGATGAAAGGGAGTAAAGGGACCATGCACATTCATTGGATGAAAGGGGAGTAAAGGGACCATGCATGTTCATTGGATGAAAGGGGAGGGACCATGCACATTCATTGGATGAAAGGGGAGTAAAGGGACCATGCATGTTCATTGGATGAAAGGGGAGGGACCATGCACATTCATTGGATGAAAGGGAGTAAAGGGACCATGCATGTTCATTGGATGAAAGGGGAGGGACCATGCACATTCATTGGATGAAAGGGAGTAAAGGGACCATGCATGTTCATTGGATGAAAGGGGAGGGACCATGCACATTCATTGGATGAAAGGGAGTAAAGGGACCATGCATGTTCATTGGATGAAAGGGAAGGGACCATGCACATTCATTGGATGAAAGGGGAGTAAAGGGACCATGCACGTTCATTGTGAAAGGAGTAAGGACCATGCATGTTCACTGGATGAAAGGGGAGTGGACCAGGCATGTTCACTGGATGAAAGGGCAGTAAAGGGACCATGCATGTTCATTGGATGAAAGGGAGTAAGGGACCATGCATGTTCACTGGATGAAAGGGGAGTAAGGGACCAGGGAGTTCACTGGATGAAAGGGCAGTAAAGGGACCATGCACGTTCATTGGATGAAAGGGCAGTAAAGGGACCAGGCATGTTCACTGGATGAAAGGGAGTAAAGGGACCATGCATGTTCATTGGATGAAAGGGGAGGGACCATGCACGTTCATTGGATGAAAGGGGAGGGACCATGCACGTTCATTGGATGAAAGGGGAGGGACCATGCACGTTCATTGGATGAAAGGGGAGGGACCATGCACGTTCATTGGATGAAAGGAGAGTAAAGGGACCATGCATGTTCATTGGATGAAAGGGGAGTAAAGGGACCATGCATGTTCACTGGATGAAACGGAAGGGACCATGCATGTTCACTGGATGAAAGGGAGTAAAGGGACCATGCACGTTCATTGGATGAAAGGGGAGTAAAGGGACCATGCATGTTCAGTGGATGAAAGGGGAGTAAAGGGACCATGCATGTTCATTGGATGAAAGGGCAGTAAAGGGACCATGCATGTTCATTGGATGAAAGGGGAGTAAAGGGACCATGCATGTTCACTGGATGAAAGGGGAGTAAAGGGACCATGCATGTTCATTGGATGAAAGGGCAGTAAAGGGACCATGCACGTTCATTGGATGAAAGGGGAGGGATCATGCATGTTCATTGGATGAAAGGGCAGTAAAGGGACCATGCAGCAAACCAGCTTATGAAACAAACTTCACTTTTCATAATGCAACATGTGGCTTGTAAACAGAACTATGAGACAAATATACATGGAATGACAGATGCTTAATCATATGCATGCACATGAATACATGTTCATGCACGCACACACACACACACACACACACACACACACAACACACACACACACACACAGAGGAGTTTATGCACTGCATGCATACACACAAACACACACACACACACACACACACACACACACACACACACACACACACAGTGGCAGACATGCATAACCACATATGGCATTATTTTACAGACAGCTCGTTCAATAAAAGCGCGCCGCACACACACACACACACACACACACACACACACACACACACACACACACACAGTGGCAGACATGCATAATCACACATGGCATTATTTTACTGACAGCTTGTTCAATAAAAGCTTGCTTGTTATGACAGTGTGATTGTTTAATACGTTTCTCATTCAGTAAGAATGGAAATATAAGAAGAAAATACTTTACAGCTATGGAGACAGACAGAAACATGGCGACAGACAGAAACAACTGGCAAAGAGGAGGAGGAAATGAATGAAAAGGGGAAGAGAGAAAACAACTGGGAAGGGGAGGGGGGTGGAGGAGACAGGCAAAAAGTTAAAGCAGCAGGGAGGGCATAAAACACAGAAACAGACAGACAGACAGACAGACAGACAAACAGACAAAGACGGACAGACAGAGTGGGGCAACTGAACCAGAAGTTCTTTGGACAAGAACAGGCACACACACCTCTTCATGCTAAGCCCAAGAAGCAAGCTAACAGGTACAAGGCTACTAGCGCACTGTTTGCTTTCAGTTGTTGTAAGACCCTGCCCGGCCACAACCTTCCTCCTCCCACAAATGTTTGAGCTACCCTTCAAAAAAAAAAAAGGCTTAGTCATCTTCACCAGTCAGCCCAAACTACTGACCACACGTCCACCACCAGCAAACAGAAGATTGCTCAGCTTTTGACCTGCAACCCCCCCCCCCCCCCCCCCCCCCACCACACACACAGTTTCTTGTTCCTACACCCCTCCTTTCCACACTCCCCCCACCCACCTCCCTCTTTCCACTCCCTTCTATTTGGTTTTTTTTTTTTCAGTAACCAGGAAAGCATGGTAAATATGCTTGTCAAGACTGAATACATTCCATCCTCAAAATAGAAGAATACATTTGCTTACATACTACTTTATCTTTTGGCCAATGGCAAAACAAGGCGCGGAGAAAATATGCCTAATGCCCACCAAGACAGAATACACTGGCTCTCATCTTACATCCAATGCATGACTAAGATGATAATATGATAGGAGAGGAGTTCAAGGAGCGGAGAAAATATGCCTAATGCCTATCAAGATAGAATAAACTGGCTCTTGTCTTACATCCGATGCATGACTAAGATAATAATAGGATGGGAAAGGAGGTCAAGGTGCAAAGTCTTAACAGAGGTGTGGACTGGAGCTGTAAGATATTCTGATCATAGTATGATGTAAAACAGTCTGTGGAGGCTGAGGAGTTCCGATGCCACACAATGGACCAGAGTCAAGATGATAATATAGTGAGAAAGAAGTCTGCAAAGACTGAGGAATTACGATACCACAGACAAAAGCCTTAGAGTGGAAAATATAGCAGTAAACACAAAAGATCTTTCACGGTTAAAACGTTCCAAGTGCCACAAAAAGAGTGAACTGGGGCAGTTAGATGGTAATGCAACACACAAGAAGTCTGTGATGGTTGAGAGCTTTTGAGTGCCAGAGAAAGAGTGGACTGGAACAGTAAGACAATGTGATGGAAAAATGTCTCTGAAGATCAAGGAATCTGAGTACCACAGAAAGAACAGACTGGAGCATTGATAAAGATAATAATGTGATGGGAAAGAAGTCTTTGAAGATCAAGAAATATGAGTACCACAGAAAGGGTGGACTTGAACATTAAAATAATGATATGATGAGAAAGAAGTTTAAAGTACCACAGAAAAAGTGAACTACAATGGTAAGATAACAATGTGATGGGAAAGAAGCCTCTGAAGACTGAGGAATACAGAAAGAGTGGACTGGAACAAGAAGATACCACCATGATCTAAAGTCTGTTCAGGCTGAGGAGTTTGGGCGCCACAGAAAGTGCTGACTGGTGTGGGTGGGGTCTTGGTCTGCCTGAGGCAACACTCATCTTCATCTCTTCTGAAGCCTCTTCAGGTCAAGGTGATTTAATGGGTTTCAGCACAGAGCTTGCCTTCAGAGAACTGCCAGTGAATCCCGGGTGCCCCACATAAACACTGGCATTCTCACTGTCTGTCTCAATATGTTTTCACTCTGGTGGCATCAAAGAGAATGTCTGGAAGGTCTTCTTCCCCCTCTTCCCCTCCCCCAATGCTCCTGGGACAGTTATCCCCCTCTGCCTTATCACCTGATGTGGAAGTGGACATTCAACCTGAATTAACCTTGGAGATCTTACTATCTCCCACAACTCACTCTCTCTCTCTCTCTCTCTCCTCTCTCTCTCTCTCTCTCTCTCTCTCTCTCTCTTCTGTGCATGCATACATACATGCATAAGCACACATACCTATGTGCGCACACATGAGAACGGTCATGCACTACGCACACATACACTTACCTGCATACACACACGCACACACACACACGCACGCACACATACACACACACACACACACACCACACACACCACGCACGCATGCACGCGCGCGCACACACACACACACACACACACACACACAAAATCCTAACAGAGTAGAAAGAAACTCGTGGAGAGCGTGGCAGCAGAGAGTCCTCAGAAGAGAAGCCCCCTTCAAGCAAGTGTTTCGGCCCCTATCTCCTGACACTCTAGGGGGGTTGGGCCACACCCGGTTCATGACTCCGGATGTCCCTCTGCTGCCCTTTTTTTTCCCATCTTGGGACGAGCCATGGCTGGGATTCGAACCCATGACCCTCTGGACATGCTCATTTTCCACTTAATGACTCGCGCTTTAACCACTGAGCCACAGGAACACCTGATATTTGTAGGGAAATTAAGCCTTATGAAGTTCACTTTTGTTCCTCCTTGACCAGATCCAGCTTGAACACCCCTCTGCCGCTTCTGCCATTGCTTTCAGGGCTCTGGTTTTTTCCTTCCCTGCAACTGAGAGCTGTTTCATGAGGCTGTATGCAGACGTTCCTACAAACCCCCTAGCTCCAATTTCTGCAGTGAGGACTTTGACCTGATAGCCTTCTCTCCTCAGGCTGTTTGCCAGATCAGCATACTTTTCAGTCTTGTAGATTTGAGCTGCCTCCATTCTGTTCTCATATGGCACCGTGAGCTCGATCATGATCAGCTGCTTGGTTGACTTAGAGTGGACTACTATGTCTGGTCTCATGCCACTCTTGCTGATGATCTCTGGGTGACTCTTCCATTCTGGGAGGTCTGCAGTGCACTCCCAGTCATCTGCCCCATCCAGCAGACTCTGCCTGCATGTTTCGAGTGGCACTGTTGTTCTTGGCCATGATTTGCTGCCTCCTGCCGTGAAGAATGTTGCGGGTGCTTTTGGAGTCCTGATTTTCCCTTTTGTGGTGTTGGTACTAGCCCAGACTACTTGTACAATCTCTTTGAGCACTTGGTTGTGCCTCCATGTGTACCTTCCTTGAGCCAGGGCTACTTTACATGAGCTTAGGACATGCTCCACTGTTTGTTTTTCATGGCAGAGGGGGCATGCAGGATCGTCTGTTTTCCCCCACTTCACCAGGTTTGCATTTGAGGGCAGAAGGTCATATGCAGATCTGAGAATGAAGCTGATCCTGAGAGGGGCCATGCGCCAAATGTCATTCCAAGTGAGACTTCTTTGGAGTGCATTCTGCCACGTTGTCCATTGCCCTTGCTGGCTCTGCTGGACTGCTTTTTGGAGTCTTTTTTGGTCTTCTTCTTTTCTCATCTCCTGAATCATCATGTCTCTTTTGGCTTTTCCTTTGGCCTTTGACCACCATTCAGTTTTGGTCACCCCCAGTCCTTGTCTGTTGGTCTGTGTGTGTCCTGTTATTTCTCTGATCTTGAGACTTTCTTTTGCAGAATCCATCGCCTCTTGAACTTTCCATTTTCTGCCTGTCTTCAGCTGGGGCTTGATTGCTTCTACCACCTTGTCTCCTGAGTCCTCCAGCATGCTTTGAAGTCTGATCTTCCCTGCTTTGTATTCCTCCAGGATGGATTTCAGTGGTAGTTTCAGCTTTGCTTGGCGACAGTACAGCGCTATGTCAGTCAGACAGGGTGGGACACCAAGCCATTTCCTTGTGAACTTGTTGATTTTGGCTTCCATTGCCTCCACTATGCTGGTGCAGATGTCGTATATCATCAGAGGCCCCAGGAGCTTTGGTATCAGCATGAACTGCAGACACCAGACCTTGTATTTGCCAGGGAGCCCACACTGGTCAATGGTCTCCAAGCCTTCCTCCGACATCTGCTTGGTTTCTTTTGCTCTTTGTGTGTCTTTCAGCGTATCATCATACCATCTTCCAAGGCTCTTGACTGGTTCTTCTGTGACTGTTGGAATGGCCTGGTTGGCAACACTGAAGACCACAGATCCGGCCACTTTTCCTTTCCTCAGTGAGAGACTCCGTGATTTCTTTGGCTTGAACTTCATTCTGGATGAGGCAACTATGTCGTCCAGCCTCTCCAGCACATGACGTGTCTCGTCTTCTCTGGATGAAATCACTGTAGTGTCATCCATGAAGGCCTTGAGAGGAGGCATCTTGTATCCATCGCCAAGGTCTGTTTGTCTCGCGTTGTTTGTTGCTGCTTTCAAGATGAGTTCCATTGCCAGCACGAACAGTATTGGGGAAATTGCACAGCCCATTGCAATACCCACTTCCAAGTTGATCCAGTCTGTTGTGTACTCCTTGGTAGAGAACCGCATTGAGAAGCCACTGAAGTACTTCTTGAGCATGTCGCGGATGTTCTTTGGCACATGGTACATCTCAAGAGCCAACTGTATCATCTCATGGGGCACAGATCCATATGCGTTTGCCAGATCAAGCCACACTACGTCCAGGTCTCTCTTTTCTGTTTTTGCTTTTTGGATTGCGTCCCAGATCATTGTGGCGTGTTCTACACAGCCAGCCACGCCTGGGATGCCACCTTTCTGGACTGACACATCCAAGTACTTGTTTTCCATCAGGTACTTGGTCAGCCTTGCTGCCATGACAGAGAAGAAGATTTTCCCTTCGACGTTCAGTAGTGATATTGGCCTGAACTGGCTAATGTCACTTGAGTTTTGCTCTTTGGGGATGTACACACCATCTGCCGTCATCCACTGGCCGCTGATCTTCTGGTTTCTCCAAGCCGATCGCAGCAGCCTGTGGAGCCACTCCAGCACCTTGGGACATTTCTTGTAAAGCTGGTAAGGTATTCCGTTTGGCCCTGGTGATGATTTGGCTCTGGCTTTGTCGACCACCTTCTTGATTTCCGCCAACGTTGGAGGCTTGCCATTGAACTGTTCCTCAGGGTTGGTTGGCCACACCAGACCTTGAATGTTGAGTGGTGCTTTGCTCTGTGGGTCAGAGTATGTTTTCCTCAGATGCTGCTCAAGAACTCCTTTGTCCACACTTAGGGTCCCAGATTTTGGCTGCTCAAACAGTGTTCTGGCAAACTGGAAGGGGTCTCTGAAGAAGCGCTCTTGTGTCTTCTTCTTTTTGCTCTTCCTCTTCCTCGCAGATTCCGCTTTGCTGAGGGCGCTGTGTTTTTCTTTCAGGTCTTTCCACAGTTTTTCCAAGCCTTGTTTTTCAGCTGGCAGTGCGGTCTTCATTTGCATCTTGAGGTTTTTCTTTTGGACCCTGATCTTGTCCATCTTTTCTTGGCGTCTGGATTTCTTTGGAGGTGTTTTTTCTTTGGGTAGTTTTGCTCCATAGGCGTCTCTACATGTGGCATACACAATGTCCCCATATGTGGCTAGTTTGTGTTCCAGGGTGCTTTTCCCTATCAGTGCATCGAGTCTTTGGACGATTTTTGCATCCAGTTTCTCCCAATCTTCAGTTTCGTTTGCTCGTGGCAGGTTGAGTTTCAGGCGCCTGGCATCGAGGGCCTGTGCAAATTCCTCATCCGAACCAACAGCGTGGATGTCCTTGGCACTGTGGTTTAAATCCTGGCCTTGGTCTTCCGACGTCTTAACTGCTGATGCAGTGCGCTGCTGCTCATTCAGATGAGTCTTCACACATCCCATCTTTGTTCTGTGGATCTTCATGCCACGGGTGGTAGCGAAACGCTTTCCACAGACACATGGATATTCCATGAGTATTTAATTTTCTTCCACCAGCACAGCATTTTTAAATATGACATTTACCTAGAAAAAAAAAAAAAGAAAAAAAAAACAACACTGCCCCACCCACCTCCAGCTCCCTCGCTTACAACACAACACAACACAACACACACACACACACACACACCAGGATCCCCAGCCTGTATAAATAAACACTGCAACAGCACCATGAATTCTCCCATGTCACCACATGGATCCTGAGCTTTCATTAAAACTGCTTGCATGGGGTAAATAACAATGTCCTTGAAGATAATGTCACTTCATGACAGGTGACGACGTCTGCATCGCCCTCCAGGGTCACTGAAGACAGTGCCTACATGTAATGACTTGTTTTTGGGGGAGCAAACACGGTCTATCAAAAACCAAACTCAGCAGGCAACACACACACACACACACACACACACACACACACACACACACACACACACACATGCACATAGCAGATTTGCCAGGGTCATGAGTGCATACTGCTGAAGACAGAAGTTAAGTGTAACACATACACTGAATCCAGAAATGTTCTTCACTGTCCAGCCCACTCTGGAAGCATATCAGAGAGAACTATGCACAGGTCAAAATCCAAGGTTAAATGCATATACTAAGTCACTTCATCCCTGAAACTGAAAGACCAATCTCAAATTAATTCTGCCTAGGTCCACATTGAGTGGGGGTATAGGGTGTGATGAGACAGAGAAAGACACACAGACAGACAGAGACAGAGACAGTGACAGGCAGACAGACCCACCAACCGAGAGACAGGCGGACAGACCCACCGACCGACAAACAGGCAGGATGAGATGCGCCCTGAATTCTTTTGACATTTCTGAACTTCAACATGGGACAATTTTTACTATGTAAATCACCTCCCTCATCTCTCACTCTCTATCTCTTTTACCATACTTTCACCCTCTCTCTCCCCCACCCCTACCCTCTCTCTTACTCAATCTTGTTAACAGCCTCCCCAATCACCCAGGCTATGAACAACTTCATTTCTAAATCCTGACTCAACCAAAGAAAGAAAGAAAGAAACATAAATAAAGAAAAAAAAACTGTCAAGTGAAATCAGTGATAACTGATGCACTGCTGTGCTTCATTGGTGCCTAGGCCACTGTGCTGATGGTGCACTCATCTTGTCCTGAGCTTGCTAGCTGCCAGCAACGTCAGCGTGAAAGGAGGAAGGGAGGGTGGAAGGAGCGAAGGAAGGAGCAAGGATGGATGGGGCAGATCGATTCTGGAGAGGGCTGGCTGTGTAACCCAAGCACCTGGGCCACTGGCATGCAAAAACCCACCCACCTCACAACGCCTCATCCTCTTGCCTTAGCCAGCCAGCATAATGATGTTGTTGTTGTTATTGATGCTGCTGTTGCTGTTGTTGCTGCTTTTGTCTTTGTGGATGACGATGATGATGATGATGAAGACGAAGAAGATATGATGATGGTGTTGTTGAACGGTAGTTGTTGTTGTTGTTGTTTATAAGCTATTTTCTCTGTTTCTTCTCTGTGTGTATATATCATGGGAACAACCATCCGAGAAGAGTGGCAAGGATGTTGGGGTAGACCGAGGGAAGGGGGGGGGGGGGGGGGGGGAGTTTGAAAGAGGGGAGAAGGGGGAGTTGTTTCTGTTATGCTGACACCACCAAGAAAACAGCATTCTGAAAAGAGCACCTTTAAGATGGCAGCTTTATGACTGCTATTTTCTAATGCCTGTGTCATCAAACTTGCCACAGTGACTAACTGTAATAGCTTGCCGCTCTGCCAACCGAGTCCACAGCCCCACTCCACAATGCTGCTGTCCGTACTATAATGACCATTCAGAAACATAGCCATCTGTCAATTACTCCAAATACAGTTCTTTGCACAAGCACGTGAACACAAATATGCACACATGCACACATACACACACACAAAAGCATGAACGCAAGCGTTTGAACACACACACACAAAAGCACAAACAAATCCACAGACATGGAGAGACTAAGAATGAGAGAGAGAGAGAGAGAGAGAGAGAGAGAGAGAGAGAGAGAGAGAGAGAGAGAGAGAGAGAGAGACATGGAGAGACTGAGAATAGGAAAGAGAGATGGGATGAGGGTGGGGGAGAGGGAAGGAGCGCAGGAGTACCACACACACACACACACACACACACACACACACACACACACACACACACACACACACACACTACACACACACAAAGATTGTGTGAGAGACAAAGAGCAAGAAAGAATCAGGAGGCGGAGGGGGAGCAAATGCAAAGACAGGCTGACAGTCTGGCAGAGAGACTGGCAGACAGACTGACAGACAGATATGTGTATGGGAGTGGTAAGGAGAAGGGGAAGAGGGGGGACAGAGAGAGAGAGAGAGAGTGAGGGAGATAGAATGAGAGAGAGAGAAAGAGACAGACAGACAGACAAATAGACTGATTGACTGACAGACAGGCAGGGCAGTATTTTATCAGAGAGACCTGAGTAATTAATTAGCTATGGTACCACAAAGCCTGGTGTTCTTTCCAGATAAACCTGTCCCACAGATAAACACTGCTCAAAATTCATGTCCACCAGAGACTTGTACATCGATGCAAAACAGCGGTCACCAACACTCACTCACTCACTCACTCACGATCTCTCTCTCTCTCTCATGTGCGTGCATGCGAGTGTGCGTGTGTGCGTGCATGCATGCATGCATGTGTGTGTTGTGCTTTACTGTTGTTGTTGTCAACTATTTTCTCTCCTTTATAAGTTAATGTTGATAACATTTGTTTTTCTTTCCAGAAAGTTATCCATTTTTATACTGTTCATATCCTTCTTTCATGTCCCTTAGTGCTGATGAAGAACTACAATCAAGGGGAAATTTCTTTTGCTCTGTCTAGATTAGATCAGATCTGTTTATCAAGTATTCTTATTCTTCATTTGTCAGTCACCTTTCGCCCCACACATCTTCTCAACCATCTCCCATCCCACCCCACCCTCATCTCTCTCACGCACTTGCACACACACACACACATATGCGCATGTGCGCACGCACGCACACACACACGCACACACACATACACACAAGTCTGTGTGTGAAAACGTGTACACACACACACACACACACACACACACACACGCACTCACACACACACATTTCAACAACTGTGTCTCAGTACTCCAATCCACTGAAGTGAGAGTAGACAAGAACAGACAGGTTGGTCTGGGGAACAGGAGGAACAGAAAAAGCAAAGGAATTCTGTTCATGCTCCATCGACGACTCTCTCTCATCTCCTGTTACTGCGCAGTGCACAGGTGTCAAAATAAAAGCTGTGTTCAAGGCAAGTAACTGGTAGCCCTGAAGAATGTGCATTCAAACAAATGGAGGGGATCCAGCATCAGC
>CM065714.1:74899575-74916264 GCA_033310375.1 Conus canariensis | reverse complement strand
CGACCCCAAGCAGATGGTCCATGGCATTTGCCAAAGAGTATTTAATTCCCAGCATTTCGACCCCAAGCAGATGGTCCATGGCATTTGCCATAGAGTATTTTGATTCTCAGCATTTCGACCCCAAGCAGATGGTCCATGGCATTTGCCATAGAGTATTTTGATTCTCAGCATTTCGACCCCAAGCAGATGGTCCATGGCATTTGCCATAGAGTATTTTGATTCTCAGCATTTCGACCCCAAGCAGATGGTCCGTAGCATTTGCCATGGAGTATTTGATTCCCAGAATTTCGAACCCAAGCAGATGGTCCATGGCATTTGCCAGAGAAAGATGTAGTTTCCAGCGTTTTGATTCAAGTAACAGGCTCATGCTATTTGCTAGAGAGTGATATAGGTCCCAGCATTTCCACGGGATTTAGTTCATTGGGACAGTTTGTACTGTTATGTTTGATTCCTGGCGATATTTCGTCTTCATGGAAGCATGCTTTTGCATAACACACACATACGCAGGCGCGCTCGACACACTCGCACGCACGCAGGCACACACACACACACACACACACACACACACACACACACACACACACACACACACACACACATACACACACACACACACACACACACATGCATGCATGCATACATACATACATATTATATACATACTTATATACAGAGAGACGCGAGCATGCACGGAGAGGGAAGGGAGGGAGGAAGGGGAAGAAAGAGGGGAGGATCTCACCGGTTAGAAAGTGTGTGTGTGTGTGTGTGTGTGTGTGTGTGTGTGTGTGTGTTTATTTATATATAAATGTAGTAATTGTCGGGCAGCCCGCCTAGGAGTCTAGCATGTGCACATTTCGTCTGGACGGTCAGACGAATGTGCCCGCTGGCCATCGCATGTACACAAGAGCATACATCATGTACGTGCACACACATAACTCGCTTCCTTCAGGCCTGTGGCTCCCACCCCTCTCCAAATTGGTTTTCAAGGAGGCGTGACAGTGTGTGTGTGTATTTGTGGGCGTGCCGGCGCTTGTGTGTGTGGTATGTGCGTGCGCAAATGCGTGTGCATGATGAATATGTAATGCTCAGCCGATGGTTTCTACACCAATGGGGTTTAATGCACTGCTGATCCGTTTTCTCCACTGATGTATGTTGGAGCCGTCCTTGACGATATTGATGTTCACTGAAATTCAGATGATAATGCCGACACTGACGAGGGCGTTGAGGAAGGGCGAGCTGAAGCGTTGTGACTGAAGGCCAGATCTCACGGAGGGCTTGTGTGGCCTGATGCTTACGAGGAACAGCGTCTGTGTGGATCCATATCTTGACCGTGCCATCGTTTGACAGACGCTGGGTAGCAGTTCTGTCTGCCAAACCGTAAGAACAGCAGTATGATTATGGAAAAAGGGATGATCTCACGCTGCTTATCAAACTGTGAGGACAGCAGTGTATGACAATTGAGAGGATTCCACACAACTTGCCAATCTGTAAGAGAGGCAGCATATAAACATAGGGAGAATTACACACAAGTTACAGACTGTTAGAAAATTAGGAAGATTTGAAACGATTTATTAACCGTGAGAATGATAGCAAATGAAAACTGGGAGGATTTCAAACAGCTTACTCAAATGTCAGAATGGCTTTATGAGAAAATTTTGAGGATTTCACGTATCTTGCCGAACAGTGAGAGAGATTTCACATATATCTTGCCAGACAGTGGGAACATCGTTATATAAAATGGGAGGATTTCACTGTGAGAACGACAGTGTATAAAAATTGAGAGAATTTCATACAACTTACTTAGCTGTGAGAACGGCAGTGAATAAGAATTGGGAGGATTTCACTCAACTTACTTAGCTGTGAGAACGGCAGTGAATAAGAATTGGGAGGATTTCACTCAACTTACTTAGCTGTGAGAACGGCAGTGAATAAGAATTGGGAGGATTTCACACAACTTACTTAGCTGTGAGAACGGCAGTGAATAAGAATTGAGAGAATTTCATACAACTACTTAGCTGTAGAACGGCAGTGAATAAGAATTGGAGGATTTCATCAACTTACTTAGCTGTGAGAACGGCAGTGAATAAGAATTGGAGGATTTTCACTCAACTTACTTAACTGTGAGAACGGCAGTGAATAAGAATTGGAGATTTCACTCAACTTACTTAGCTGTGAGAACGGCAGTGAATAAGAATTGGAGATTCACACAACTTAAAGTGTATAAAGATTAGGATTTCTCACAACTTACTTAACTGTGAGAACGCAGTGTGTAAAAATTCGGATTTCTCACAACTTACTTAACTGGAGAACGGCAGTGAATAAAAAGTAGGATTTCTCACAACTTACTTAACTGTGAGAACGGCAGTGAACAAAAAAAATTGGAGGATTTCATACACTTGCTTAACCTGTAGAACAGCATATATGAAATTGGGACGCTTTCCAAATTTGAAAACCTCAAGAACAGCAGTATATAATATGGGGAGTTTACTCACAACGTACAACGGTAACAACGCATACTGGAAAATCGAGAGATTCACACAGTTTACGAACTGTGAGAACAGTAGCATAGAAATGATCAAACGGGACAAAATTCTATTAACACACCAAGCGTCAGAACAGCAGTATTGGAAATTGACTGAAATTCTCGCAACATAGCAAACTGAAAAATAGTAAACACAAAACAAAGGGAAACGACGTGAAATTATGCTGCGCTACTTGTGTCTTGCTGCGATTTAGGGGGAACTGGATGCTGCAAATTGTATGAATGTTTGCTTGTGGTGTTGTCCCGAGGAGGATAAGCGACAACCCAGCGGGGCATCGTGATCAGTGGATTGTGAAACTCGGTAAGCTCGTTGACTTGGTTTCTTTTATGTTTTCGGGTTGTTTGTTTTTGTTTTTGTTTTTTTTTAGTCAGCAAGCTGTCTGACGTTTCTTGTTTGTTCACACCAGGCAAGTGTTTTGATCAGGTGCTGAATTTTGTGCTCGATTTTCTGATACCTGATAGTTGCTGTGGACAGCTGTTACCACACAGGAAGGTGCAAACTCTCGTCAAATAGTTGGGAGTTGAACATGTTCATAGGCAAGACGCCGAACAGCGAAAGTGATCGGCCAATCTGAGCTAAAGCGAAAGATCGTGTGCAGTGAAGAAGAAAGATGCCAACAGGTTTTTGTTAGCTGTGCCAGGGGCATGAAATTCAAATTCGGTTACGGTAAAAACTCAAAGGCAGTTGAAGCCAAGAGGCAAGAATTCGTCCTCGCTTTCAAACTTTGTATCAGATATGAACAATGGACATTTTGGGCCTGGGAAGATACATGAGGCGGAAAATGTCGGCCCGTTTCAGTGTATGTATGTCACAAGACTGGAGCGTTCCTTTGATCTCGCCAGATGTGACTAAAGAATAGTATCTATGCGAGCGAAAGAAGAGCAGGACTTTCGCTTGACTCAGAGACCCGCTCAGTGTGAACTGGAGACCTACCTGTGTGAGAACATAACTTAGGTCTAAAAACAAATCGGAGGGAAGGAAGGGTGGTAAATTCCTTGTGTGTGTGTGTGTGTGTGTGTGTGTGTGTGTGTGTGTGTGTGTGTGTGTGTGTGTGTGAGAGAGAGAGAGAGAGAGAGAGATTTTGTCGGCTGTGACCTAGGTTTTTTATTTAACTAAGTATAATCCTTTAAGTGACTGTTTGGCCATTGTAAAAGTCATTTTTAAAGCAAAACAAGTGACAACAGAAACAGTTTTCATCTGGTCTTGTGCAAGGAAACCGCTGCCCCTCTCGTTTTTCCTCCTCCCTCCCCTCCTCACCTCTTCACAGTGCGGGCATATGGTACATAACATTACATGTGCATACATCCCTAACACCACCGTCGGACGAAGCAGAGAGTATTTCGAGCATAATTTGTTTAGGAAGTCATCACGGTACTTGATTAAGTAAATCAAGGCAGTGGATCCATGGAGTCCTCCTCAGGCCCTTTTTGTCGGGGACGGATATCACGGCGAAAGCTTCTAACACGCGCGTGCAGGTACGTATCACCGTGTCGTCGTCCCGGTAGGTCAGCGGCGCGTTATGTCGCCGTCTTGTTACGTCACCGACCTGCTATGTCGCCCGGCGGCCATGTTAAACGGTGTCGTCCCTTCGTGAAGAGACATATTTCTCATCGGATCACTACGGTAAGCAACACTACCGTGAGGAATTACAAAATCACGGGAAAACATCCAAAGAAGAAATACTTTCTCCGGTCAAAATGATGATGGCAGATAAACCCTAAAAGAAGAAAGGAGACCCTCCCCCCCTCCTGGCCCAATGGAGGTCGTCGCTTCACATTTTTCTATCTTACATTTGATCATCCACAATCGTAAATAAACCAAACAAGAATGGACCCTCCCCCCCTCCTGGCCCAATGGAGGTCGTCGCTTCACATTTTTCTATCTTACATTTGATCATCCACAATCGTAAATAAACCAAACAAGAATGGACCCTCCCCCCCTCCTGGCCCAATGGAGGTCGTCGCTTCACATTTTTCTATCTTACATTTGATCATCCACAATCGTAAATAAACCAAACAAGAATGGAAACCATACAGGGCTGACTTCATGGTGTTACTCCCGCTGCCTTCTTAAGACTGGCAGCAAAAAAGAAGAAAGAATCAGGAAAGATAATGATGCTAATTTTGGGGTCATACAAACTGTATACATTTGATATGTGAACTAAGCAACATAAAATGATATTATTATGATAACAAGTTCTTAAGTTATTTACGAAATAAAACTATATATATATATATATATATATATATATATATATATATATATATATATGCTGAACAATTAAGTAGTGGGGGAAAACAAGTGCAGGCTAACAATTTCTCAGTCATTATAGTAATGCTTTGGCAAAGATTTGAACTTTTAGAAGAAAAAAAAAAATTGAAGATGAAGAAAATGGGGGGAATGTATTATAAATATGAGAAACCGTTCACTAGCTGCCTGAGGGAACCATCGTAATCTCTCTCGAAGGCACATATATATATATATATATATATATATAGAATGGTACTGAGGATCAGCGCAATCTTAAAAACAGTGCTCAACCACAGTGGGAGCGACATTTGTTATATTAAAAGCAAGTTAAAATCAAGCTTCTAAAAACATCTACAAATTTGTTTCACGCTGTGCGGTCGTCAGGATGTGATGAGCTTGTGTTGCCAGTGCCACGTATATATATAGCTAGCTGGTTTGCTGTTGTTTTTTTCCCGTGCTACATGTGTTTCTCAGGTGTTGGTTTTTTTCGCTGATAGGAACTTCATCTGTGTCTGCAATTGTTAACCATTTCTGTTCTAACATTTAGAGTTGCCAACTGTGGTTTACATAGTATAATGTATTTCTCTGTTAGGCATAGATTGCATTTTTTTGAAATGTTGTTGTATGATGCTGCTCTTTTTAAAATTTTCCAAGATATGTTGTAGTCTATGTCTTTTTCTTTAAGTTTCCAAATGTATTTACTCAATTCTGTTTGGTTTTTTGTATCTTTCTTTGTTGAATGATTGTTTATGGTTTGCATATCTAGTTTTGAATTGGTTTTCCGTGATACCTACATATGTTTCTTTTGCGTTCTCTGATGTTACAAAAAAAACTTGGAAAACAAACTGGACTGTACAGGGATGACGGCCTTGCCGCTCTGAATGACAACCCTAGAAATATTGAAAATAAGAAAAAAGAATTGTGTAAAATTTTCCACAACCAAAACTTAAAAATCACAATAGAAGCAAACAAAAAGATAGTGAACTATTTAGACATAACGTTAGACCTCAACCAACACACATATAAACCATACAAGAAACCAAATGACACGCCTGTTTATGTAAACATCAAAAGCAATCACCCACCCTCCATACTGAAAACAATACCCAAAAGCATAAATAAAAGACTATCCAATTTGTCATGTAACGAAACAGTATTCAACAACGCTACAGCTGAATACCAAGAGGCGTTACATACAAGTGGCTACAATTACAAATTAAGATACGATCCAGACAATGATACAAAAAGATGCAGAAAGAACAGGAAAAGGAATATCATATGGTACAATCCCCCATATGATGCAAGAGTTAAAACAAATGTAGGGAAAGAATTCTTTAAAATCTTGACATCATCTTTCCCAAAAGACCATAAATTATTCAAGATATTCAACAAAAACAACATCAAATTATCATATTCATGTATGCCGAACCTTAAAAATGCCATCGATTCAGCAAACAAAATGAAAAGCAGCACAGAAAAAAAGGAGGGTAACGAAAGGAAATCTTGTAACTGTACCAAAAAAGAACAGTGCCCCCTAAGCAACAAATGCCTTTATAACAACATTGTGTACCAAGCCACTGTAACATCAGAGAACGCAAAAGAAACATATGTAGGTATCACGGAAAACCAATTCAAAACTAGATATGCAAACCATAAACAATCATTCAACAAAGAAAGATACAAAAACCAAACAGAATTGAGTAAATACATTTGGAAACTTAAAGAAAAAGACAGACTACAACATATCTTGGAAAATTTTAAAAAGAGCAGCATCATACAACAACATTTCAAAAAAATGCAATCTATGCCTAACAGAGAAATACATTATACTATGTAAACCACAGTTGGCAACTCTAAATGTTAGAACAGAAATGGTTAACAATTGCAGACACAGATGGAAGTTCCTATCAGCGAAAAAAACCAACACCTGAGAAACACATGTAGCACGGGAAAAAAACAACAGCAAACCAGCTAGCTATATATATACGTGGCACTGGCAACACAAGCTCATCACATCCTGACGACCGCACAGCGTGAAACAAATTTGTAGATGTTTTTAGAAGCTTGATTTTAACTTGCTTTTAATATAACAAATATATATATATATATATATATATATATATATATATATATATATATATATATATATAAAGACATGGTTACTGTGAGGAAATTTCAAACAAGCCTGTTCGTGTGTTTACTATGAGGAACTTGACCCGTGCATGAAGTAACGTGGGTAGCGGCATAGGGGGCCGGCGACTTCGCGGGCCGGGGACTTTGCGGGTACCTCCCTAGGCGGGAAGGTTGCGTATTTGTGCAGGCAGGAGTAAGACAAAATAAGAACACCTCAACGACTGTGACGCCACGAAGTTATACAAAGGACCTTGTTGAGGACATGCTGTTTATCAAGATTGTTGAATTACACCCATGCAGCCGTGGAGCGCTCCCATGTAGTCAGCCAAAAGTGAAGATAGAAAAGTGGTCCTCTATCGTGTATATTTTAGGAAATAGGACCCCCCCCCCCCCCCCCCCCCCCCTCTTCCATCACACGTTGCTTAAGACTTGGTGATCCGCGATTGGAGTTGCGTACGAATTGAAGGGACATGACATTTCGTCAAGCGTGTGTGGCCCTCCGTGGTAAATGCACTTGCGCAGCACGTGTGTAAAAGCAAGGGAGCTTTGGGATCTCCGGGTGGAGGGCGAGAAAGACCAACATCGGCTGGTTAGAGAAACGATAGCGCAGATGACTTCGCAGGTCATGGAAGACTCCTAGTTCAGTGCAGTTTTGTGAAGTTTTGTAGCATGGAGATTTGTTTTTCGTGTGATAGTGTCGTACATAGGTAGTGATTGTCACGTTATGAGGATAGCGGGGTGACAGCCTGTCGGTTTTTTTTTTTCTTTTTTTTTTTTCTCTCCCTTTTTTTTTCTTGTTTTTTTTCCTCCTCATTCTTTTGAACTTGAAGGAGATTGCCGTTGCAGCTGCATTTCATTACAAGGTTCGTTATCAAAAAGTCATATGAAGGAATGGTGTATAAACTTATAAATGACTGTTCGTAAGATAACAGAAATTCATGACCAGGTGTTTATCTCTGTCTCTCATCTGTGCCCCAAGCAATATTTTTCAGAGTAAGTCGTTACACAGTCGGATTTTTGTTTCGTCTCTCTCTCTCTCTCTCTCTCTCTCTCTCTCTCTCTCTCTCTGTGCATGCGTGCTCGCGTGCGTACGTGTGTGTGTGTGTGTGTGTGTGGTGTGTGTGTGTGTGTGTGTGTGTGTGTGTGTGCAGACTTGACAAGGCTATGTGGACCAGGCTGTGGGAAATGAGATGACTGCAGTGCTCGCAATGCTGTGACTGATGACCTTGCTTTGCATTCTCATTCACCGCCGCCTGTCGACATGTCCTGTGTTTTGGGAACCTGTCGACTGTTGGAGGACAAGTGGGGGAGAGGAGAAGGAAGGGGGCAGGGGTGGGAGTAGAAGCAGTCAGTAGGATTGGAGAGAGGCTCCAGATGAGTTCTTTGGCAAGTGACGTTAGGGGAAATGATGTGAAAAGATGCCTCGGTTTGTTTGATGATTTAATCTTTCGTGAATCACGTCTGAACTACAGGTGGTTTGAAGTCGGCCAGTCCGTTGAATCATGTCTTAGCTGAAGGTGGTTTCAAGTCAGCCAGCCAGTCATTGAATGAGTGATGTAGTCAAGCGATCGGCAAACCAGTGTGAGCCAGTTAGGTCAGGCACTCTTCTGCTTGATTTCTGACGGTGCTCATTTTCCGTAAGGGATTGAGGAGGAGAAAATAATAAAGATTCCGCCTTCCTCTTGGAGGCTGTTTTCTTTCGGCATTCCTTCAGATCAAACCATTGAGAAGTTTAAGAGAGAGAGAGAGAGGAGAGAGAGAGAGAGAGAGAGAGAGAGAGAGAGAGAGAGAGCACGTTATCGTAGACATCGGACCTACAGTCAACCTTGTCCGATGTGAAGAAGGTCCCGGCGCGGCCGCCTCATTGTCTTGAGTTGCCTTGCAGAGAGACAGACAGACATCTAAGGTAATCAGGTCCGAAAGAAACGCCCTGCGCCACAGTGCTACACCGGTGCGCTAAGTAACAACATGACCCAGGAAAAGGGAAGTGCTTGTCTAGTTAATGTAAAGAGTGAGTGGGGGCGAGCTTTAGAGCGCACGAGGCGTCAGGACGGGGATCAGTCGCCTTGCAGTGCGTCTGACCCGTGTACCCATACTCCTTTGAGTGTGTTGACATTGTCACGTTCTCATTTTAGAGCATCAGCGCTTTTATCAAAAAGAGGGTTATACAAACTTAATGTTCTTCCTTTGAGTGAGTTTTGTACATCGATCGTTCTTATAGTGTTAAAACAGCAATCACACTTTATACAATAATAGTTCCCAAAATGCAGGTAACGAAAGTTGTGTTCTGTCAGTTTTGAAAATCAGTTTAAATTTGGTTTGAGAAACTGGCCTCCGAACATTACATGATGAGATATTAAAAAAGGGGGTATTTGTCTTAGGACGTTTCAATATGATGTGTGGTGTGTGTGTGTGTGTGTGTGTGTGTGTGTGTGTGTGTGTGTGTGTGTGTGGTAATTATATATATATATATGCTCGAATTTTCTTTTTCCTTTTAAGTTTGTCTACTTGGTTATGTAAATATTTACTTTGCTTGCTGTGACATCTAACGTGGTCCAAGGCGGCTCATTCCGGGTTCCCCATACACAGCCGTTCTCTGGATGTGCTATCGCCGCCCCAGTGGCGCAGTGCACGGGAAGCAGTAAAGAGAGCAGTTCCTTCTGGTCGTGCTGATGATGGGGAAGCCTTCGTCACTTCGTCCTCCTTATAGCTCAAAGGCGTATGGAGTTGATACTGAAAATTTGAATCTGAATCTTGGCGAAGAAGCTGTCGAGCGCAGGAAAGTTTCCAAACTACAGCTGTCTTTGCTTTGGGGAGTATGGAGGGATAGGTGGGTGGATGGAGGTGTTTGTGTGTGTGTGTGTGTGTGTGTGTGTGTGTGTGTGTGTGTGTGTGTGTGTGTGTAGAGTATTCTAGATATTCAGTGATGAGAAGTAACTCCCACCTGCACTTTTAGGTCCGGCAGACAGGGGGGAGGAGGGGGGGGGGGGGGGCACTGTGCATTTTTTGTGTCAAGTGCCTTGAGAGGCGTTAACGGGCAGTGTAGTCAGTACTACCGTAGATTACAGCGTTGGAGATTAATGGTTGATGATTATTATTAGTCTGGCTCGACTTACCCATGTAAGGCGGCTTAGATGACACTATTGAAGGTCAGGTCTCGGGTGTCGTGCGGTCAGTGTGTAGCCGGCCAGCGTTGGTCGTAATAGGCTTAAGCTGGAGCATGGGTCCCAAACAAACAAAGCAGAAAAACCTGGGCGAGATATTGATCATAAGTCCTTGTGTGTGTGTGTGTGTGTGTGTGTGTGTGTGTGTGTGTGTGTGTGTGTGTGTGGAGAGGGGGGGGGGGGGGGAATGGGTAACGTGCTTGCATAGCATTTGATGTCTCTTTCCCTTCTCCCACCCTTTTTCTACGTATCCATCTCTCTTTCAGTCTATCTCAGTGTATGTGTCTGTTTCTTTCCTGTTCGCTCTCTTTCTGTCTGTGTCTGTCTGTCTGTCTGTCTCTCGCTCGCTCGTTGCTCGCTGCTGCTTTGTGTGATTATGGACAGTACAGAGACTGCATGCCTAACAGTTGGGTCTTATTTTTTCTGGTTATTCTTTTTGTGTCTTGGCCTGCAATTTGGACTGAGCGACCTGTGTGGGAAACTTGGATTGGCCACCTGTTGGGAGGGGAAGGGGGCGGGGATTGTACACGTGAGGATGACTGCAGCGCTGGAAGGTGACGCGGACTACCTGCCACAGCTTTGTAGTTTGGATGTTGGTCATGGTTTGTTCCATGGGTTACACATGGATGAAACCACACGTCCGGAAATACCGGAAACCGGAATTCGACATCGCTGTTTGTCCGGAGATCCTAAAATCATGACATGTCCTGGTCGATTTTTTCCCCCGAGCGTTTGGGGAAACACTGCGTCCTGTTTACTCCGTCCGATCCAGGTTTGAGTTGCCCAAACTGAGCATTCTTTCGTCATTTTGCTGAGAGAGTGGGCAAATGCTGCTTTGGACAGAAGTCACACCACCGTTCGTTGAGCCTGATCAAGAAGATGCGTCTGCGATCGATGACTGTGTTCACAAGAAGTTTCGTTTTCACATGCTGTCACACAGCAGCGGCTTGTTCCGTGTAGTAACCGCCTAATCTTACATTGCCTACGGTGAAATCGGCTCAGTCTGACACAAATTGCTTTCAAACCTGATTCATCAGCATACTTTCGCATCGACTCATGCTCTCTCCCTGACTTTTGTTTTATGTTTCTGGGCATGTTGTTAAAAAAAAATTGACACACCCTGACATCATTTCGCGCGCGGAAGTTAGTAAGAGTTGTCGCTGTTTGGTCAGATTTCCCCTCCTACAGTTAGCATCTGCAAGTGCAACTGTACTGAAGAATATCATGTCTATAATTTTTTCCCGATTTTTTTTTTTTTTTAAAAGTTTGTCGTATTCGTTCTATTTTCGCTGATTATGGGAACAGAATTCGATGAAATTATATGGGTAAACAAACAAAAAAACAAAAAAAATAAAACAAGAAAAAAATGAAAGTATTATCCTAATTACAAATATACGTACATTCATTGCCCTTGCAAGCTGAAAGGCTACATTAAATGGGCAGTTTGCTATTCCTTGTTATTTACTGTGTGACAAATGGGCAGTTTGCTATTCCTTGTTATTTACTATGTGACAAATGGGCAGTTTGCTATTCCTTGTTATTTCCTATGTGACAAATGGGCAGTTTGCTATTCCTTGTTATTTACTGTGTGACAAAGCACCAGTTGGTTAATTTAGTAGGCGAAATGAACAAATATTATTCAATCTATATTTTCTAAAACGCTCTGTTTATATGACAGATTTCATCTTGATTTATCTTGGCAAAGCAGTCGCGCCCACTGATCTTACCACTATTATTTTTCACGCCTGATTTATGATAATCAGGAGATTAGTATATCCATAAGCTTGTTACCCCAGTGTATTATTAAAACAACTTGCATGTAAGATTTATAATAATAATAATAATGAATACTTATATAGCGCCTATTCTCGGCTAGAGACCAAGCTCTAAGCGCTTTACAATCAACACTCGTTTACACCCTGCGTGAGAAATGGAAAGAATGAAGGAAGTAAGGAAATTGAGTGAACGATGTTGGACGACATTGACTGGATGACACGGGAAACGACTGAATGAAGCGCCAGCTGGCAACTGTTCAGTCGGCACTACCCAGGTAGGCAGCCCGTTGTGTGTAAACGAGTGTGGATTGTAAAGCGCTAAGAGCTTGGTCTCTAGCCGAGAATAGGCGCTATATAAGTATTCATTATTATTATTATTATAGAATAAACAAGACCACACACGTTTTCCGTTGAAGTGAAAAAAGTCTAGTTTTCCATACAGGGGAGTTCTAACACGAGATGCACACATTCTGGTCACCATAAACTGTTTCTTGAATTCCAACCGCAAGCTGTCATCATAAGTTTGAGAAGTGGTAAATACAAATTATAGTCAACAAAAAGAATTGCTGCCCCCGGTTTCATGAATCAAGTGAACTCCACTGCATATAGGTCAGTAACATTATTGTCGGTTTTAATGGTGTCTTTGTGGATGGCATGTAAAGGAGGGAAGGTGTCTCCAAATGGCCAGAATTTACTTACCAAAGGTGCAGAAACCCTTCAGCTTCAGGGGGCTCTGCCCATTGACCCCGCGGGGATCTCTGGCGGCCTCCTGCCCCCCCCCTCCCCTCCACCCCCCCCCCCCCCCCCCCGGCCTTCCTGCTTTTCATTTTGTCCTGGTTTCACCCATGATTACAGTGAACTGCTCTGAAAATGACGGGTGTTCAACGATACATGTTCCAAGTTGGAAAAGCCCGTAGTTTTGTCATTTTACTGTAGTTCTCCGGGAGGTAAAAGTTGATTTTGAGAGCTGGTTCCTTGCTGATAAAAGAGGCCATCTGCGCTAACAGTTTTCATCCTTCAGCTCTCATGGAGGGTGGAAACGAATTCCTGTATGTACCCCAGTTGTTATCAAATCAGGCCACTGATAATCGTCTTTATGATTAGTGTTGTCGTTATTGTTTCATAAGGAACTGTGGTGTACGATTTAAGAGACGGGAGAGGGAGGGAGAGGGCACGGCAGTAGATGATGACGCAGAGCACTAGGGAAGTGAGAATAATTTAGGCCAGTATTCGGGCATATAACGGGACGAAGAGAGGAGGAGAGAGAGAGAGAGAGAGAGAGAGGGGGGGGGGGGCAAGGGGTGAGGGTACAGTAAGGTTTGTGATAGGGTGTGTGTGTGTGTGTGTGTGTGTGTGTGTGTGTGTGTGTATGTGTGGAACTTGCACGTGTTTTCCCTCCGCATTTTATGTGAAGTTGATCATTGAAAGATTATCAATAAATTAAACAACATCCATTGAAAAAACCCCGTGTGTGTGTGTGTGTGTGTGCGCGTGCGTGCGTGCGTGCGTGTGCGTGTGTGTGTGTGTGTGTGTGTGTGTGTGTGTGTGTGTGTGTGTGTGCTTGAGCACGCGCATGCATTGTTGAATGCGACTTATATTTGTGTTATCATGGAAGCGATGGAAATGTTGTTTGCTGGACAGCAAAACCTCCTAATAGATATATTCCAGATATTATCTCAGTATTAAGAAAAAAAAAGTCTGGACCATTTTGCTCCTAATTAACGAACAAAAACTTTCTGTCTTTTAGACAGTTTTCAAGAAATTCAGTTGATAGTTTGATTATTTTGCTGTTTAGTGCAAACTAACTTCATACTTGGCTGACAGTTGGAGTATTTTGCTGTTTGGCGCAACCTATCGTTAAGCTTAGTTTATAGTTGAAGTATTGTGCTGTTTGGCGCGTACTAACTTCATGCTTAGTTGATAGTAGGAGTATTTTGCTGGTTAGCGCATACTAAGGTCATTCTCTGAAACCTTTTTCTTTTTCTCTCCTCCTCCTTCCCATAGGGGTGGGTGCCTCCCGTCCTTAAACCCCACCCTTTTTTCTGTCTCTGCCTACCCCCCCCCCCCCCCCCCCCTGCTCCATGAGGTTATTGACTGTGCACAGACTGCATGCCAATCTCTCTCTCTCTCTTTTCTCTCTCTCTCTCTCCTGCTCCATGAGGTTATTAACTGTGCACAGACTGCATGCCAATTTCTCTCTCTCTCTCTCTCTCTCTCTCTCTCTTCTCATATTCTTCCATCATCTCTCTCTCTCTGTGCTCCATGAGGTTTTGACTGTGCTCAGACTGCATGCCATCTCTCTCTCTCTCTTTCTCTCCTCTCTCTCTGCTCCATGAGGTTATTAACTGTGCACAGACTGCATGCCAATCTCTCTCTCTCTCTCTCTCTCTCTCTCTCTCTCTCTCTCTCTCTCTCTCTCTCTCTCTCTTGTGCTCCATGAGGTTATTGACTGTGCACAGACTGCATGCCAATTTCTCTCTCTCTCTCTCTCTCTCTCTCTCTCTCTCTCTCTCTCTCTCTCTCTCTCTCTCTGTGCTCATGAGGTTATTGACTGTGCACAGACTGCATGCCAATCTCTCTCTCTTCTCTCTCTCTCTCTCTCTCTCTCTGCTCCATGAGGTTATTGACTGTGCACAGACTGCATGCCAATCTCTCTCTCTCTCTCTCTCTCTCTCTCTCTCTCTCTCTGCTCCATGAGGTTATTGACTGTGCACAGACTGCATGCCAATCTCTCTCTCTCTCTCTCTCTCTCTCTCTCTCTCTCTCCTGCTCCATGAGGTTATTGACTGTGCACAGACTGCATGCCAATTTCTCTCTCTCTCTCTCTCTCTTCTCTCTCTCTCTCTCTCTCTCTCTTCTCTCTCTGCTCCATGAGGTTATTGACTGTGCAAAGACTGCATGCCAATTTCTCTCTTCTCTCTCTCTCTCTCTCTCTCTCTCTTCTCTCTGCTCCATGAGGTTATTGACTGTGCAAAGACTGCATGCCAGTCTCTCTCTCTCTCTCTCTCTCTCTCTCTCTCTCTCTCTCTCTCTCTCTCTCTCTCTCTCTCTTCTGTCTGCTCCATGAGGTTATTGACTGTGCACAGACTGCATGCCAATTTCTCTCTCTCTCTCTCTCTCTCTCTCTCTCTCTCTCTCTCTGCTCCATGAGGTTATTGACTGTGCACAGACTGCATGCCAATTTCTCTCTCTCTCTCTCTCTCTCTCTCTCTCTCTCTCTCTCTCTCTCTCTCTCTCTTCTGTCTGTCTCTGTCTCTGCTCCATGAGGTTATTGACTGTGCACAGACTACATGCCTTTAAACTTGGTCTTCATTTTGATGTGTCACTTCCTCGATTCATTGTTTTTATCTAAACCACCAACACCACCACTGACGACCATCCTCTCTCCTGAAAGGTATCACTACAACTATTACCACCTCCTCTAGCAGCAGCAACATCGCAGGATGACCGCAGCGTTCGAAGATGACGTGGAGAACACACCTTAGCTTTGCAGTCTGGATGCTCATCATGTCTTACACCGTGGAGTACAATGAAGAGCGCTGCAGTGGACGGGTGTTCAGATACACATGCTGAAAGTTGAAAAGCCCCCAGACACAATGCAGATCTAAGACGTAAAGTTGTCAAGTGCTGGCTCCTTTGCTGACAAAAAGGTCATCCACATCAACTATTTACATTCTTCTGCTCTGGTGCAGAGTGGAAATAAGTTCCTGTATTTAGTCCAGTTGTATTACTTTAGGGCAGTAATTATTTTTGTTTCTTTCACAAGAACCTATGGCATACGTTTTGACGCAGGGGAGAGGGGAAAGGGTAGAAGATAGCGCAGAGGACTTGCGGAAATGAGAACGATCTATCCCTGTGGTTTGACTATGGAACGTGTGTGTGTGTGTGTGTGTGTGTGCGTGTGCGTGCGTGTGTGTGAGGCAGAGTGAGGGGGGGGGGGAAGGGTGTGTGTTTGTGCGAGAGAGGAGAGAGAGAGAGAGAGAGAGAGAGAGAGGGGGGGGAGTGTGTGTGTGTGTGTGTGTGTGTGGAGCGCGCGCATGTTTGTGTGCTGGTTCGTATGTAACCGACGTGGTGGCATGGAGATTGGCGATGGGCCTGTCATAAGCAAACGAAGGCTGTCTGTGGAATGGAAATGTCAGCTCGAAAAGTCAGAGGTCGAGCGCCACCTGTAGGCTGTTGGAGGGTTGAAAGAGAGAGAGAGAGAGAGAGAGAGAGAGATCTGGAAACACCGCAGGTTGTTTGGAATCGAACCCTCTTCGAACGCCATCCATCCCCTCGCTCTTCCCCCATTCTCTTCGTCTCGTTCCCTTGACCCCATTCCGTCAAGCTGAATCAGCACATGGCGTGCTGGCATCTGCGCTGAGAGTGTGGAGTGTTAAGTGTTGACACACAAAACCCTTCAGCCCGCCATTTTTACGGGAAAGGACAGATGGCGAGATGGCACGGCTGTATGGGCTTTGAACGTCTTTTTTTTGTCCTCTCTCTCTCTCTCTCCTCTCTCTCTCTCTCTCTCTCTCTATATATATATATAATATATATATTCATTTTTTTTCATCGGTAGGGATGTAAGGTGACGTCACTGTGTGATTCTCTAATAAACACAGCTCGGGCTGTTCTTCTGGTTGTCCTAGTGCGCGCTTGGTTTCTTTGGTGCAACAGTCGGCGAAGTGTTTGGAGAACGGGTTTATTTCCCTCAGGTGTTTGACAAAACTAGGATAGCAGCCCCTCCTCCTTACCCCGAATCAGGTCATCTCTGTTCAGACATTTTGAACTTCACGCCACAGCACAAGGTGGTGAACGTTTGTGGAAACGAGAAAGTCATTA
>CM065714.1:74884458-74899475 GCA_033310375.1 Conus canariensis | reverse complement strand
ACTCTCTGTTAAATGCTATGAACCCCATGCTGGGATCAAAATGCTGGGAACTGCAGTAAATCACTCTCTGTTAAATGCTATGAACCCCATGCTGGGATCAAAATGCTGGGAACTAAATCACTCTCTGGCAAACATCACGCCGACAGACCTCATGGACCACATGCTCGAGGTCAAAACGCTGGGAATTACACAATTCTCTGGAAAATATCATGGTGGACAAAATGCTTGGGGACAAAACGCTGGGAACTAAACCACTTTCTGGCAACTGCCAGGGACACAATGATGTATGAGATCAGGTAGTAGTAGTAGCAGTACTAGCAGTAGCAGCAGAAGCAGTAGTATTGGTAGTAGTAGTAGTATCATCATCATCATCATTATTATTATCATCATTATCATCAGCATCAGCATCATCATCATTAAAGATTCCTGCAGTAGTGCCTGTCTAGCGTTTCAAGCTCTGTCAAATGGCCTGCACCAAAAGATCACGCTCAGGGATGAAAATAATGCTGGGGGACCAAACCATCGTGTCCGGCAAAGCCGAGGACAAGAAGAAAGCAAAGACAGCAAGAAATTAATGTGTGGGACCAACAGACGTCAGCGGTGGTGGGTAGCCTATCACCACACCACCAATATGGACACTCGCCCGGTTGCAACTGGGAGAACAATCATTTTAAAGGAGGGGAAAAATTAGCATCTTTCCTCTGCGGGTAAGGTGACCTGAGACAAAGAAGTAAATCTGACACCCCATACCCTCCCCTTCCCCTTTCCGACGCCCAGCAACCTCCCTTGCCCGCATCAAGAGAGGGAAAGAAGGAGATGCGGAGAAGGGGGGGAGGGGGGGGGAGGACGAGAATATGGGGGAAGGGGAGAGGGCCTATAGATCAATACGTTCTATCTCCCCCCCCCCCCCCCCCTTTCCTCTCCCCCACTTCCCCCGCCTGTCTAGGTCACAGGAGGTACGTGTTACTTGTCAAAAAATACGGCGTCTTCCTACTCGCAGACAAGCCAGCTTCGACAGCAATGTTCCCTACCCCCCCCCCCCCTCTCTCTCTCTCTCTCTCTCTCTCTTCCCTTCCTCTCCCCAATCCTTCGATCTACCGTTAAAGCCTCTCCTCTCTCTCTCTCTCTCTCTCTCTCTCTCTCTCTCTCTCTCTCTCTCTCTCTCTCACACACACACACACACACACACACACATACACGTGTGACACCGCACGCGCGCGCGCGCGTGTGTGTGTGTGTGTGTGTGTGTGTGTGTGTGTGTGTGTGTGTGTGTGTGTGTGTGTGTCTGCGCGAAAGTGCGCGTGTGTGTGCGTCCCCCTTGTTCAGTAGAGTAGTCCTTGTGGTGGACGAGGACTAGGCGATACGCATACTCATCCATTATCCACGAAAACGAGACCGACTCTCTCTCTCTCTCTCTCTCTCTCTCCACACACACACACACACACACACACACACACACATACACACACACACACACAGTGTGTGTGTGTGTGTGTGTGTGTGTGTGTGTGTGTGTGTGTGTGTGTGTGTGTGTGTGTGTGTGCGTGCGTGCGTGCGTGCGTGAGAGAGAGAGAGAGTGCGTGCGTGTGCTTGTGTATGCGAGTGTGCAATCTGTCGACTTCCCCCGCCCCAACCTTTCTCCTCATCCCTGTCTTATTCACTAATCAAGCTCCTTGATCTCACACACATGCCCCCTGTTTTCGGAGTGTCTCTGTCAGCACGCTGGCAAGGAGATGAATGTCTCACTGTCTGGAGACCCGTAACTTCAAGCTCTTCCCGGACTGAAGTCTGCGTGTCGTCAGGTCTCTGTTCTGTTCGTCTGTCTTTATCTCTTTCTATCTTCGCACCTTAAGCATTACCAACATCAAACAGAAAAAAACTCTAGCCTCTAGCGTCACAAACAACAAACAATCATAACAACAACAATCATCATAATGATATCAAGAAATCTAGCCTTTATTTTAGAATCATCACCCCACCCCATCCCGAAAAAACAAACAAACAAAAACAAAACAGCTCTAGCCACTCCCCCCCCCACCCCCCTCCCCAAAGAAAAATCAAAACAAAAACTTCAGTCATCTCTTACAATAAAAGTACTGTGAATACACAAATAAAATCCACCAAAATTCTGTAGTATTTCTCATCAGACTTCACAGGACCCTTCAAGCAATTTAGGCAGAATACCACTCTTTCCAACTTCTTAGTCGACTTCCTACCTCTCCCCAACCTCTTTTCTAAGACATTCCAAAACACTGGCAAGAACGCTCTCTCTCTCTCTCTCTCTCTCTCTCTCTCTCTCTCTCTCTCTCTCTCTCTCTCTCTCTCTCTCTCTCCCCCCTCCCTCCCTCCCTCCAATATTTCTGACATGTACGAATCCTATTCCTCTTAGTTACATTTCACAATCATAATCCACACCAGTCAAACCACAAAGGCAGAACGCACAAGAAAGCTGCAAAGTTAAGATGCTACAACATGGCACCAAAGTTTTGGAACAGCAGGTACTTACGGACCACATTCACAATCCCTGCCGGACGTTCCAGTCCCAAAATATGAAAGCATGCGGAAAATATCCTTTTCCAGCTTCCAAAACGAACTTATTTAAGCTGAATAAAAAATACCAGCCACGGAAACGACTTAATGACGGCCGAAAAGACCTAACTTCTGGCGACGCACGAAGCGAGGCAGTAAGCGCGCCTCGAACACCTCTCAGAAAAACGTCTGAAAAGAAAGTAGAGAATACCATGCACAAGCCATCAACAGGATCAGTCCATTCAACAAGCGTTGCGCACATTGTACTGAAGGGAGAGCTGTCTCACTGCTCCATGCCTATAGACGGGCCGAGTCCTCGTGGCATGAATTTCGTCATGTTCTCTGACTGTGGACATGCTAGCCATCCTGGAATGCGCACAGTACGGGGTGACACTGAGTCACAAACCTGATGACCTAATGTCTGTTGACCACCTCCACCGTATCTCCCAATGGCGATGCTCTACTTCCAAAGGGGGTTGACTAAGTCAACATCTTATCAGGCGGTAGGTGACGTTGATCACGGGCTCACCCCGTAAAACTTTCCCCCCGCCTGATCGACTCATGATGTTCAGAATATAGCCGAGAGCACGGGTCAAACCAGGGCTGAAGGTATGTTTTAAGGACAAAACTAGAACTAATTAACAAACAAAAATTCAAGTAAAAAGTCAAACACTAACTAATGTCTTAAATTAA
Organism: Conus canariensis; assembly: GCA_033310375.1. NCBI lineage: Eukaryota > Metazoa > Mollusca > Gastropoda > Neogastropoda > Conidae > Conus > Conus canariensis. The sequence continues at coordinate 74,896,253 of CM065714.1, read as the reverse complement.
TTTTTTTTTTTTAAATTAACAAATCTTTAAAGGATGAAAAACCAGTTTTCCTAAGCAACGTTTCAATTCAACTAAACGTTAATGATTCAACTTGAAAAACTGAAAGGGATCATTTCATACCGAACATGTGGAAAAAGACGGGTAATGAAGTCGGCAGTAAACCGTGTGCCTGGCTGCCATGTAAATCCCGACACTGAACAAGATGTTAAGTCTGACAGAACTGTCACTCACAACACGCTTCACAGGCCTGTTTCTCCTCCTACCCCTCTCTTTCTGAAGGAATAACATGACTCTTCAAAGGACTGAGGAAGGACTAAGCAGCCAGTCAACTCTGTTGTAGTCCAGGCATCATGTGGGATGAATTCCTCGGTCTGGACAGATTGGAAAGAGTTTGTTGTCTGTTCCACTGACCCCGTTCCTCCAGCAGAACGGCTGCCCAGCTTCTGCAGTTTGATTTCGTATTCGTGCTGACAAGCCGTCAACTGCGAAATGTCCGTTTCTCCAGCTGACCACTGGACTGTGACGTCGCTACTGGTTGGTTGCTTTAGCTGACTGCCATTGCCACACTGTTTTAGTACAGCCTCTGGGGGGAAATCGTGCGAATACCATACGCATTATTGTCTTCCAAACGATGCATTCCGCATATCTAAACGAGAGAGAGACAGACAGAGACAGAGAGAGAGAGACAGAGAGAGAGAGAAAGTGAGGTAGGGAGGGAGGGAGTCAGACAGACAGACAGAATGACAGATATGTGTGTGTGTGTTGTGTGTGTGTGTGTGTGTGTGTGTGTGTGTGTGTGTGTGTGTGTGTGTGTGTGTGTGTGTGTGAAATGCAAAGGAGAAAACAATACGGAGAAAGAATAGTTCTGTACTCTGTTGCGAGACTGTAAACTAGGCCTTCCAAAAAATCAATATATAAAAATCAACTTTCAAAACTCGCAGATGTTCACCAGCTCCTCCTCCTATCCTTCCCTTCTTTCGGACTGTATGCAAACCACCTTTCAATAACCCCCCCCCCCTCCCCCCGCACACACGCCCTCCAATTTTTTTTTCCTGAAGACGTGTAAACCAATTTTCATCAACGTGTGACCCAATATAAATTCAACTGAATGCTCTGTGTACGTGTGACCAGATACACACATTCAACTGAATGTTCAACATCTGACAGGAGCTTAACTGAGAACAAAAGGCATGCAAATGCACAACATTCATCTTTGTTCCTACCACCACCATTTGCTTCTGTTGACTTTGTCCACTTCAACCATACCATCTGCCGGTACCTCAACCCCCACCCCCACCCCCTCTCATGTACCTCATCCCCACTCCCTTTCCTTCCTTCTGTTTTGCGCATTTGTTCCTTTTGCCTCCCTGTGTTTTTCTTCCCTGTGTACTGCATTCAGAACGCAGTATTTATCTGCAAGTCAAAGCAGTCATTGAAGGCTGGCAGCAGAGCGCTGGACAACCCGGCAGACAGTCCAGCCAGACCCGGCCATGCAGACAGCCCAGCCACCCCCACCCTACCCACCCTGTGCAGTCGCACCACCCTGTCCCCCAACCTCTCATCCCTCTCTTACCCGCCCCCTTCTTTCTCCTCTTCTCTCCTTAGCACCCCACCCCGTACATGGTTTGGTTTTCCGATGCACACTCAAGACCGACCATACGCTTCAAAAGACAGGAGAACAAACGTTACAGCTGTTTTATGCCCTTTCGGTTATTGACAGTCAGTATATAACATTGCCCAGGGCAAATTTGGTTTTCGCTTTCTCCCCCTCTTTTCCTTTTTTCCCCGTTTTTTAATCCACGCAATTCCAAGGTAAAACTTCACGTTTGCAGCAATTCTCTAAAAACAAAGAAAGAAGGAAGTCTGCTGTTGTGACAGTGTTCTCCTCTTCCAGTGTGTGTACAGACCCATTCATCTGGTACAGCTTGATTTGGTGCAGGTATAATACGACACCAATGCTGAGCCTTGCTGTGGCACCTTTGCCACACTGAAGTTAACAGAGATAAGCAAGAGACCAAGAAATCGCATACGTACATGGACATGGACAAGCGCGTGCGCACACGCAGACACACGCGCGCGCATTATTTGGTGTGTGTGTGTAAGTGAGAGAGTCAGACAGACAGACAGAAGGACGGGCAGACAGAGAGAGAGAGAGAGAGAGAGAGAGAGAGAGAGAGAACAGACAGACAGAGACAGACAGAGAGACAGACAAGACAGAGAAATGAAATTCAGTTGTTCATCCATCTCAGCAAATTACTCAAGGCCATATTCACCCTAATCATCAGAACTAAAGACGTCATGCGGATGATCTACTGCACTGTATCTGACACGTCCTATGTTTCCTGGGAATCACTTCGCAATGACATCCTCTTGAAAAGTTGCATGTCCAGTCGGTTCCATTTAGGCCCGAGCTCCAGGATGAGTTGGCAGTCTGTATGATGCTTCATTACTTCTTTGTCCACGGGTTCACTTATCTGTCACTGGAAGCACGGGTTAATGGGATGATTGGAATATGGGTGAAGCCCAATCCTGCAGCCGAACTGCTGACGGGCAGAGGGCATCGACAAAGGAGAAAAACAACAAGTGAGAACTTTTTCTGGCACTGTAACTACCCACAGAGTGAAAAAGAAGTTCCCGTGTAACGTGAAACGTGTTTAATGAAAAAGTTTGGAACGACTGTTTAAAAACTATTAAGCACTTCATTTTCTTTTCATTTAATATGAAGGAGAAAAAAAAAAACTAAAAACTTTTAGAATACGTTTTCTTTATCGACTGACTCTGAAAAGATTTTCTTTCCAAGAAACAAACTTTACCCATGATCATTACAATTTCAACTGACAATTCAGACAGATTTTCTTCTCAACAAAATGCTACCAATGCACAATATTTTCCTCAGCAAACAAGTCTTTAAAAGCGATTCCTTCTGGGGGAAAATCACACAAGCAAACTGTTTGTCTAACATGTAACGGCTTTGAAAAGTTTTTCAACTGAATAGTAAATTCATTTTTCTTAACAAAAGATATCTGAAGAGGTTTTATGCGTTTTTATCAATTTTTTTTTTCAACAGACAAAAAAAAGCAACCAGACAAACAGAAAACCGCGCAATATGTTCACTCTTCTCCAAGATTCCGTTCTCTAAAGTTCTCTCACACGATGAGTGAGTTCTGGTTTCAAAACGGATGTTAAAAACATTTCCTTCTGAATCACAAGTATTATCCATGTGTGGTGTGTCCCTTATCTAACGATTCTTTAAATATTCTTCTAAACTACATTACACGTCTCCCCATTTACTAACATTCTTTCTCAATAGTCTTTTTCTTTCTTTACTCAAGGGGCCGTAAATGTGAGCAATAGCAGATGATAAAAATTGTTGTTCACCTAGCCATAGGTTGCCCCACAGTGTGGATGATGAAATCCCTTACAAGAACGTCTGATAGCCCTCTGAACTGGGCCACGAACTATTTCAGCCATCGTCGTCGGCAAAATAAACTGTTTCGATCACGGTGGGCTCAAATTTCACTTCATCTCCCCCAACGTTCAAGCCTCAACCATTGCCATCGCTTCTGAGACGGGTATGGGGTGGGGGTGAGAGGATGGGCAAACGGGTGGAGGAAGGGTTGGTTATCTGTCACGTGGTCACCGTCGTCTGCTGAACTGAATAATCTAGAGTTTCTTCTGTTTGCGGACTCCTTGACTTCTTGAGCACCAGGATGCGACTGATAACAATTGAAGTTCCCACACGGTATGGCGTTTCTGGTAACCATGACTCATCCATTAGCCCCTCTTCCTCTTTCTTTCTTAGTTCATTTGACACTTGTTCATTTTAAGTCACTCATTTATTTATTTATTTGACACTTGTTCATTTTAAGTCACTCATTTATTTATTTATTTATTTGACACTTGTTCATTTTAAGTCACTCATTTATTTATTCATTTGACACTTATTCATTTTAAGTCACTCATTTATTTATTTCATGATAGACCGGAAGGCTAAGCTTTCGGGAAATGGTATGGCTGGAGTGGAGTAAGGGTAAACGGGCAGGAAAAAGGGGTGAAGATAGTGGATCCCACTCGGGTCAAGAAGATCTACGCGGATCCTAGTCAGTTAACTGTCCTTTGTTTTATGTACAATACTTACAGACAAGGAGAAGACGGTGCAGCCTAATGACTTCAGAGACAGAGGAAAACCAGCACTGACACGTCACGGCACACGCCAACACTGAAAGGAGTGAATCCGCCGATCAGTGCTCCATTCACCGGCAACCTCTGTCATAGCCAGCCACTGGACCGCAAAGACAGTAGCCGAAGGCGATATGCGACTCTACCCACGGGACAGCTATTTGGGGATCACCTGTGCTGACCTTGTATTTTTCCGCAGTTCCACTGCATTATGTTGCGAATCAAAGGGCTCAATGCTAGTTGTTTTTTAAGATACTAAATTAAGTTTAAGTATCATAATAGTTATTCCGTAAATCAGGTTTCAAACTTGCTGGAAGATGCTGCGAATCAAGAGCTTAATGCCAGCTTTTTTTTTATTATACTAAATTCAGTTTAAGGGTCGTAATACTTACTAAGTAACTTAGGGTTGAGGTCATTTTTAAGGGGCAGTTTAAGCAGATTTTTTGTTAATGTAATTTTTCAAAACTCAACGCGCCCTATTCAACTGTCATACTTGTCCACCGTTGAGCAGCTGGATTCGGGACGAATCTATCGATGTGCATCATGTATGGCTTCCCAATCAAGGCCAATATGTATTCAATTAAGCATGATCTTAAACAAACGCACCTTGACTAACGAGGCAAGCTGGTCAGGTTCGTTTACGTTAGACGAAGGCCGAGCTCTACAAAGCAGAATCACTAATTACTGAGATTTTTGTCAACTGTGTTAGTATTTTACAGTGGATTAAGACGGGTTGGTTGGCTGGTTAGTTTTTGAAGGAATGGTGGTATCGTGCTTTCTTCTTCTTTTTTCGGTGTGGGAAGGAACGGGGGGGGGGGTCAGAAACTATGATATTCAGATGACACAGCCCCCTAGAACCGAAACATTACCTATCATAATAAACACAAACAAACAAAACAGTTCTACCAATGGCACTTCAACAACACTCTTTAGTTTTAGGTCAAGAAATACTAACATAATTTATACAGGAAAGAAATGACCGGAGCGTGCCTTTTCCTCCAAATGACATTTCCTTTAAATGACACAGCCAACGACATTTCTTCAAAACACCACAAACAGCTAAATGTCCCCCCCCCCCCCCCCTTCTCAACCCTCACCCCTTCTTCCCCCCCCCCTCTCTCGCTCTCTCTCTCTCTCTCTCTTTGTCTGCGCGCGTGCGTGCGTGTGTGTGTGTGTGTGTGTGTGTGTGTGTGTGTGTGTGTGTGTGTGTGTGTGTGTGTGTATGTGTGCGTGCGTGCGTGCGTGCGTGCGTGCGTGCGTGCGTGCGTGCGTGCGTGCGTGCGTGCGTGTGTGTTGTGTGTGTGTGTACGTGAACCCATAAGACAGAAGAAGAAGAAGAAAGAGAAGACTGGAGGGAGAAACAAGCAATCAGGTCGGATGGTAGAAAAAAAAAAGGGAATGAGAAATATATAACAACACGTAGAACTAAGGGTAAGAAAATAGGAAAACTGAGGGGGCACGCCCCCCTCCCCCCCCCTCTCTCTCTCTCTCTCTCTCTCTCCCTCTCTCTCTGTCACACACACACACACACACACACACACACACACACACACACACACACACACACATTAATCCTTCTAAAATTTTGGAACTTACAGGATGTACATGTGAAGAAAAAACTCTAAGTGTCGATCAAACACTAAACTTTAACCCCCCCCCCCCCCCCCCCCCTGCAGTTAGTGTAATTCCAAGCTTAACGTCGATATCCATCAAAGGTGATACAGAGAACAGGTGAGGAGACCTACACGCGAAGAGCGCGCATGAAACATCTCTAAAAACTACACTGCATCTCCAGAACAACAACACGCTCAAGAAGGGCAGCGTGAAAGACGAGGTGAACTTCCTGTTAGCTAGCCTAAGACTGTTCAGAACAAGTTGTCGACAGGTCGAACACACGGCTGGGTCGTTGCAGACGGGCAGGGAATAGATGCCAAAAGACGGGCGACGAAAAATGCCCATGTTATGCTGGATGCCTGCCAGATTTCGAACTCCAATGGTCTGACTGCCACCTCTGCGCTCTACCGCCGAGCCAAGCCCGCAACAGACCCACAACCACTCTGTAACACCAACACGAAATGTCGGACAGGAAGGTATGGGGCGACAGGAAAGGATACGCACTGCACACTGTATCACTATACTGCTGCACTCTCTCACCATCACTAGTCATGGCCAGCTCAACCAGACAGACGCGGAAGGAGAGATATCCTTCGGAAGAAGAAGGAGAAAATCTACACTAAAATCTAAAATGGATACTAATATACATGCAATACACAGAAACGGATGAAGTTGAAATCCGTAACGGGCTTTCCCGTTCTGCGCCACCAACATCCAAGATCTGTTAGGGAGAGGGAAAAGACGGGGGTTAGGAGATGAAGGAAGGGGGCGGTTGGGGGTGGGGGTGGGGGTGGGGGGCGCCAGAGACTGTATGTGTACAACTTGTTTGTGTGCGTGCATGCGTTGAGTTCATAGTGGCGTGTTGCCGGCGTCTCAGTTGCGTGCGAGCGTGCGTTGGTGCATTTCATTCGTGGTGGTGCGTGCGTGGTGTGTGTGCGTGCGTGCGTGCGTGCGTGCGTGCGTGCGTGCGTGCGTGCGTGCGTGTGTGTGTGCGTGCGTGTGTGTGTGTACATGTGTGGTGTGTGTGTGTGTGTGTGTGTGTGTGTGTGTGTGTGTGTGTGTGTGAAATACCTGGCGTAACTTGAGAAACGTATGAAGTTGAACTCCGTGACGGGCTTTCCTGTTCTGTGCCACCAACGTCCAAAATGTTAGTTTTACGGCACTATGGCTCTAGTACGAGCAGAAATACTGTTGATGCGAAGCCTGGCTCTGGTGTGCGTGTGCGTGTGCGTGTGTGTGTGTGTGTGTGTGTGTGCGTGCGTGTCTACGTTACGTGTGGTGTGTGCCTCTGTGTGTGTGTGTGTGTGTGTGTGTGTGTGTGTGTGTGTGTGTGTGTGTTCCCTCCCCCACCCCCCTCATCGAAGTTGGCGTTGAAAAGAGATCGGTAAAATCGGCCATGCTGTAACTATTCTGCCGCGGACTCTCCACTTTCACTAGCCCAGGGAAAAAAAAAAAAAAAAAACACCAATGAGACAGACACATATAGGAGACTGACCTAGCACAGATGACCGACATGATGACTGTCGCCAACGTGGTGCTTGTTCTGCTTTCATCATAGCCAACCAGACTTTGACGTAAACTGGGTCAATCATCTATGTAATCTGCCATCATCTCTTTCGCCACCATCCCTATCTCATTTCTTCAGCTAGGAAATAATACGAAATGCAAATGCACGAAGTGGGGAAGAGAGGGGTGGGGAGAAGGCGAGGGTAAATATGGGGGTTTGGTAAGAAAGGAAGGGGGACGGGAGGGGGGGGGGGCGCAGAGAATGTATGTGTACAACTTTGTTTGTGGGCATGCATGCGTTGAGTTCACACGTGTGTGCGCGTCTCTGTGCGAGCAAGCGTGCGTGCGTGCGCGCATTCGTGCGTGCGTGCGTGCGTGGAACGTGCGTGCCTACGTGTGTGTGCGCGTGTGTGCGCGCGCGCACGTGTGTGTGTGTGTGTGTGTGTGTGTGTGTGTGTGTGTGTGTGTGTGTGTGTGTACGTGTGTGTGCGTGCGTGCGTGTATGAAATGTCTGGGTAACTTGAAAATAAAAGTGATGATGTTCCTAATGATGAAGTGTATCATCTCTCTCTCTCTCTCTCTCTCTCTCTCTCTCTCTCTCTCTCCACCACACACACACCACACACACACACACACACACACACGCACACACGCACACGCACACACACATACACTAACCCTTCTAACATTTGGAATTTACAGGATATACATGTAAAAAAAAAAACTGTAAGCGTCGACCAAAGACTTCAACTTTTACCCCTCCCCCCCCCCCTCCCCCTTTCTATGTGTGCGTGTGTGCGCGCGCACGTGTGTGTGTGTGAGTGAGTGTGAGTGTGAGTGTGTGTGTGTGTGTGTGTGTGTGTGTGTGTGTGTGTGTTGTCTGTCTGTCTGTCTGTCTGTCTGTCTGTTTTAAGGTGGGGCTTGGAAAGTGTTGTTGTGGTGTGTGGCTTGGAGGGGTGTGGTGGGGGGGGGGGGGGGGGGGCGTTGAGAATGGGCGCGATTCCCAACACTTTTGACTTCCACAAACTATCAACACCTGCATGCTGCGAAAGAACAAAACAGAAGAAAGATTCTCCGGACCCATACCAACAACAATGTCAACAGCACATTCGGCAGCGATATGAAGATAACACGGCGATGGTGACGCCGAGGACAAGACAGCGACAAAAAGACGCGAAGGAAGACAAGGAGTCAATGGCATCAGGCAGATGACTACGCTTAGCACCGTCTGAATAGGCTTGGCAACGACACGAGTCTGTCGCAGATCAGGACGGTCACGGCGAAAACACAAACTTCACACACACACACACACACACACACACACACACACACACACACACACACACACACACACAAAAGACAACACCAACAACAACAACAACAACAACAAAAAGGAAAGGAAGAGGAAAAGCAACAGTGAAACAAAGACAGGGAAGAACGAAGAGAGGAGGAATGACAAGAATGACGACGAAAAAGAACAAGAGACGATGATGAAATATAATTCAACAGCTGCGAATACTCTGGAATGCCACAATGCGCTTCGTGGAGGAGCTCCAAAGGATGAAGGAGGAAAAGCAGGAAAGGCGAAATGATAAAGCAGATGGGAAGAAATGCGGCCAAGGTAACGAAGGCTGGAAGGAATGCGTGAAAAATCAGCAAGCAGTAAAGAAAGATAAGCAAGGAAGGGAAAAGGGGAAAGGGGATTACGACAAGGCAAGATGGGCATGTATGAAAGACAGGAAGGAGGCAGAAAGGAACAAAGGAAAATACGATGGACAGAAAGATAAGACAGGAGGGGAAAAAAAAAAAAGTCGGAAGGAAAGAAAGGTAAGGATGGAAGGAGGGCAAGACAGACGAGGGAGGTAGAACGGGGGGATGGACAAAAATAAGGAACAGCGCGAAGATAGGGAAGGTCTTCATGTAGGAAAGATTCGCAGGAAGAAATCTGGCGAACATGAAGTGGAAATGATTATAAATCTGATTTCCCAAAAAGAGGGGGAAATAAGAAAAAGATACGGCATGAGTCAAATACAAAAAAGGTAAGGAAGACAAGAAGCAATATGGAGGGGGGGGGGGGGGGGGGGGGGGGGGGACGAGGGATAGAGAAGAAAAAAAAATAACGAGGACAGGAGGAAAATAATGAGGACAGGGGAAAAATAAGGACAGGAGGAAAATAACGACAGGAGGAAAATAACGAGGACAGGAGGAAAATAACGACAGGAGGAAAATAACGAGGACAGGAGGAAAATAACGAGGATAGGAGGAAAATAACGACAGGAGGAAAATAACGAGGACAGGAGGAAAATAACGACAGGAGGAAAATAACGAGGATAGGAGGAAAATAACGAGGACAGGAGGAAAATAACGAGGATAGGAGGAAAATAACGAGGACAGGAGGAAAATAACGAGGATAGGAGGAAAAATAACGAGGACAGGGGAAAATAACGAGGATTGGGGAAAATAACGAGGACTGGGAAAAAGAATAACGAGGATAGGGAAAAAACAAGGAAAGATCACAACGATCGGAAGGAAGGAAAGATACGGATGATGGGAAAGCAAGATAAAAGAAAACAGGAAGGTATGATGGGAAAAAATAGAAGCGGGGAGGAAAGAGAGAGGATGTCGAATGAGGAATGCTGGGGGGGGGGGGGGGGGGGGGGGGGGGGGGGGGGGGGGGGGGGGGGGGAGAGGACATGGATGAAAGGACATCGAAAGAATAAGCAAAAAACACAAGAAGTGAGAAGGGATTAATGAAACACAGGGAAAGTAGGAAGGATGAATATGGTTGGAAGTGAAAAATAAACTGTGAGGAAGGAAGGCTTGCAAAATATGAAAGGAAAGACCAACAAGGGAAATGGAGGGGGGGGGGGGGGGGGTAGGAAGCAAGGACAGAAGAAAAGATAAGAAAACAGGTCAGAAAGATACTAAAAGGAAAGAACAAATCACGGCCCAGAAGGAATTTTTAAAAAGATAACGAAGGAGGGGAAAATAAGGACGGACAGAGGCACAGAAAGATCTCAACTGAAAAGTAAAGACAGGAAAGCAGGAAAGAAAGACCAGGAAAAACAGAATGGTAAGAACTAAAGACCAGGAAAAACAGAATGGTAAGAACTAAAGACCAGGAAAAAAAAGAATGGTAAGAACTAAAGACCAGGAAAAACAGAATGGTAAGAACTAAAGACCAGGAAAAACAGAATGGTAAGAACTAAAGACAGAACCAGAGAAAAACAGAATGGTAAGAACTAAAGACCAGGAAAAACAGAATGGTAAGAACTAAAGACCAGGAAAAACAGAAGGTAAGAACTAAACAGGAAAAGAATGGTAAGACTAAAGACCAGGAAAAACAGAATGGTAAGAACTAAAGACCAGGAAAGCAAAAACCAACGGGAAGATTTCATAAGGCAAGAATCCCAGTAAAGATCAGAAAAGAATGAAAGAACAGGAAAGGAAGGAATGGCGGGTGGGAAGGAAAGATGAGGGAGGAAAGAAGGAAAGATCCGGAGAGAATAAAAGAAAGGCAGAAGAAAGGAGACTATCAGAAAGAAAAGAAAAGTTAGGAAAGGTAAGGAATGAAGGAAGTCAGAATTGCCATTCACATATTCAACGATGAAACAAGCTACGGAACATATGCCTCTCCCCCCCCCCCCCCCCCCCCCCCCCCCCCCCCCCCCCCCCCCCGGTTTGTTGATTCAGTCATTTTTACAGAAGCGTAATAATGGATCTCAGACAAACAACAACAACAAAAACAAACAAACAAAAACGTAAATAAAAGAAATTAACGAATATATGAATTAACATGAAACTTTTGATTGTTTGATAAATGAATACATTTACTGATAGTCAGACACAGAGAGAGAAACAGACAGATAGAGAGATAGACAGACAGACAGACAGACAGATACATAAGAGCCATAGACAGATATATAGACAGACAGATACATGAGACTTAAATGGATAGACAGACAGACAGACAGACAAACAGATTGATAGACAAATGGAAATTTTAAACATTTTTTTTTTTTTAATGAAAGCGAAACTGCAGGGTCGAACAAGAGCGGGTAAGACAGGAGGGCGGGGGTGAAGGAAAAAGGGGGTGGATGGGGATTGCAGGGGATGGGGAGGGGGAAGGGGAGGACGAACAATGACCGACTCGTTTCAACGCCTCACCTACTCCAACTTCTCCACCGGGGGTGTCTCAGGGTCCTCTGGAACCATTCCAGCTAGGCAGCCAGCTTCTCACTACGCGGCGAGCCGCAGAACCCTCACAGCACGGAATGCGAAAGACAGCAAATCAACCCACAAGTCGTCCGTCCCACGGACGTCACCACACACACACACACACACACACACACCACTCACACACACGCGCGCGCGCGCGCGCGCGCACACACACACACACAAACACACACACACACACACGCGCACACACACAAAGGTCCACCACTATCGCTGTCGCCGTCGTCGCCGCCACCACCACCGCAGCGGCCGCGTTCCCG
>CM065714.1:74869458-74879458 GCA_033310375.1 Conus canariensis | reverse complement strand
CACGGGAATACAGGAGACTGTGTGACATCAACCATCATGACATCACTCGGAACCTGGTCAACGGACACTGAAGTAATGGCCGTTGCCAAGCGTTTGGACTCCACAATGTGACTGTACACATAGTGAACACAGCAGAACATGGCTTAGACACACACCTGACAAAGGCAACGCGAAGTGCCGAAACAAATGGACTCGTTAACTATTTGTGGACACTCTACACTGGTCTTTTCGTGCAAAAACAAACACCGAGGAGATTGGGAAAGCTGGTAAAAATGTAAAGATGAGAAACGTATAAAGACGGGAATCATAGTACGCGGGCAGAAAGGAAACAGATGGGTAACGTGTAATGTAATAAATGTCTGATTTTCCTACCTATTACTGTTATCATTTTATCTGAGAGAGAGAGAGAGAGAGAGAGAGAGAGAGAGAGAGAGAGAGAGAGAGAGAGAGAGAGAGAGAGCGATTACAATAGTCATTTAAAAAAAAACATGCATCTGGGGCATCTGGGTCCCATTACAAAAAATCATCAAACTCTCCTCTCTGTCTCTTCCCCCCCCCCCCCCCCCACCCCCCCGTCTGTCTGTCTGTCTGTCTCTCTCTCTCTCTCTCTGTCTCTCTCTCTCTCACACACACACACACACACACACACACACATATATATATATATATACGTGCAACTAACTATCTGTTTTTCAGACTGTTTTCTTTTCGAGAGGGTGGGGTGGAGTGGGATGGGTAGGGGTGATTCCGAACCCGTGGTGTAATTCCCCTACCCCGCCCCCCCCCCCCCCACCCCCCCACCCCCTTTCATTGCAAAGACATGCATAAGCGATAACAGGAGAGAGAAAAAAAACATACAAGAAAGCTGAAATTCCTGTTCACAAGTGCATAAAGACAGTGACACGTACGTTCCACAGGCAGCGACTATGTTTCTACTCGTGCACCCTTCGTACCCCTTCTCACCCACTTACCCCGCGCACCAAGAGGGGGAGCATGTGGGGGCATCCGTGGGAATGGAGCACAATGGAGGGGGTGGGGGGAAGGGGGGGGGGGCAGGGAGAGCGGGGAGTGAATGGGAGAGGGAAGGATGATGACATTCATCGGGATCGACAAAAGCGAACGCTAAGCTGCGGGCCAAACACCCCACACACACACCCTTGTTGCCGAGCCAAGGAGCAAGTAGTGAAGAAATGGCTCCCGATAAGGGGCGTCGACAGTCTTATAAATATTTCACATCCTTATTCACATGCTGTTACCATTCGACATCGACATTGTTCGTATATCGGGCGGTGTACAGTGCAATTTGATTCGTAAATAAATCATATGCAAATAAATCATGACACACGAGGACAAAAAAAGAAAAATCTCAGTATGTAAAGAATGCAAAGCAAACCTAAATAATTCATGGCATATAAAGATGCATGACATACCTCAATGAAAAAGGCATCGGGAGAGCTCTGACCTCCACAAAGGTCGAACTGTCCTCGTAACCTTATGTTCCGCATCCAAATCCATCGTCTCTCTCTCTTGACACATCTTCAAAACCATCACAGATGCATCAAAACTGGACCTATCTGAATCCTCAACGTCCCCGAACAGCAGGTGGTATCTGCAGGTTTCTAGCTCAATTTGGTACTGTGCAGTTACCGGATATAATTCGATCCCCCCCCCCCCCTCCCCCATTTCACTCCTTATGTTCTTCTGCTCACTAGCTCCGTGCTGCAATCCGGATTCTCACCAAAATCTTGCAACTTCGTAGATACTGACATATAATAAGTCTGATTTTCTTGATTTTGGATTTATGGATAATAACATGTTATTCAAATCCTCAAATTATAAGATGGGGGATTGGGGGGTGGGGGGGGGGGGCTAAATAAGCACCAAATAACCAAACACCACGTATGGTGTGTGCTGACTTATCTCCCTGTCGTGTGTCTACGAATCAAAAAAGAAAAAGAAAGAAACAAAGAAAAAAGAAAAAGAAAGAGGGGAAAAAAGGAGAAAAGAAAAAAAAAGAAAGAATTAAAGACAAGGCGAGTGTGCCAAACAACGGTTGGTTTACAGACCAACGGAGCTGACCACTCGGGTGATTTTCAGTTTATATTTCCTTGGCGTCTTTTTGAAATCCCAGTCCCCAAGCACAACGTTCATGTGCGATTTTCTTTCCCGCCTTATCCTCCACACCGTTTACGTTGTGCGCGAGCTAAACACTGCGAAGTCCGTCCCGTCCTTGCGTTTGTGGGTCCGTCTGTCTGGCAAGGGCCCACAGCCAAAAGTTTGGAGCGTTCGGCTGCGGGGGAGTGCGGTCATGAGTTCGAACCACTCACGGGATCGGATTTCTACAGCTTAAAAACACACGCCTCTTAAAAGAGTTCCCGCGCTTTGAAACTCTCTTTTCACCAAGCAGTAGATGGGTCTCTTGTTTCAGTTTTGGGGGAGGAGGACACGCCAGACGTTGGTGTTAACACGGCGAGTCTGTTAACCCATCACTGGCCTTTAGTCTTGATTTTTTCACCAGTCCGCAACATAACTTTAAAAAGGTTACAGTTACACTCTGATTTAGACAGAATTTCAACAGCAACATGATACACAAACATATCAGAAAAGCAACAAAATACTTACAGCGTTCTTGGACATCACACCGACCGTTACATTACTGAACATTCCACAAGAGCAGTTCAAAAATATATTCTCTTCATGATTACCAAATTGTCTATGATCTGTCTATGATCTCATCAATGTCGACGTTATCCCCTTACTACTGTCATAGCAGTTTGATCTTTGGGTGCATCCCCATTCAATCCCACAGCGTTGATTGCTGGCTCAACACCTTCCAGTGTTTCATTAAACACAAAGTTTGCTGGTTCCTCAAACTGGGAAAGAAAAAACACACCGAAAAGGAAAGAAACGTTAAACACTAAAGCAGTTCTTCCTCGTAGAATGCAATGGCGCGCAGGGTTTGCGTCCCGCTCTCGCCTTCTTTTTTTTTTTTTTTTTTTTTTCTACTAATGTACTTTTTTTTTCCAGGCTCACTCTTCGCTGACACCAAAGGACTGTAATTTTCTCCTACGATGATGACAAAACGCCTCTAGTATTGACAGACAGTAGCTGCGTAGCCACAGGTATAAGAAGATAATTTATTGGCGGAAAGGCCAACGAATAATTTAGGAGTGTCTTTCCGTCATGATCTTCACTTACTTTGTTCGCCTAACTTCTTTCCGTCTGCAGGTCATTTTCTCTTGCATGTGACTATGCGGCCACTGCCTTATTGAACAGTGGCGTGTCTCAAATTAAGTACATTATAACACATCTTTATCCATCTTTATGGTCAGATTTGGGGCACGTTAGCAAAGACTCGCGCCTTGGTAACATGGCTGCTCACTAACAAACCGGCGGTGACTACTGACGAAACTCGGCAGGAGTCGAAAGCTAAAAAAACCAGGCGCAAGGAGCAAACTGAAATCAAATAGTTCACTCCGCAAGTCAGAATTCCGTGCTCTCTACAATATGACATCACGGACTTTATTGTTCCACACATTTCATTCTCCGTTCTCAAGAGGGAAAAAGTCAGGGGCAGAACGGTTGGAAAACGGGGGGAGAGGAGAAGGGACGGCGGGCAAACAGAGGGGAGAAAGAGAAAGCTCATGGAAGAGGAGAAAAAAGTAACAATGACTGAAAGAAAGCAACTCAAACACAGATGAGCTAAGAACCTGGCCACGTTATGCACGGCACAGCCTTGCTCCAGTGCGCTCGGTCCGTGCCGCTGTGTCTGCAATAAGCACGCACGCGCTACTGCTAATTACACTATCCTTTTTCTTTCCTCCATCCTGCTTTCTTTTTCTTCAGCAAACAAACGTCATTCTCCGGTCTCGCCTCTTTTATTCAAAGAAAACAACAACAAACAAACAAATACAAAACTCTGCTGCTGTGGAAACAAAAGTTAACAGATTTTCTTTCTGAAAACTTGCTTTTTCATCTCATGTATGCTACAAATACTAGCGCGCGCGCGCCTTCACACACACACACACACACACACACACACACACACACACACACACACACACACACATAGATGGGAACGAGATGAGGAGAAAAAGGGGTATGGGACGGAGGGTTTGATGTCAGTTTTGGATGTAAGAATGAATGCAAGAGAATGCACACTCATGGTTACAACCTATCTTTTTGCGAGTGCACTCGCGGGTATGCGCGCGCAAAAACACACAGATACACACACACCCGTGCGCGCAAATACAAAAAGACATTTTGACCATGAGTCTGCATTCTCTTTTATTCGTTCTTTCAACCGAACATCCCCCCCCCCCCCCCCCCTCATCCTGTCCCAATCCATTTAATGTGTGTGTGCGCACGCGCGCGCGTGTGTGTGTATGAACGTGCGCGCGTGCGTGGCGTGTCTGCTTACGTGCGTGCGTGCGTGTGTGTGTGTGTGTATGTGTGTGTACAGGAGTGTGCGCAGGAGAGCTCGCGTGAGAGTCGAGGCAGCAGGGTGCTTACGAAGAACCACCATGGCGGCCAAGGTTTTCTGTTTGAGTAATGTCTGTGCATGGCGATGCATACGTGACCAGACTGCATCAGCCCGGCGGATTCCAGCATTGTCTGTCGCCTGACACGAGTTCGCCGAGTCAAGCGGACCTTAGTTAGGATAGAGGGCACTGAGAAATCAATCAACCCAGTCATCTCCCCTCCCTTTTCCCCTGCCCTTCGAGAAAAGAGGATAAGTTACACGCCATCACACTGAGTGCGCTCGCGTGACTGCTGTTACAATGCTGTTTGGTCATCCATATCAAAAAGTAAAGAGTGTGCGTGCGTGCGTGCGTGCGTGTGTATGTGTGTGTGTCTGCATGCGTGCGTGCGTGCTAGGGTTGTTAAGGGTTAGAAGCCAGTGAAGAAATCTGCGACTGTGTACAGCCGTTACCTTTTCCCAGGCACCATCAAGTGTAACGCCCTCTGCTTGGTGCACGAAACAGAATCTGCACTCTCTCTTACCGTTCAGTTTGGATTCCTCTCTCCCCGCTGCCAACTCGTCCTCATATTAGGAATCGCCAACCAGTACTCGTACCCATCACGCACGGCCGTTCGGTCCACACGTGACACATGTCTCTTGACATGTTACTTTAACTGGATGATAAATTTCAACTGCGGGGTTTTTGTTTTGTTTGGCCATTTCACCGAGATTAGAATTAACTGCTGGTGCATGACGATGCTGAAACTTTCAGCAGCGACCCTTCTCCCTGTTGATCCGTCCTTGTGAGGCCGACAGGCCGGTCTCTCTTCCCAGCCTGTTTTCACTCCGATCAGACCGACAGGCCGGTCTCTCTTCCCAGCCTGTTTTCACTCCGATCAGACCGAGAGGCCGGTCTCTCTTCCCAGCCTGTTTTCACTCTGATCAGACCGAGAGGCCGGTCTCTCTTCCCAGCCTGTTTTCACTCTGATCAGTTTTTGCCCAGTCGACCACACAGGGCCTGTCAAGGCTGCACCCGCATGGAGAGGGAGGGGAGCGGGGCGGAGAGGATGGAGTCCTGTCCAGTATTAAACACAATGGAACAAAGGCAAATTACACACCTGTCATTCCTAGCTCATCTCTTGACAACCTTCAGACAGACAGAAACTCATCTCTTGACAACCTTCAGACAGACAGAAACTCATCTCTTGACAACCTTCAGACAGACAGAAACTCATCTCCTGACAACCTTCAGACGGATGGAAACTCCTCTCCTGACAACCTTCAGACAGACGGAAACTCATCTCCTGACAACCTTCAGACAGACGGAAACTCATCTCCTGGCAACCTTCAGACAGACGGAAACTCCTCTCCTGGCAACCTTCAGACAGACGGAAACTCCTCTCCTGACAACCTTCAGACAGACAGAAACTACGCCGTGCTGAGGTGCCAGACACTGATTTTTTCTTTTAATGCTCCTGTTTGAAAAAAAAAAAAAAAAAAAAAGCAAAATAAAACAGGACGACCTATCTTTTAAATGCAACAAAACAAAAAGAAAAACATCAATATGGACAAACAGACACCGCCATGATGGAGAGACAGGTAAAGTCCACATTGGGCAGTGTGTTTACAGTCTCACTATCTGGTCGCCGGACTAAAGTCTCACTATCTGGTCGCCGGACTAAAACAATAATCATAAAAAGCTGGCATCTTCTCAGCTGAGAGAGAGAGAGAGAGAGAGGAGAGAGAGAGAGAGAGAGAGAGAGAGAGAGAGAGAAAGAGAAAGACTCTGAAATTGTAAGGCCACCGACCTGTATACAATAGGTACACGTTTGCTGTGAATAAAATGAAAAACACGTACGTGTCATCAACAAAAGGAAGCAACTTGTTCTCAGAAACACACAAGCAAACAACTGCAAGGGAAAATGATTCAAGGAAACAAACCAAGATAAACAAAAATACTTTCACTAGCGTTTGCAACCAATCACAACACATATTCATATATCTAGTTTCCGTTCAAAAGTTCATGTCTAGTTTTCAGTACATAAAAGATACATATTGCCAAATTTCTAAGGATCAACATGTTTTCAGACTGCATCAAATAAGCTAAACAATCGCCATTTCGATAGGAAAAGAATCTTGGTAAATATTTTTCTCGCAAACATCAAGTACTTCAGACATTCAAACAAGAAATGAAATTCGTTTTCATTTCTATTACAAAATGGACAGCTTTTTTTTTTGTTGTTGTTGTTGTTCGTCGTATGTTATTAATTCTTAAATCGCATAATCCCAAACGAAATCTTGTAAGAGAGAGAGAGAAAGAGAGAGAGAGAGAGAGGGGGGGGGAGGGAGGGAGGGAGGGAGGGAGGGAGGGAGAGAGAGAGAGAGAGAGAGAAAGAGAGAGAGAGAGAGGGAGCAAAGGCCGTCCAAAGCAGACAGGATAACGGGCCACAAAGTGGCAGAAAACTCACTGGACGGCATGAAGACAGCCAAAGATGTCCCCCCCCAAAAAAAAGTAGTCGAAAAGAGCTGAAGAAAAGAGGAAATGCCTAGCACGGAATTTACGAATGACGGACACAGAGTCTGGCACCGAATGACGGACACAGAGTCTGGCACCGAATGACGGACACAGAGTCTGGTACCGAATGACGGACACAGAGTCTGGCACCGAATGACGGACACAGAGTCTGGTACCGAATGACGGACACAGAGTCTGGCACCGAATGACGGACACAGAGTCTGGCACCGAATGACGGACACACAGTCTGGCACCGAATGACGGACACAGAGTCTGGCACCGAATGACGGACACAGAGTCTGGCACCGAATGACGGACACAGAGTCTGGCACCGAATGAGCCCATAGTCGCCCCACGGAGGGAAGGGAGGTGAAAAAGGAAGTGAAAGGGTACTGGGGGGTGGGTGACCACAGAAATGAAAGGCAAACCTCATTTACTAAGACTAACACCACCATACAAAGGAGAAACTGGCTTTCATATTCATTGTGAGCACACCAAAGGCCACTTTAATATGTGTTTGTGCGCAAACGCGCGCGTGCGCGCGTGCGTGTGTGTGCGTATGTGTGTGTGTGTGTGTGTGTGTGGGGGGGGGGGGGGGTGTGATATTATTGTTGTTGCCTTTGAGAAAAGGCGGTACCAGGTGACTTCTTGTTCTTATTGTAAAAAGCCATACAAAAGGCTAAGAGTGCATGGGTACACAAGTCTACCACGCCCCAGTCCAATGTATCGTCTCCCTGTCTCCTATCGGAAAGACCTTTCCTTTCTCTAATCACGATGACTGAATTCAAATTAGGTTTCAATGCCCAGCCGACCACACAGGATCTGTACAGAGTTGTCACAACATCTGGAGACAAGAAAAGGTCCAGTCCCGGAAAAGAAACAAAGAACAAAGAGCATCTCCATCTTTACATGAATGAACAGCGTGGTAGCCAACTACCGACATCCTTGAGGATGAGACCCGTACATGTTAAGACGCTAGCCATTCCACTTCATAATTTGCCCTTTCGCATGTGGGCATTTTGTTTGATTCACTTACCACCATAAAAAAATACGCTTATTTCGCTATTCAAGAGTTAACTGCCATACGTTACATCCAGCGAATGTCGACACAACGCGAAACTACACGGCCAATTTGTGTTGCACAGGGCGCCTCGTCTCCACGCGCACGCTGTGACTTTGAGTGGGGAAATTCTTCAGCAGCGGCGAACGGACTCCAAACTAAACACTTGTATTCCAGCAAACACTTTCCCCAAAACAAAAAGAATGCTACCGACATACCATATTGCTCGCATCCCTCTGTGCTGTGGGCTTGACCTACAAATATGTTCGGTGTGCCGGTGTGACGCTAAACTTGTACCCTCACCCCCTTTCACCCCCCCCCCCCCCCCCCCCCCACACACACACACACACACACACAGAGAGAGAGAGAGAGAGAGGCACGCATGCACGCACACACACAGACAGATATAGATAGGTAGATAGATGGGTAGATAGATAGACAGAAGACAGGTAGGCAA
Source organism: Conus canariensis (assembly GCA_033310375.1). NCBI lineage: Eukaryota > Metazoa > Mollusca > Gastropoda > Neogastropoda > Conidae > Conus > Conus canariensis. The sequence continues at coordinate 74,870,964 of CM065714.1, read as the reverse complement.
ACAGACTGGTTGATTCTGCATATCCTATATCACCCTGTAAGCCTCTTAGGCTTTTGGAGTAGTGTTCAGACTTAAATCTTAGGATTCAGGATTTTTTTTTTCTTTCAAAGTATACACTGACCAATTGGACAGTGAAGGAATAATCAATTCTTCAGTTTTGAAAGCCTCAACAAACTTAAGAAAATCAGATTGACTAGAAAAGAGGATGCAAATAGGCTTGCCTAAACTCTGTGTGTGTGTGTGTGTGTGGGTGGGTGGGTGGGTGGGTGGGTGGGGGTGGGGGCAACGAGACCCAACAAATACAGTCGTCAAAAGGGACGGCTGAACATGTTTTCAATAAATTTATGTTTGATGCTCTCATAACGCCATCTATGAGCGCGTCAAATGTTTACAATAGAAACACCAGATACAGTACTTTGAACAAACAATTGTAAGTATGAAGAGAAGACAAAGGCACTCTGTGTCCACTATCGGATCTATGACGAGGAAAAGGATACATACAGGGAGCTCACTCTTTTTTCATGTCAATGGTCGGTCAGGTTCACAGAGTCCCCAATCCACGTGCACCCGGGGCAAAGAACTCTGTCGACACCTGGACGCCCCCCCCCCCCCCCCCCCCCACTCCTCACTGCTGATCAGTCAGAGCAGAGAAGGAAAGCTAATCAATCTTTCATGTTATCAGACTAGACAAAATCAAGGAAATCACTTGTTTCTGGAATAAACTCTGAGTCACCTATGACATTTTTTTTTTTCAGCTGAACTTACTCCTAAAGACAAGAGAACTTCGCATCAACCGCGAACTACGTCAGTACGTCAAGTGCTAAAATATGAAATCATGAATAAGACAAAATAAACGAAAGGCTGAACACATGGGGGGAAATCGATGTCTTTGAAGGGACTGTATTGACTGGACGGGTGTGGCTATATAAACTAGCCTCAATCCAAATTCTGTAGACTGGTACTGTCTACGGAGAAAACTGCCCATCAGTTGAACTGAATATCCTTTAGCTCCAAGAGCCTTGTGACAGGGACTTGCGTATCTAATTTGTCTGAAGCAAAATTACAGTTCATGTATGACAATCTACTTGGCTCATTACTAACACTGAGTTCTATCAAATAACCACAGAATTTTGTCAGTACAACAAAAACAGCCCCCAACCCCACCCACCCCTACCCCAAACCCCCATCTCATCCTCCTTAGGTGATACAACTTACTGACTGAAGGACACAGTTTTCTTGACTAAACCTGAAAGAACAGATACTCCGTGGACCTGTCTTTTTTTCATGAATTTAAAACAACTAAGTAAAATAAAAAAAAAATAAAAAAAACTTGATAGGGGAATACACTTGTTTCTTAAGGATTTCGTTCCCATCAAATTTTCTCTAACATGACACGAAAATAACCGTGTGTAAGTGTAACACGTTCTTCCACGAGATTTTCCCCGCAGGATTAATTTTGGGGGGAAGTAAAAGTCATACGGTAACACCGGCCACGCTTTCTTCTGC
>CM065714.1:74861958-74866958 GCA_033310375.1 Conus canariensis | reverse complement strand
TGTATGCGTACGTGTGTGAGAGAGAGAGAGAGAGAGAGAGAGAGAAAAGAGAGAGAGACAGAGAGAGACAGAGAGAGAGGTCGAACGTGTATATGTATAAAGTCGAAACTGCTTAACTGCCATGCTAGGAATACAACAGATATGGATATGGTAATACAAAAAGCACATAGAATGACTTTTCCACCCGATTTGTGGCACGTTTCTCTCTCTCTCTCCCTCTCTCTCTCTCTCTCTCTCTCTCTCTCTCTCTCTCTCTCTCTCGTAAAGTAACTTTAAAGTAACTTTTTAAACGCTTTGCTTTGGGCTCCGGATCTCTTAATAGAGAGCACTACCTACTTAATAAGAAATACATAAATAAAATACAGTAGCCTTTATCTTCGCTTCGCCTGTAAGCAGTGTTCTAAAACCATGTACGGCTTCCGAGCCAAATCGGGCGTTGTGGGAAAGCTCCACTGCTTATGCAACATAACAGCCAAGACCGCCAGTGACCGGTAGCCGAAGGGATCAGCGGGCACAAGTTCCAAGTTCCAGATTACCGCCATGGCGTACGTGCGGCGTCCCCACGGACCTCTTCCACATGCACGAGATCTGTGGAAGTCCCCGGTGCCGGGTACCATGTGTCCCCCCCACCCCCACCCCCACCCCACCCCCGCCCATGTGTACCCTTCAGCTGATGTAACAATATTTGCTGACCTTCACACTGCCGTTCGTAAAATTTGCAAGAATCGCCTCGTCACTGTTATTTGACACAAGCTTATCTTGCACCAGCTGATGCTGTTTTACACTAGCTGATCGCTCTGAAATCTCCAACGAAAGCCAGGCACACCTTTGTTATCGTCAATCTTCTCTCTTCGAACGACACTGACGACCGGCGACAGTGTCCTGATAATGGTAGGTAATTACATCGTTGGCAGGGATTAGCATGGGTGTCATTTGGCACAGTATGCGTAGTACAAACTTCAAATCCTACGGGAACAGTGGGCGGGGTGGGAACAGTTCATTTCCTTTTGGCGTCCACCAATACAAAAACAAGTTCGAACAAGGTGGGTAAATAAACAAATCAGCCTTGCGGTCTGGCAATTATTCGCATCTTCTCTCTCTCTCTCTCTCTCTCTCTCTCTTCGTTTCTCTCCTACAAGTTAAATCGCAGACCCTGTAAAAACACACACACACCACACACACACACACATACAAATCGAAATCAACGTCTTTGTTAATCAAAGACAGAGATATGGGGCAGTGCCTTTTTTTCAATCTGTTTTTGTTACATTACTCCGATCTACTGAAAAACATAGCGAAGACAACAACAGCAAGACAGGAGAGTGGGGGTCGGGAGATGGGTATGGAAGAAGAAGAAAAAGAATAAAACCAAATGAATAAATGAATGAAAAAAGAAGTAAAGAAACAAGACAGGTAGGTGGGTAGATTCTTTCTTTCTTTCTTTCTGCATATGCAGGCTGATATTCCTGCGGACACTGCCTGTATAGACAGGTAGTGGAGTTTTGTGTGTATGACCGTTTTTTATCCCGCTATTAAGGCAGCCATACTCCATCGTCGTGGAAGGTGCATGCTATGTGTAACGTGTCATCCATACCAACGGCCAAACTAGCCTTCCCTTCCGAAAGTTGGTGATGGGATTTTACGTGTGGGCAAGATGTTGCGCGTGCGTTCACACACGGAGCCTCGGTTTATAGTCTCATTCGAAGGACTGTACGGGGAATGGAGTCAGAACCAATGTTAACTCTGAGGGAAAAATCCCCCTGTACCAAAATTCGAACCCGCAACCCCAGGATCACGAGTCTGGCGCTCTACCAACTGAGCTGTTCCGGCCCCCGGTGGATAGATCGACAGATAGACAAAAAGATAGATATATAGTTAGATGCATAGATACCTAGACATGCATGCAGGTAGACAGACAGATACTTCGACAAAAAGTGAAGATAAAACACTACCCCCTGCTGTTCACTTGAGTGTATTCTTTAAAACGCAAATTTACAACTCATAGCAGCTTCATTCATCTGGGACCGTAAACAACAAACAATCGCTCATAAAATTTAATTTCAACAATATAATGTATCATCAAGAACGAGAGTCTCTACACACACACACACACTCTTCTCTCTCTCTCTCCCCTCTCTCTCTCTCTCTCTCTCTCAACCCAAAGCAGTCTTGAAAAACTAGCCACCGACAAACTGTGTATTACAGCATTTCACTGACATCTCTTTTATGTGGTTTTAACGGAATCAGAAAGAGATGAGAAGACACAGAAAGCGAGAGCCGGGGATGGGGATGGGAGATACTGATGATGGATGGTGGGGGGGAGGGGGGGGGAGAGAGAGAGAGAGAGAGAGAGAGAGAGAGGAGGCGGGCGCAAAAACGGATTGTACTTACAATCATTACCCCCTACATACATAAATATTTTGCAAGTCTTTCGTGAATGGCACATTACTGGTAACGAATAACACACACACGTGAAAGGAAGGAAGGAAGGGAAGGTTTAAATAAGAAACGTGGCTACAACGGAAAAAAAAAGACTGGGGAAGGACAAAAAAGGATAGGAGGGGATGCAAGATATAGACTGGGGAAAAAGTAAAGAGGTCAGGAAAACGGGGGGGGGGGGGGGGGGGGGGGGGGGGGGGGGGGGGGGGTAATGGGGGGGGTGGGGGGGGTAAGTGGGGGAGGAGGGGAGGGAGACAAGGAGGGAGGAGGAAGAGAAGAGAAGGAAGAGAGGGAGGGGGAGGAAGAGAGAGGAGGAGGAGAGAGAGAGAGAGAGAGAGAGAGAGAGAGAGAGAGAGACAGGCAGACAGACAGACAGACAGACAGACAGATAGATAGACGAGACAGACAGACAGACAAACCGACAGACAGGGAGAAAGAGAGAGTACTAACAGACAGACAGAGACGAAGAAAAGTGCTGTACATGTAAAACGGTCCCTGATTATCTTTCGCACTCCATTGGAAGAGGTGACATAAAATGAATGGCATGTTCAGAGTGTGCACATGCATTACATCTCGTTCTGGTGCCAAGAACCGTCATTCCACTGATTTGGGCGGGTTATGGTTAAGGTAGGTTCACCGATTTCATAGATGTTTTTCCTTGTTCAGTCTGCTATTCCTGAGGACTTCTCGAGGAAAGTTCGATGTCCACAGACTTTTTATACTACCAAGAACTTCTGATGATTCTGGTCTTATCTGGGACCTTCGGGTCACTAACAGCTGCCCTGGCAATTCTGTTTCTTTCTGTTCTTGTGGTGATCATTGTTATCCCTCAAAATCAAATCTAGATCAATTTGCACCTTCCCTTTACCCCTACCTCGTTCTCTTCCATTTCCATGCAGACAAACTAAATGAAATCTTGTCTTGAAGGTAGTATCATCACAACATGTTAAATTCCAATTCCTGTCGTTAATCCTTTGACTACACATGGAGAGGAAGAGGGAAGGTGGTGGGGGGAGGGAGAGAAACTGTATGACTTGTTGGAAAACACACCTGTTGCACCTTGCCCTCTTGCAAACTATTCACTTTTACATGTAACATTCAGTTGCCGAGTCCCAAGAAAGCGTCCACTTGATTTTGTCAGGACAAGGTTTTCTAGGTGTTGTGTGTATTTTTTTAACATCCACAAACTTAGGGATGCCAGCAAAGCCATCACGTCTAAGCCTACTCCAATTCTGATATGTTAACTGCTCATCTGATATACTAGCTGCTCGCATTCTACAATATGAGGAACAAGTTACCTTTAAGACTAACTGATTGTCTAACCAAGCATGAAATCGTCCACATACACTAATGCCTAGCAAAGGCCCATTGGGGCATCAGTCGGTACTGCATATGAGGCCCCCATCCTCCCAGCAACATGAGCAAAAACATGGTTTCCTACAGCTAGTTTCAAACGACCCCTACTACCTGTAGCACGACATTCATAAAGGGGATGTTTCTTCAAAGTGCTTTTTCACAGCCGGTACATCAATCTTGCTGTCCACAGTCAGTAGGTTTAACCAAGTTGCAAACTGCCGGACATGCCTCAGTGGGCAAGAGTGTGAAGGTGTGAAGGAAGACAGACAACAATACAGTACAGCAAACAGAGTACAGCAAAAAGGATGGCCAAGAAGAAAAACATAAAGCGAAACACATTCAAACAAGTTTGGGCCATTCAGATACAACAGCAAGAGAGACAGTGAAGAGGTCCCTAGGCAAACAACACTACAGAACTACAATAAGAAGGACCAAGAAGAAAAAGAAGTGAAATATATCCAAACAAATTGTAAAAAAAAAGAAAGTGAAGAGGTCTTTTGCTAAAGTCAAATATGTCAAACCACTTGAATGTCCTGGTAACCAAATAGTATGATCACAACATGCACAAAGGAAAAGAGAAGTAACAGAGACAGAAGGGGAAAAGGGGTTGGCAAAAAAAGAAAGGAAAAGGGGGCAGGAGTACTGGCGAATGGGGAGAGGGAAAACAGTGGTTTTTCTAAAGCTGTCAAATCGAGTGATCCTTATTTAGTGATTTGCACACGACAAACACTGTATAAAAACCTTGTAAGGATGATACTTAAAAAAAGAAATAAGTGATCCATTTACTTAGTTTGGGAAAAATAAAAATCTGTCACAAAATAGTGTATTCTGGCACATATTTATCCAACACACCACACCCATCTATTTGAAAAGAAAAGAAGGAAGGAAAGAGAGAAAAGATGGTACAAAGAAAAAAGAAAGTATCAAAGAAAGAAAAAAACGTCGGGGTGGGGGACTGTGGGGGACTGTGGGGGACTGGGGGGGGGGGGGGAACGGGGGAAAGGGGGTGTATACAAAGGGTCAAATCACAATCAGAGAGAGGACATGAGACACTACATGGAAAACAGAACTAACTCATCTATGCAATAGAGAGAGAGAGAGAGACAGAGACAGAGACAGACAGACAGACAGACAGACAGACAGACAGAGAGAGCTAAAAAAAAAAAAAATTATCTGATCATGAATTAAGATTTTAGTCAGAGCCG
>CM065714.1:74839458-74856958 GCA_033310375.1 Conus canariensis | reverse complement strand
TTTGAACAAAAATTTTATCCACACTTGCTGGGTTCTCTGAATGTGTGCCAAGCGAATGAACAAATTCTGCAGTTGGATGTATGACCAGTCTACAAACTAATACCAGTATCAGAGGTTAGGGAGAAAGACCTGTGAGTGTGGAATAGGCGATCAGTGCACACACCAACAGAAGAAAACAGTAAAACACTCAACCCCGCCGAGCAACCATCCTCCCTCCCCCATCCCTCTCCCACCCCCAACTGCTCTCCTCATAACGACTACACATCCAGCAAAGTGGACGTCATAGGGTATGTCTCAGTGAACTGAATGTCTCCTGACGGATAACCTATTTGCTGAGGAGGAGGTGGAGGAGGAGGATATGATGATGATGATGATGATGATGATGAGGTAAGGTAAGGTAATATTGCTTAGATCCCAGCCGACCGCAATGGGCCATATCACAATAACACATGATGCAGTGAGGTGGTGGTTACTGAAAGAAGTGGGAGAGAACTGCAGTGAGGCTGGTTACTGAAAGAAGTGGGAGAGAACTGCAGTGAGGCTGGTTACTGAAAGAAGTGGGAGAGAACTGCAGCGAGGCGGTGGTTACTGAAAGTGGTAGAGAACTGCAGTGAGGTGCTGGTTACTGAAAGAAGTGGGAGAGAACTGCAGTGAGGCGGTGGTTACTGAAAGAAGTGGGAGAGAACTGCAGTGAGGCGGTGGTTACTGAAAGAAGTGGGAGAGAACTGCGGTGAGGTGGTGGTTACTGAAAGAAGTGGGAGAGACTGCAGCGAGGCGGTGGTTACTGAAATAAGTGGGAGAGACTGCAGCGAGGCGGTGGTTACTGAAATAAGTGGGAGAAAACTGCAGTGAGGTGGTGGTTACTGAAAGAAGTGAGAGAGAACTGCAGTGAGGCGGTGGTTACTGAAAGAAGTGGGAGAGAACTGCAGTGAGGCGGTGGTTACTGAAAGAAGTGAGAGAGAACTGCAGTGAGGCGGTGGTTACTGAAAGAAGTGGGAGAGAACTGCAGTGAGGCGGTGGTTACTGAAAGTGGTAGAGAACTGCAGTGAGGTGGTGGTTACTGAAAGAAGTGGGAGAGAACTGCAGTGAGGCGGTGGTTACTGAGAAGTGGGCTCTAGAGAACTGCAGTGAGGTGGTGGTTACTGAAAGAAGTGGGAGAGAACTGCAGTGAGGCAGTGGTCACTGAAAGAAGTGGGAGAGAACTGCAGTGAGGCGGTGGTTACTGAAAGAAGTGGGAGAGAACTGCAGTGAGGCGGTGGTCACTGAAAGAAGTGGGCTCTAGATAACTGCAGTGAGGTGGTGGTCACTGAAAGAAGTGGGAGAGAACTGCAGTGAGGTGGTGGTCACTGAAAGAAGTGGGAGAGAACTGCAGTGAGGCTGGTTACTGAAAGAAGTGGGGCAGAACAGCAGCGAGGCTGGTTACTGAAAGAAGTGGGAGAGAACTGCAGTGAGGCTGGTTACTGAAAGAAGTGGGAGAGAACTGCAGTGAGGCTGGTTACTGAAAGAAGTGGGAGAGAACTGCAGTGAGGCTGGTTACTGAAAGAAGTGGGAGATAACTGCAGTGAGGTGCTGGTTACTGAAAGAAGTGGTAGAGAACTGCAGTGAGGCTGGTTACTGAAAGAAGTGGGCTCTAGATAACTGCAGTGAGGCGGTGGTTACTGAAAGAAGTGGGAGAGAACTGCAGTGAGGCTGGTTACTGAAAGAAGTGGGAGAGAACTGCAGTGAGGTGGTGGTTACTGAAAGAAGTGGGAGAGAACTGCAGTGAGGCGGTGGTCACTGAAAGAAGTGGGAGAGAACTGCAGTGAGGCTGGTGATTACTGAAAGAAGTGGTAGAGAACTGCAGTGAGGTGCTGGTTACTGAAAGAAGTGGGCTCTAGAGAACTGCAGTGAGGCGGTGGTTACTGAAAGAAGTGGGCTCTAGAGAACTGCAGTGAGGTGGTGGTTACTGAAAGAAGTGGGAGAGAACTGCAGTGAGGCGGTGGTTACTGAAAGAAGTGGGCTCTAGAGAACTGCAGTGAGGCGGTGGTTACTGAAAGAAGTGGGACAGAACTGCAGTGAGGCTGGTTACTGAAAGAAGTGGTAGAGAACTGCACTGAGGTGGTGGTCACTGTAAGAAGTGGGAGAGAACTGCAGTGAGGTGGTGGTTACTGAAAGAAGTGGGAGAGAACTGCAGTGAGGTGGTGGTTACTGAAAGAAGTGGGAGAGAACTGCAGCGAGGTGGTGGTTACTGAAAGAAGTGGGCTCTAGAGAACTGCAGTGAGGCGGTGGTTACTGAAAGAAGTGGGAGAGAACTGCAGTGAGGCTGGTTACTGAAAGAAGTGGGAGAGAACTGCAGTGAGGCGGTGGTTACTGAAAGAAGTGGAAGAGAACTGCAGTGAGGAAGTGGTTACTGAAAGAAGTGGAAGAGAACTGCAGTGAGGCGGTGGTTACTGAAAGAAGTGAGCTCTAGAGAACTGCAGTGAGGTGCTGGTTACTGAAAGAAGTGGGAGAGAACTGCAGTGAGGCGGTGGTTACTGAAAGAAGTGGGAGAGAACTGCAGTGAGGCTGGTTACTGAAAGAAGTGGGGCAGAACTGCAGTGAGGCTGGTTACTGAAAGAAGTGGGAGAGAACTGCAGTGAGGCTGGTTACTGAAAGAAGTGGGGCAGACTTGCAGTGAGGCGGTGGTTACTGAAAGAAGTGGGAGAGAACTGCAGCAAGGCAGTGGTTACTGAAAGAAGTGGGAGAGAACTGGAGTGACGCTGGTTACTGAAAGAAGTGGGGGGATCCCCGCCCCCTAAAAAAGGGGGGCAGAGTGGGATGGGGAATTCAAAAGCAGGAAGGTAATCAATCAATTCTTTCCTTTTTTTATTTTATTTTTTTTCCTCCTTCAAATTTCAACGGAGCAACCAGCTCACATCCACTGTTTCAACAGGGGAAGACTTTGTGTAAACAATGCCTCTTATTCCTTTTCTTTATTTTTCTTAAAACATTTCTTTTCTTCCCCCTGTTTCCCCACTTTCCAAACATGTGAACCTTCCAAGGTTCGCTTTCTGTTGTTTGTCTCCACATCCTCAACCCCACCCCTTTCTTCCTGTCTTCTCTCCGAATCTGCTCATCCTACAGCCTAGCCGCAAGAAAAAGATGGTGCGTGCATGCATGCGTGTGTGTCTGTCTGTCTGTGGGCGCGTATAGGTGTGCATGCATGTTAGTCTCTGTGTGTATGTGCATGCACGTCTATGTGTGCTAACAACATGTATGTGTGCAAGTATATGCGTCTGTATGCCCAGGCACATGTGAGAGTGTAGGCGTGTATGTGTTCTAAGAGTGTGTTTACACTTAGACGCTTTGCTGTCTGTGTGAATGATTAATGGGCTTTCTGGCCGACCAGCTGAATGGCTGTGTCAGGGGAAAAAAAAAACTGACTTCCCCTATACAGGGCTGACCAACGCAAAAAACATGGGCTATGCTGACTGGAACTACTGAATACTAAAGCACATCAGGCGTTCCCCCCCCCCCCCCCCCCAATTACATTTGAGCAAATTTCCTTCAATACAACTCCCTACTTTGAGAATTAAGTACAAAGGCACTCACTGAAGCGACTGGAGTACATTGGACTGGAGTGATTAGCCACTTCAAGGCCTATCTATCACTGGGCTTTGATTAAACAAACAACAGTAACGTTGTATATATGGAGATCTGCAGGAGAAGGGTACCACCCTGGTCAAGTGAACATGCACAGACAAGCCCAGATGTCAGAATGATCTGGGGCTGCATCACCTGCTTTGGGTATGCTCTTGTACTGCCTTGAAGGGAATATTAAATACGGGACACACAGCATGAACATTTTTTGACTAGTCTTTGCTCCTCATTTTCCAAACGAAGTCTGATTATGATGGCAATATATCCAAACAGTAAGCTCTAACAGCCACTGCATACAAGCAAGATTAGCAACACCAGCAAGTATCATTTGGTCTGCACAGTCCCCAAGCTTGAGCATAACTGAAAATATGTGGTAGGGAATCAAGCAGTCTTTGAGGTCATCTCATCACAAACTGCCTGACGTCATTCACCGACTTCCGAACTCATTCAGGACCTGTATGGCCTAAGGATTGCTCCCGTGATAGATCTTCACAGGCATCAAGTCTAAAAGTCACATCATGATGTACTGATGCACGTTTTTACATCTTGTTTCATTCTAAAGTCGCAATTTTCTGTAACCTTTCTCTCTCTCTCCACGCATACACGCACGCGCGAACACACACACACACACACACACATGCGAGCACACAACACTCCCCCATCCCTATCCCGATCCTCACTCCCCATTACTCCCCCCCACCCCCTCCTCCCTCCCCAACATCATCTCCTTTCCCCAATCTGGCTTATGGTGCACCATACATAGAATACACTCATGCATGAACGTCTTCTTGAGGAAATGAACTGACCTCACTTGAGCAATACATGCTCTTCCCTGCTGTGACTAGAATTTTTCTGTCCGATCCTCCCAATCAAAAAGGAAAAAACCCATGTTTATGGTCAAGTTAAAAAATGACTTCCCCAAAGATGGAGTATGGCTGCCTTAATGGTGGGATAAAAAACGGTCATACACACAAAACTCCACTGCCTGTCTATACAGGCAGTGTCCGCAGGAGTATTAGCCTGCGTACGCAGAAAGAAAGAAAGAAAGAAAAGAAAAAACAACAATATCACTTGCTCCTTTAAAGCTTCAGTCAGTTGACTATCCTGCCTGGAGTTTGCCAAGCTCAAACCAACAGAAACCTCTGCACTAGGACTCGAGGTCAATGCCCCCATGTGAACAAAGTCCCTTAGTCTTTGCTGAAACAACCCATCCTATGGTTCACAGCTTGCTTCAAAAGTTTGGTGGTCCTCTGAGTGTGAAACGAATCATCTGTGTGTGAAACAGAATCTTTTTCATTGTGCTTTTTACTGCACAAGGTACTGTTGAAAAATACTGCCATACTTACTCTCTCCACTATCAGTCTCTGTGCAAAAGGTTCCCTTGTGAGCTTGGTCTATTTGGGAGTTCAGTTGCTTGTTATTTCTGACACTCTGTCCCTATGGACCCACAGCGTCAAAAGCTGAGAAAAATCACATTTAAATATCAAAACACTATTGCAGTTAACAACGATAACTATTCACATCCGATAAAAAAAAGAAAGAAATAAACATCCGAGTCATTACGCAAATTACTCTTTTCATTAAGTCCTTACCTTTGAAATTAGGATAGCCCCCATAATTATTATGAACAAAGGATTTTCCCATCCTGGTTCCTATAGAATCCTTCCTGCAGACAGACCATTTGTGCCATGGTCACATGCTCTGACAGTTGTTATAGCCGCAGCAACTCTTAATCACTACATTGATCACTACCTATACTATCAAATTTACAAAAATAAGAATAAGGTCAGTGAGGACAAACCTTCTGCGCTTTCTGCTAACTCTTTGACAATGAAGATCTAATACAGCATCACACCATTTTTCTTTCCAAACTGTACCACTTGCGGATATTGGGCCTACCTAAGAATCCTGTTAAACGTCATGGGGATCCATCCAAGTTTTCCAGCTATCTTGGAACAGACAGACAGGACTGAAACTAATTTTCCTGCACCACAGCGTTCTGTCTGTATGGACGATAATTATGATGGTAATGAACACCATGATGGTGCCCGAATATTGGTGGTTGGTTTTTAAGTGTTTGTTTCACGCACATACACACACACACACACACACACACAGAGGGTCAGGGGGAAAGACAAAGAGAGAAGGGGAGGAAGAAAAAGAGAAGGACAACAGCGGTCACCGACCAAAACCGTCCGTCCAAGATGTATAAGGTCCGTTACCAGCGACCTTCCTAACCTACCAAGCAATATCAAGGGATTTCCGCACATTAACATACTATCCCTACGTACACCTGACAAAAGACAGACTGGTCGCTAAGAGAACTGTGACTCCATTAAACAGAACATTTCATATTTTGTAGAATTACCCATGATATGATCTCCATGATGTGGTTTTATTAAAAGTGTCTTGCGGACAAGGTGGCTACTAAAAACCATCATCTGTACAGAATTCATGCAGATAAAAGGTTCAGCATAGCACTGGTGTTCGGCACTTAATGCATACTGAAGAGTTGGTTTTTCAACTGACCAAGACAAGTACTACTTCTGCTGTTGCTGCAGTACTGTTAAAACATTGTCTTGCTCTCATTTGCTGTTGTACTATTTGATAAACCCCCCTCCAGGAACTCGGTGCCACCCCGCTCGATCTAAGATCTGATAGCTGTTTTTCCCTACCTTTTTAAAGGACCGAGGTGGGGGGGGGGGGGTGGGGGGGGGGGGGGGGGTCTTTCTGCAAACTATGAATTCTATAAAGTCCTACTCTCCACTGAAAAGTCAGTGAAATTCACCAAAGGCTAATTCCGCCGAGGCCTTCAGGTTCCTGGTCTACAACATACCAAAATCCATCTGGATGTCACCATGATAGTTAATACAGCTTGGCTCGGGATGACTGCTTGGCTCTGTGATGACTGGGCAGCAGTGCGTGATCTCTTCTGGTGGGTGGCCATATGATTTTGAAACTCCTTACTGACTGCCTACACTTCAGGTGCTTAGGACGAAGTAAGTGGAGTTCAGGAAGACTGGTACCAGATAATGCCATCAGGAGAATAGTTGCGAAAGTGCAGCAGAAAACTGTCTTTTCTGTGCCTTGTCAAGGAAATAGCATGGTATTACTTATGTCTGCAGAGAAAACATTTCTGTGCATCATCTTTTGTTTGAATGCTCAGTGTTGACCTTGCTATATCAGGAGAAAGGTATTGTGGTGAATAACTTTGATAATGTCAATACTATTTTATACCGTTCATATGTTGCTGAAATTGCCACGGTCATTTCACAGCCACAGGTTGCAAAATTTTCATAAAGATCAACAATTTTGTGTACCGCTAGGGTATTTCACTTATGTAAATATGCATACATCGGATGTGGGTTTGAAAGTACACCATCTACTAAACTCACTTCTGATGACAAATGCTTATTAACACGGTCAGTATAGACCTGTGCCAATCTCATGGTTGCCACCACCAGTAACCTTTTGCGTGGTGTGTCCGAGCATTGTCGCAGCAAAGAGCCGTTTCATGAATTATTCATGAATCCCAATCACATTTGCTTGTATGACGTAGTATGGTGATTTTTCTGCACACCTACTGACTGATGCATGCCTATTCCTTTAGGTCAGTGTGCCCTAGTGTGCCTTCACTTCAACAGATTAATGCAACAAAATGGTTCGATCAGGTTCTCTGTATCCTGATTCTGAGATTTTACATTTATCATTTTTGTAAGCATCTGCCAAATTTCATACAGATCTATGTAAGAGCATATACACTAATAAGTCAGAGTAGGGTCTGTGTTGCAAGTGTGGAGATGGTGCAAAGCGTTCTCGCTATGACTTGGCTGCTGATCCTGAACTTTGTCCCCACTTTAATCACAAACTTCCAACACATTTCAATTAAATGAAAAGAAAAAAAAAAGTGGGGGGAGGAAGGGGAAGCAAATACTAAAAACCGTAACTTGGGTCTGAAATGTGCAACTGGATAATTGTTGCACCATTTCTTTGCTTTCTCTTCTCTAGGTTTTTTTTTTCCCCTCATGTTTCCCTCCTTTCTGAAGGTGGAAGTCATTTTTTGATCGGGGGGAAGAAAGTTTTGTTTGCACATCGCTTCCATGGACAAGAACTCCCCCCTTCTCCCCTCCCCTAAGTCACAGGACCTATCCACACAAAAAACATTAATGCAAACAAATCAGAGGCATTGATGCGGAGGGGGACTCTTTCATGTTAAAAACTTGAAGACACTGTGAGAGCAGGGCCGTAACGCCCATAGAATGTCCGACACTTGTTTCCCTAAACAGTAAACAAGTGGGGTAACTTTTGCTCCCATAAGAAAACCTAACACAGAGTAACTTTTATTCAAGACTGGCACAGCCTTTTAAACTTGAATAAAGTCAGACAAATACATAGACGAACAATCTAATAGTGGGGGAAAAAACAAAGGCTGTGCCAGTCTTGAATAAAAGTTACTCTGTGTTAGGTTTTCTTATGGGAGCAAAAGTTACCCCACTTGTTTACTGTTTATTGTTTACTGTTCCCTGCCTCATTTCATGTCCAACTTGTTTCCCTATTTAATTAATGCCATCATGACATAACAGTTGATAATAACTATGCTAAAATGTTCCAGTTTAGTGATAGTATCCATGCCAATAGTCTTCCAAGCTCCCTTTCCTAAGGCCTTACAGGGTTGGTTCGGAAATTAGTGCCACACTCCAAGATGCCTGCAGTAATTTCAATGGATGAATGTAGTCCCAGCCTTTCTATCCATGCCAATAGTCTTCCAAGCTCCCTTTCCTAAGGCCTTACACACTCCCACAGGGTTGGTTCGGAAATTAGTGCCACACTCCGAGATGCCTCCAGTAATATCAATGGATGAATGTAGTCCCAGCCTTTCTATCCATGCCAACATGCAGTGGGGTAGTGGACATCCTGAACTGAAAATCTCACAATGAAAAGTATCCCGAGGGAATTAAAACCAGTAACATTACAGCTACAGTCTCTTATGCAGTCAAATGTGTCCTTTTTTCTTTTTTCCAGCTGTGTTCACCATGATCCTTACGAACATTGATATGTCTGGCTGCTCGCCCTTCCTGGGTTAACAACTTACCTGGATGTTTACGTAAACTGCGATTCAAGATCACTACAGCTACAAAAAAGTACACAAAGACTATACTGTCAAATACACAGCTTCAGTAATGCCGTAAAAGTAATTACTGCTTTTCCACCGCAGCATACAGCCCTGTCCTGTGCATAATGCTGAGGCCAATACCATTCAATCTACTCAAATTCAATGTAAAGCAGCTCTTAAGTCTGAACACCAAAGTTCAAGGCTCTTCTGATGTCCCACCTACTTCTCTTATCGGACAGAGTGAAGCAATGTAAACAAAGCCAAAGCTCAGATTTATCTTTCTGTCCAACAAGGTCAGCGCTATATCACAGAGGCATTGGTATCTATCCCGACAGAGAACAAAGACAAGGACGATTTAAAGCAGCAATCACGGTCATGGACCTTGACATTTATTATTTATAATTCCGACAAGCTCAATTTTCAATTTCATCAAAGAGGCATGTGGACCAAGAAAGGCACACAACACACACACACACACACACACACACACACACACACACACACACTTCGAATAAAGAACAGCCAATACAAAAGATCTATCAACATGTCAACACTGTATTGTAGAAATTCTAATTCTTTAACAAAGACAAGAAAAAGAGATTAAGCAGTTTCTGGTCTCATGAATATTCCAACTTACATTAATTAAAAAAAAAAAAATTTTCCTCCTAATTCAAACGAGGGAACTTCCCCGAAGATGGAGTATGGCTGCCTTAATGGCAGGATAAAAAAACGGTCATACACACAAAACTCCACTGCTTGTCTATACAGGCAGTGTCCGCAGGAGTATCAGCCCGCGTACGCAGAAAGAAAGAAAGAAAGAAACAAGGGAACTCTGAAAATTTATCTGAATCCACACGTGACATAAAGGAATAACAATAATCTGACAAAAACACTGATCAATGGAATGAAGGAAAATCCCATTTCCACAGCAGATGCCAACAGGGTTTCCCCAACAACTGAAGGGGAAAAACAAGACAATGAGCATGACATTAACAGATGTCCCGCCTGTTAAGCAGAACAACAGCTTTGAAAAGCAAGTCCAAAGAGCTTCAGAGATCATGCGAGAGAAAGTACTCCATGTTGTCAGATACCATCTGTCCCATCTGCTTGCCCTCATTACTCCACACAGTATCTAAGCTGGTGCTTATCTCTGAACAATGAACTGGAAAAGAAAATCAACAATCAACATACACAGACACACAGACACACACGCATGCATGCACGTGCGCACACACACGCATGCATGCACACAGGCACACACACAAAAAGCAGCACATGCATGCATACGCTTGCATGCACTCTCACACAGACACATATCACACATACACAACACACACACACACACACACACACACACACACACACACACACACACACAGAGTTTACCTGGGCAGACTGTCTTCATTCTCTTATCTACATGTACATTTATGGCAGACAAATTCAAAAAAAATTCCTTGTCTCAATAAATCGACTTTATTGCCTGCAGTGAGAGAAGTTTAATTGTTCACTGACACAGTCTCAAGGTTTTTTGTCATGAACTTCATGTCCATCACCATATATGATATTTACACATGTCAGCAATAATAGATTCACTCTTTTTCTCCCTTTCTCTTCATGTCTCCTATCATCTTGTTAATCATTCTGACATAGAAGTCAAAAGAATGGAGGGCTTCAGCTGAGATTTGGGGAACAACTACTGGCCTGACAAACAGCATCTAGAGCAAGGGGATGTGTAGGGTACAGAGAAATGGGGCAGGGAGGGAGTTGGGACCTGCACAAGGCAATAAGTGGAGGACGGATGAGGGTATCAATTGAGGAACAGGTGATGTGTGAAAAGCTTAGGTTTGGGATATGAAACGTTCAACTGAGATGGTGTCATTATCTCATGTGCAAGGTACACTGAACAAGCTAACAAAATCCAACTTTAAAGCAAAAGAATGGTAACTTCCTCACAGAGCAAACAGGACTGGAGGGAGCACCAGGTACTGCAAACAACTGTACAACAAGAAAGGCACTCAGAAGAAAGCATACATATGCCAAGGTCTAATGAGTTTTGACTCCATACTTTCTGGCAGCCACCTATTTCACTGCCTCAAATATTAATGTTGTCCCCGGAAGAACAATGTTATAAAGTTGTATTTGTCCATTTTCAAACAGGAAAAAAAGAACAAACACAATCATACCTCTGCCAAAGAAAGGAAATTTGCAATGCAACTGGATTACAGGGCTATCTGTTTAATCAGCCAACTGATAATGTGGTGCTATGGATACTATTTAACAGATTCAACGCAAGATGCCTGAAATCCCTGCTGTCATTTTCATTGTGACTGATGGCATGTTTATCTGTGCTAGAGAGAGAGAGAGAGAGAGAGAGAGAGAGAGAGAGAGAGTGTGTGTGTGTGTGTGTGTGTGTGTGTGTGTGTGTGTGTGTGTGTGTGTGTGTGTGTGTGTGGCGCGCGCGCACGTGCATGTGTGTGTGTGTGAGCGCGCTACAGTGTGTGTGTGCTAGAGGAGTGTGTGTGTGTGTGTGTGTGTGTGTGTGTGTGTGTGTGTGTGTGTGTGTGTGTGTGTGTGTGTATGTATCTGTGTGTGTGTGTGTGTGTGTGTGTGTGTGTGTGTGTGTGTGTGTTTTCCATGATTTACTCATCTTAATTGTTTGTTCATTTCCTCCCCCAAAAAGGCTAACTGGTAGAGGCTCAGTGTTTGCAACATATGGCAGCTCAAAAAAAAAAAAAAAAAAGAGCAAACAAGTAGTCATCAAGCAATATGATGAAATGGTCACATTCGTGTGTGCATGGGTAAGTTTACATGTGTGTACACACTTTGCCTCAATTATCAAACCAGCATGCCGTTTCCAGACTTTCTTCTCTGCTCACAGTGTTCAGCTACTCATTATCCAGACATTATCATCATGCTCTCTGCCAATGGGTCATGCTGTTTACCTTCATGTCATTCCTTTCATCTTCATTCATCCTCGCTGGAAAAGCTAACCCAGCCAGAGTAAGTGGCATGCAGTGACAGACTCTTATATCCTCATTTACAAGATCTTCACCTGCTCCTCTCATCCAAGCATATAAGGAAGCTGTTGGGATGAGGCAAGGGGCACTGAAGCTACCTTTGGATGAGGCAAGGGGCGCTGAAGCTACCATCTCTTGCCCTGGTGTCCTTCACACTAGTCCTCTCTTCACTACATGTCATCACAGCTCCTTCTTCTCTTCCTTATTTGTATTTTTCACAGGATGGTGAAGCTGCTGCTTTATCACTGCCTCTATTTTCTGGATGAGCTGACAGCCATTGAAGCAGCACTAACTGCACCTCTACATTCACATCAGTAAGGCTGTGATGAGCAGGTTCAGTTTACATTTTGTTTTATAAACCCTCCCGCTGGCATGACGAACACTGACAGTTATTTACACCTACAACAAGACACTGACTGACTTTCCCCAGGGAAAAAGGCAGGGCATTACTCCAACCTACGCCATCACCACCATATTGCCTTGTGTACCTTGCACAAATGGATGATTTTCACTCTCAAACTTCAGGCATGCATGGCAGTGGAGGCTTTCTTAGATTTTGGTTGATTCATTGGTTGTTGTGCAGTTGTCTGGCTGGTTCGCTGATTGGTTGGTTAGTGGTTGAATTAGCAGCGACATCATCCTTTGTTCTATCAGAATTATCTCAGTAATGGTTATTGTTGGCAACACTTCTAAATCACGTTTTCTAAATAATACATAACTGGATTAAGATTATTTTCAAAGCAAAGATATATTTGGATAACAATGGCAGTTCCAAACACCTGCAGACAGATTTGTTTACTATTGAACAGACATCTTTATTTCTGATGACTATCCAGTGAGATGGAACTGGTGGAACAGCATTAAACAATGTAAGCCCCAGTATCAATGGCAATATGAGTAGGATAAATATCATCCTGGCACACTCTCTCTGACACAGCATGCCTAAATAACATGCATCCCTCCCTTACTGCCATAAATCTGGGGGCTTTGTAGTTGGTGCCCTGCATATGCTGAATCAGAACCACCCCTACTGAACTCCAGCAAAGTGACTTGACAGCAGGGCAGTGTCTCCTCTGGCCGTAGGCTTTTCATCAACCTGATATTGTCCATTCCCTGTAAACTGCCAGAGCAAGGGCACCAACAACATGAACCCAAGTGTGGCTGTCTACGATGGAGTCCAACTGAGCAGCATAGGAATAATACAACTGAATGCACACAGAACTCTGAAGATTTAAGATAGTCCCCATTTACTCCATCCCCCCATAGTAAACAACCAACTAACCAAAAGAATGAAAGTCACGTTTGTAAATGAAAAAAAAAGGAAACGGAAAAAAAAGTTGAGACAAAGCTTAAGATTACACTTCGTTGTTTGTATATACAGGATGCACACATCATTCAAAAGCACTGGCCAGGCCAGTGCAGGTAACAAGAAAACTATGATCCACCATCTACTTTGTGCTGTGGTTAGCAATGTGGACAGCAACTGAGAGATTGCACAAAAGTTCAGCTCAGTCAAGTTTCATCCCTTAAATGGATGCACCTCTGTGAGGACTGCTCAAATTTCTTGACCAAACTGCACTGTCTGAATCTTTCAGACCTAGCTGATGCTGGAACAATAGGAGTACAACTTTGTCATAAAAATTCCATAGGACCATCTCCATCCTCCCGATTATTTTTTTTTTTTTTTCAGTTGTTCCTAATTCTATGCCCTTTCATGCCCCGCTCTCACAAAAACTTCAGTTTTGATTTCCTCGAAGTATCTGACATCCACATCCAAGGTGTGTTTGTATGATCAATGTCTTCAATGTTGGCAAGTTCATGAGCACCGTCAATGATGGATGTAGAGGCACCTACAAACCATCATACATCACAAAAATGGAAGATAACTCTAGTCATCACCACAAGAACACTCACTTGTTGATTGGAGAGGTGACCGCTAAGCATGGAGACGATCACACAGAGCACTGGGGGGAAGGGGAAAGTCTAGAAGACTCTCCTCAATTTCAAGTCAGACGCGCTGACTTGCAACGGACAATCAGTTCCTCACAGCTCACACAACGCTACTGTAACAAATTACAAACAACCATCTCATCAACTGAACTCTGGGCAGACAACATGCAACACTGAAAAACCTAGAAGGGCAATCAGAAGATTGCTGACTTCCTCCATGGTTAACCACGTCCTGAAATCCACAGTTTCAGGTATGCATCAAAGATCTGCATCAACATTTCACGGAGGTTCTTCTTGGGTGGCAATCTATCTTTCCATCAGGTTTTGTTCATATAATATCAGTTCTGTAATTTTTGTGAAATCTTGACAACAGAAAAACCAGCCAACAATACAGATGAAGACATGCTTTCATTGGTGAATGTAATTTTTTAAAACAAAAATTTGCTGAAGAAAATTGATTTTCACAAATTACACACACACAAAATACTCTCCAGTTCATGTAGTAGGACTTCCCATTCAGTGCATCTGTGCATTCAAACTCACAGTGAATTTGCCAAATACAATTAAAAATTTCAGACTGAGGGTAGGGGAACACAGCAAAATGTTTAAAGTACATCTGTGCATTGCATCAACATCATGTACCCATTTTGACAAGCTGATACAAAAGATCCAGTCTCAACCAAAAGCCTCGATGTTCTGTTTGAAATGTGACCTTCACAGTGGCATACTGACTGCATTTCGTTTTCCATTGTGTGTATCATCAGTATCGAATGAACTTTTTCACAGGCACTTACACACACACACACACACACACATTTTGGACGCATTAAATGCAAAAGAAAAAAAAAAAAACCAATAGATCTTCCACATAATATGATGAAGAGACTGAATGTGTATGTATGTATGAGAGAGAGAGAGTGTGTGTGTCAGTGTGTGTGTGTGTGTGTGTGTGTGTGTGTGTGTGTGTGTGTGTGTGTGTGTGTGTGTCTGTTTATGGCGTGTGTGTGTGTGTGTGTGTGTGTGTGTGTGTGTGTGTGTGTGTGTGTGTGTGTGAGCCCTCTGCAATCAGCCTAGTATTACAATTAACGAGTGCAGATTTAAAAGGAAAAAAATACACAAGGTCAATGGCAAAACATAACATTTTCAACAAATGCAGTCATCCTACGCCCAAAAGAGTAAAACTACATCAAGCTGTGTTGCTTTAGCCCAGCGGACTACAGAAGCCACCTTCATGATTGAAACTAAATCAAAATGAATTTACAAAACTGTAGAACTTTAACCTTTAGGTTAGAGTTCTTAGAAACAGTCTAGCCTCAGTGGTGCATTCATCTCCTTGTCAAGCTTCAACTGGTTTGCAATGACAAGATGAAAAGAAACTCAAAATATTTAATCAATTCATGGCACATATCAAATGATCTAGCTGCACCAAATGCATTTAAAATTTGCTGTCTTTGAATGAACACACACACACACACACGCACACACACACACACACTCTCTCTCTCTCTCTCTCTCTCTCTCTCTCTCTCTCTCTCTCTCTCTCTCTCTTATTCAAAGTCTGAGAAAACAGACGACTGGACAACCATATCTATTTTTTCTAATGTCCATGATAGTGTGCAACCTGCCTTCTAACCCCAGCATTCCAGCTGATTATACAACAACAACAAAAAACTAAACTGTTGTTAGGCATATCTCAAACTTAACATTAAAAAAGAAAACTACTAGGGCACTCAGCAGACAGCAAACCACCACTATGGTCCAACCATCTGAAGGGATGCGCCCTTCAGGTCAGTGAAAGAAAAACAATTTTCTTTTCTGCAAGGAGAAGCAACAGTACAGACTGAAGAAGTCACTTCCCATCTACTTTTTTTTTTTAAGGTCATGCAAAACACAAAAATGTCAAAACACTTAAAAGTCCTAACAAATTACTTTACTTAAAAGATCATTCTTAATTTATTAACAAAAGTGTAACTTCACAATGTTCATGTTCAGTAGTAGAAAATATGTGAAAAAATCTTATCAATAAGGAGAACAGAATCTAGATCAGCATCATCAGCATCAGCCTGGGGCCTGGTTAGCTCAACTGGCACAGCTCAGAGTTCACAGTCTGATACTGTGAACTGAAATCACGCTAGTGCCTGACAAAAAAAACTTGCCGTTTTCATTACCCATCTAATCTAGTGTGTTGATGCTCCAGTAGTCTTGTGCAAGTCCTCTTCCCTGGGCCACTCTCCTGTCATGGTTAGTCCCCTATGCCATGTCATTACCACTGCAGGTGGGTGTTGACATCGGATATGAATGCAACTCATTCAGATCACATTAACCTGAATTAACAAACTATCTTTCCACTAAGTCTTACTAGAATCTGTTAAACGGATTTTGCATCATAAAATTTGTAATAGTCATGCAGGACGCTCCTCGATCGGTCATTAGACCTGCCTCCCCATCCAAATGTACAATGTTCATCATACTACCACATTCCTTTTCTTAAGATGGGCTGAAAGTCATTCAGCAGTTAAACATGTACGCAAAATTCTGCTGAGAGACAAAGAAATAAATCAACAGATGTGTATCAAAACTCAGCAACTTTGCTGGAGGCGATATGCAAATTTGTCATAGTTTTTTTTTAGTCTGACAAGTTACATCATACAATACATGCACATACACATACACACACAAGGCAAAAAAGTGCCCTAAGTGCATACATGTACATGCGTAAATACAATCATACATGTGCAGTGTCTGTGTGAGCCTTGGCTCATGCACTAACTTGACTAATATACCACCACACTCACAGCGCCCTTACCTTTTCTTCTATGCACATTGTGTGATAGCCCTGACCTTAGCCCTGGAGGTACTTGTTGCACAATGGTACAATGTGCATTGCACACTATTTAATCAGAAACTGGAATGTTATCAATGAACCTGAGCCACCTGCTTCATACCTATCGGATTGTAAGGGTAACATTGTGACAAGGGTAACATTGTGATTATTTGTTGGCTAAAAATGCACTGCTGATAATGTAACTGACTGAGCTCTCATAATTTCCATTACAAGGGGAAGGTAGGCACTGATGAAAATAGGACTGAGCATATGAAGGTCCAATATATGAAAGGAAATAACGGAGCTAAACAAAGACAGTTACAAGAAAACAGTGCTTTCAAAAGAGTATACATACATATGTATTCATGATGACTAACATAATAAATGCGCTCAAGAATGATGATGATGATACATTATGATCATCATCATTGTAATCATGATGCACCAGCAAAATACAACCCCCACCACCTCGCAAAACCCACTTTCTCCCCTTCATCATTCATGCCTGTCATTAGCTAAGAACTTCAAGCGTGCACACACACACACACACACACACACACACACAACACACACACACACACACACACACACACACACACACACACACACACACACAGACACACACACACAGGTGTAGTAAAAAAAAGAAAAGTGTGTCATTTCCCCTTTAACAATGATGACAAGGACTTATTGGGTGAATATGCCAAACGCTACAAAAAAAAAAATGGTCAGAGACCCATGGATATGGAGCACCGGTACACAGACTCCAAAAGCTCCAAAATTCAACAAAGATTCGCAAAGTCCACTTGGGAAACTTCAACAAATGAACAATATTCATTTCTTAATCAGGCTCTAAGAAACAGGTCCACCAATGGCACCACAGCGCTTTCACAGAACTTGTTTTACAACAAACAGCCAATAGATACAGCTCACAATCATACAGCAAATTACAAGTGGGAATTCAAACTCAAGGAAAAG
>CM065714.1:74826958-74834458 GCA_033310375.1 Conus canariensis | reverse complement strand
TAACCGCCCGCGCGCTTGAGTGTGTTCAAACGTGTTTGTGTGTAGCCGGATGTGTGATAAACAGGGTGAGGGTCGTCTGTGTATGTATTGGGGGGAGAGCTAGAGTGAGAGAGAGAAAGAAAGAGAAGCTGTATATATACAGCTAATTGCCAGATGGTTTAACTCGGTGATTAAACGTTAGTTCCTCAATGTTTGTCCAATATGTCACGTTGTAGGCATACAGTTTCCTGTTTCTGATGCCAGTGACTCAATGAGTTATCTTTCACAGTATTGTCAGTTGTGCGTGTAACTTTTTCTTCATCAATTAACATGGTAAACATGTATCTCGTGTAATATGAGCATATCTGTTTCAATAAGATATAAATAAACACTGTTTTATTTAGCATACCTAGAACGCTTCAGTTTACATGTACCTACACAAACTGCGAATAATTCGTTGTATACCTCCCCGAACTTTACTGTGTTTTTCTGCCTTTGCATCCCCACAACTTAAGTTGCTTAAAAGAAATCCGTGAGAGGAAAAACTTTCCACTCAGTAGTGATTATTATTATGAATACTTATATGGCGCCTATTCTCGGCTAGAGACCAAGTTCTAAGTAAGCGTTTTACAATCCACACTCGTTTAAACAACGTGCATTCAGAGTGTGTGTGTGTGTGTGTGTGTGTGTGTGTGTGTGTGTGTGTGTGTGTGTGTGTGTGTGTGTTCGTGCGTGCATGCGTGTGTGCGTGCATTTTTAGGCCTACGTGTTCGCGAGCGTGTTTGAGTGTGTGTGTATGTGTGTTCTTTTTCTTTCTTTTTAGTTTTCATTTTTCCCGGGGGGGGGGGGGGGGGGGAGCTTTCAGTGTTTGTTTTTAGTCACGACCACGTTGTGAAACATGAAAAACCTTAGCCTAATGACTTCATAAGTAAATAGATGAATTATTACGATAAACTGTTCTAGGTTATGAAACGTGAAAAACATGAGTACATCTCTTCACACGCTAAATTTATTCATTTGTTTGTTTTGCTGTTCGTTTCAGTTGCTGAAATAAAGGGTTTGTAAGTTGCTAATGGCGTGCAGGATACGATTAAGCGGTTTTAAAACTCTTGTAAAACGAACAACAAAATCAGTAAACTTAGTTTATTGTGTGGGAGTTAATTCAACCTAGTACATGAATCAATGTATCTATTTACTTACTTTACATCTAGCCTTTATTAAGTAGGCCTATATGAATAAATCTAGTATGTGAAATGGGTCTCCAAGTGTTTTAACGTTTCACAACCTATTTATTATCAGTTTATTTATCTTTTTAATCATTCGTGTATAGATTAATTAATTTAGATTCAAGAGAAGTTGCAGCTGAATTATGAACGTATTTAGTGAGTGTAGTGTGGAAGAAAGTTAAGGGAGGGAAGGTTCAGTGCATATAAAATTATGGAATCGATTTTGACATGGAAGCAGCCCTGATAATGATCTTCTGGCCATCCCCACCCAGCGGGTCGGGTCAGCTGGGCCATAAACAGCACGAAACTGATGAAACTAGTGTGTGTGTGTGTGTGTGTGTGTGTGTGTGTGTGTGTGTGTGTGTGTGTGTGTGTGTGTGTGTGTGTGTGTTGAGACTTCAAAAACGGTTGTGCACATATCGTTGGAGCAGTATACAAAAACTTATTTTGAGTTCTTTAGGTGCAACACCGAGTGCCAAAAGTTTTGGTTTTTTTTAAAATCACGTTCCATTGATAGTTGTTTTAAAAAGTAATTCTCGGAGTGAGACAATCGTACATTTATCACCTTGAAACGCTTGTAACGGCGCTGTAGATTTTCTGAAACGATTTTGTTACCTTTTTTTTTTGTCAGATGGATGAAAAGAATTGTCAGTGTTCAAATCATCTGTAAGTTTTCTCTTCATGTGACAATCCATCTTATGATTGAAAGTTAGTTGGTGTAATACAAAATGTGTAGGCCCTACATTTCGCTTGAGTTGCACTGTTACATTTTGCCGCGGTACATGGCGCTGAAAAAGATACATTTAAATATGATGATGTACTAGCCTTCTGCCTGCATTCTGCCTTCTGATCTTAAAAAGTAAGTCTATGTCAGGATTTTGAGTCATGACTGGTTGTTAAATTCAAATCGTGCATACGATGTTTTCGTCCTTCAGAGCTGACTTTTCTTGGGCAGAAAATTAGAACTCTGTTACACTTGTTCAGTTTACGATACTTAGTGGACTTTAAGGAAATAACTGACTGACTATAGGGATGATAAGCCGTAAAGCTGCTGAGTGATTGACACTAATCTTCCCATTGTGTGCCATGCCGAGAGGCGAGTCCTGCTGGACCTGAACTGAACAGAGCTCAGCATGGGCAGGGTATGCCTGCAAGCTGGCTGAGCAGGCCAGCAGAACTGACCCGTCTTGCGGCGTGGTGTGTGTCAGCTGACGGGCTTGTCTTCGCATCTCGCTGGACTTAAAATAGCTCTGGTGATTAAGGCTTATTACTCTATTGTCGAGAGTATTCAGCGCAGAAAGTTCGCTGGTGGCCACACGCCACAATTAGGATTTTGCAATAAATCACCATTATAATCCATGGAAACGTTTTGA
Organism: Conus canariensis; assembly: GCA_033310375.1. Classification (NCBI taxonomy): domain Eukaryota; kingdom Metazoa; phylum Mollusca; class Gastropoda; order Neogastropoda; family Conidae; genus Conus; species Conus canariensis. Next base: position 74,831,880 of record CM065714.1, on the reverse strand, counting down.
GGTGTAGCATACATTTGAGCCAGAAATTGCTATGAAACTGATAACAGATCAAATAAACAAACACCCACAAATCATTTCACTTGTTTTTAAGCATTTCTCCAGTCAAAATCACTCACAATCTAGAAACACATGAGCTACCCCTTACCTGACGTCACATGGCAGGCCTTCGCACTCACCCGTGACCCTTTCTTTGCGGCAGGGGGTTTCCAAAAAACAAACAGCCCCATTCCTTTCGTTTTTATTTGTCTACTTGGAACCACCTGGTATCGATCTTGCCTGGCATATGAAAGAAAAGAAGGTTAATCAACTTTCAGAAAAAAATTCTCAAAACAATCTAATTGTGCCTGCCTATAAATATTCGATTCCTTAAACATGGCCTCGGCGCATTAAGTTTTGGTGTGCAGCCTTCTAACCTAAAGCGGCTGTTTGGAAGCCAACCCGTCCATAAGCACTGCTTAAATATTTGGCGGAAATTTCACACACACACACACACACACACACACACACACGTGTGTGTTGTGTGTGTGTGTGTGTGTGTGTGTGTGTGTGTGTGTGTGTATCTATCTGTATACACACACACACACACACACACACACACACACACACACACATATATATATATATATATAATATATATATATATATATATATATATATATATATATATATAAGATGCTGTGCTAACAAAATATGTATTAGGCAAAAAATGCAGGCACGCAGTCTCCCCATCATTACAATAATGACTGAGCAAGGATATGGAGGAAAAAAAGGGGATGGGGTGGGGGAAAGCAAAGGAACTAGAATTGGTATGAGAAGGACGTGGTTAAAGTGGATATTTTACACTTTTTTTTCCGGACAATCCAATTTTGTCTTATGATACCATTATGCAAACACATGCGCAACTCAAATCGGATCAACAAAGTGTTCAACGATCGGAAAATGCACCGCACACACGCACGCACACGCGTGCGCGCGTGCGCGCACACACACACACACACACACACACACACACACACACACACACACACACACAGAGAGAGAGAGAGAGAGAGAGGAGAGAGAGAGAGAGAGAGAGAGAACAGGTTTTGACCGTGTCTCAGTGAGGGGACGCAGGTTGCGTGGTTTAACAACACGCATAATTGCGACCCTTTCTTGGGCGAGAGGCTTTCTCGCGTCTTTGATTTGCAAGAACAATGGCTGCAGGTGAGAACTAAAGCAGAAGGATACAGGGACGTGGAGTTCCGCGTCCATGAAGGATACAAGTCATGTTGCCGGGACACCAAACAGAAGGAACAAACAGGTCTATTGAATGGTGACAACACACTACTAGTTTGATTATATGCGGTATATATGTACAAGATCGAGGGAATCACGAAGAGTTAGGTGGGGAGGGGGGGGGGAGTTCTGAAAAAAAAATCAGAGGAGAAAGTGCATGGATCAAGGTCAAAAATTAAAACATGAAAAGAAAAAGACAGAATTTCAGCAAACAAAACACACAGTTGTCCACTGTTCACCATTTATGATAAAGCAACAGCCAAAAAGTTCAACGGGAAAGCGCGTCCATGCCAAAAATATGAAAGAAAATGGAAAAAAAAAAAGAAAAAAAACAATAAATAAAAGAAAATCAATGTAAATGCAATTCAAGTTGTTAGTAATAATGGAAAAGGCCGATTATACGAGAAAACTATTAGCTTCAATCGCGGTCACCTTGGCAGATCACAAAATATTATTTCTGTTTACATGTGAAGTTATTTGACTTAACTGTATGGGTGAGAAAACTGTAGTTTTTATGTCAAAATAGAATGTAATCAGTTTATTTTGACACTTTAGTCAGCAAGTCAAAAGAAAGGTTCTGTTGAGCATGCGTTCAGTGTATCTACACATAAGCGGTTAAAGACATTCACTGTATTCTTGAAATATATGAGATAGATAGACAGATAAAGATAGAACGATGGATAGAGAGATAGATCGGTAGAGAGGCAGCCTATGTGTACTTTCAGTCCGACAGAGTTCATGTGTCTTTCCTCCGTGAGTGCTGTTCCTCCAGATAAGATGATTTCATGTAGGACCTCGTCTGTTTTAGGGCTTGCGCATGCATCAGTGCAGTCTACTGTTTTCAGCACTCATGACCTTTGTTTTCACGCTATTCAAACGTTGGAGAAATCAAGCTGGCAAGCAAAAAACAGTTATCTTAAATATTGTAACCCTCCCCCCAAAAAAACAAACAAACAAACAAACAAAAAGTTAATAACGGTGTTTTATAGCTACATAGCTGATGTCACCAGAGCACTGCAGTCGCTGTTGACGCTCTGGGAGTGTCATTGGCGATCCGTACTAAGTACGTATGGCACGTTGCCAACAGGATGAGGCATAGAACTTCTCATCTGCGTGGTCTATTTATCGCTGATGCAATAGGGGATGCACCGGAGTAAGCCTGGCGTACACTGGATGGCTGATGCAGGCAGTTGGCCGTACACTTATCTCTGGATGTGGGAAGGAGCCGGGGCGGTGAGGATGAGGGTGGGGGTATTGTATGTTTGCCTTACGTGTCACTTTTGTATAGTGTGAGTAGCGTAGTCCTATGGCACAGTTTAAGCTGGACACACGAAAAGGTACACAAAACATGCAGGCAACGAGAGAGAGAGAGAGAGAGAGAGAGAGAGAGAGAGAGAGAGAGAGAGAGAGAGAGAGAAGACAGACAGACAGACAGACAGACAGACAGACAGACAGACAGACAGAGAAACAAAGAGACGGAGAGACAGACAGGGAAACAAAGAGACAGAAAGACAGAAAGAGAAACCTTTCATGCATGCATTCTGTACACAGCTTTCGCTAACGAATGCAATCGCATATCATGTAATGCATGTGAAGCACTCCCGTGCCCCTCCTCCTCCTATGTAGGTCTAACGCTCAACGATGAATTGGAAGGCAATAACTCTTTTTATTGTTCATAGCCTGCCGCTGGAGAGCCTGTAGCACGGCTGGTCATTAAACTCCTTTTTCATGTCATGTGTCCTGGTGTCAACCAGGCCTAAGAGACACAGACACCTGCAGCATGTCATGTGTCCTGGTGTCAACCAGGCCAAAGAGACACAGACACCTGCAGCATGTCATGTGTCCTGGTGTCAACCAGGCCACAGAGACACAGACACCTGCAGCATGTCATGTGTCCTGGTGTCAACCAGGCCACAGAGACACAGACACCTGCAGCAAGTCATGTGTCCTGGTGTCAACCAGGCCTAAGAGACACAGACACCTGCAGCATGTCATGTGTCCTGGTGTCAACCAGGCCTAAGAGACACAGACACCTGCAGCATGCCATGTGTCCTGGTGTCAACCAGGCCACAGAGACACAGACACCTGCAGCATGTCATGTGTCCTGGTGTCAACCAGGCCTAAGAGACACAGACACCTGCAGCATGTCATGTGTCCTGGTGTCAACCAGGCCTAAGAGACACAGACACCTGCAGCATGTCATGTGTCCTGGTGTCAACCAGGCCACAGAGACACAGACACCTGCAGCATGTCATGTGTCCTGGTGTCAACCAGGCCACAGAGACACAGACACCTGCAGCATGTCATGTGTCCTGGTGTCAACCAGGCCTAAGAGACACAGACACCTGCAGCGTGTCATGTGTCCTGGTGTCAACCAGGCCACAGAGACACAGACACCTGCAGCGTTGAAATGTGAGCAGCACACACGATCAAAGAGGGACTCATGACGTGGACGACTGTGTGTGTTCTCTATCAGGGTGTCCATTGGAGTCCACGTGGACAGGACCAGAACAAACTGCTGAAGGAGTAACTGTAGGAATGTATTGTTTCCTCATGTTCACGGTCAGATGAACTCATCATACTTCGGCTTTCCCCAGGATTGTCGAACGTTACAGTTTGAACACACCCTCTTTGAAGGGTATTAAACCAGTCGGCGGCGATTTCCTTGGAACTCTCGCCGATCCCCCGCCTCCCCCTCCCTCATACTCCACCCCGCCTCCCCCTCCCTCATACTCCACCCCGCCTCCCCTCCCTCATACTCCACCCCCGCCTCCCCCTCCCTCATACTCCACCCCCCGCCTCCCCCTCCCTCATACTCCACCCCTCCCTCCTCTACTCACCCCCTCCCCCTCCCTCATACTCCATCCCCCGCCTCCCCCTCCCTCATACTCCATCCCCCGCCTCCCCTCCCTCATACTCCATCCGCCGCCTCCCCCTCCCTCATACTCCACCCCCCGCCTCCCCCTCCATCATACTCCATCCCCCGCCTCCCCCTCCCTCATACTCCATCCCCCGCCTCCCCCTCCCTCATACTCCATCCCCGCCTCCCCCTCCCTCATACTCCACCCCCCGCCTCCCCCTCCCTCATACTCCATCCGCCGCCTCCCCCTCCCTCATACTCCATCCCCCACCTCCCCCTCCCTCATACTCCATCCCTCGCCTCCCCCTCCCTCATACTCCATCCCCCACCTCCCCCTCCCTCATACTCCATCCCCCGCCTCCCCCTCCCTCATACTCCATCCCCCACCTCCCCCTCCCTCATACTCCACCCCCCGCCTCCCCCTCGCTCTCTCCGTGTGTTTGTTTGTTTGTTTTTTGATCCCTGCTGTGTGTATTCAAACTGTTTTGAAATATATGTTGTATGGATCAAAAATGCGTGTTACATTGTCAGTTCCCAAAAACTCTGGTAGTTTCTTTTTCCCTTTTCCGTTCTGTTTGTCACGAAATGTAGTGTCTGGATGCACCCTCATCATACACTCGTGAGTCTCAACATCTGCAAAAACTTACCCCCCCCCCCCCCCCCCCCCTTCCCCTTACCTCCGGACCTGTTCTCTACCCCATCTCTCCTACATTTTTTTTTTACTTCGTCGCTAAATTCTAAGACAGGAGTGTGGTGTGAAAGGAATGGGTGGATTAGGAGTGTCTGG
>CM065714.1:74816958-74819458 GCA_033310375.1 Conus canariensis | reverse complement strand
TTGAGCATCGTGTCTGCATCTGTGTCAGGCGACTTAATGCCGGAAGTAGCTTTAAAGTTTGGAGTCACGGGTAAGGTCATCGTTTTACTGACGGGAACAAAAGTTTTTTTTTAATGTGTTATTTCCATCGATGATAACATCAACAGCTTTAGTCCACTACGTTGTGCAGGGCCAGGGACAGAGAAATCCGCTGTTTCTCTGCGTTCCAAACGTCTGTGACGAGACCTCAACGGCTGTGATCTTCGGTCACGGGACGAGGATGGCGAGTGGTGGCTTTACCTGGGACCGCCAGAGCCAGAGCCGTAGGCCACAAACCAGCCGACCGCTGATTCCAACATTCTGCTCTTGAGCTTTATACCTGGAGCCGGGACAATCTGGTTACGTGTCCTTCTCTCCCCGCCTCTTCTCTGTCGTGGGAACCGCTTTCTTCTACTCAAAGAAACTGTCAGGTTAGGTATTCAGGGAAAGTGGGTCCAGCCGCAGAATGCAGCGGTCAGCGAGGCGGATTTAAGATCGCGGGATCAAGTGTGTCTGAGCATCTATTTGTGGGAATCTTCAGCCTCGGCTGACTTGTAGATCAGGACATAAATCGGAAGACTAGACCCACACTGCGGAGTTTCATTCACTTCGCTATGACTGCAAGAGTCTGTACCCTAATGCCCTAATGCTTGGCTGACTCTGAGATGTGCTGAAAGGAAGCTTAGAATGCATGCCTGTCATGTAGTCAATCGTCGCCATTCTCATTTGAATTGACCCCCCTAGAAAAAAGATTGTAAATTGTGTGGTCTTTCATGCCCTGTTGTACAGTAGCTTTAGTTTTTTTAATTTTCTCCAGGCATAGATGAACACTCTCTCTCTAGCACACAGTAACACACACACATGCATACACATATACACACGCGCAAGAGCACACGTATACACACACACACGCACGCGCACACACGCAAACGCGCACCCACACACACAAATACACACAAACACACACACACACACACACACACACACACACACACACACACACACACACATACACACACACACACACACACACACACACACACACACTAACACACATTCACACCTACACCTACACCCACACCCACACACACACACACGGAGAGAGAGAGAGAGAGAGAGAGAGAGAGAGAGAGAGAGAGAGAGAGAGAGAGAGAGAGAGAGACTGAAGCTAGTAATCATGTCACTGACGTATTCCGTTTCGAAATGTCAAGTCATGACAGAAAGCTTGCACAAATTGAGAGAGAGAGAGAGAGAGAGAGAGAGAGAGAGAGAGAGAGAGAGAGAGAGAGAAGAGAGAGAGCAGTCAACCAAACCGCAAACATCAAGTTGGGACAAATGATTAAGTATGATGTATATGTCCCTTTTACGTGTCCGAACCGGAAATTGTCAATTGATGTGATGTGCAATGATGACAGGAGACTGTGTCACCGTGCCACATGTCTGTCTAGGCATCGGACTGTCACAATTTGTCAACTGTCACGTAAAAACAACACTAAAGACAAATATAGGCCCGTGTGCACACACTTTGTCTCTCTCTCTCTCTCTCTGTCTGTCTGTCTCTCCCCCCCCCCCCCCCCCCCCACACAACACACACACACAAAAACGCGCGCGCGCGCGCGCGCACACTCACGAGGAGAGAGAAGAGAGAGAGAGAGAGAGAGAGAGGAGAGAGAGAGAGAGAGAGAGAGAGAGAGAGAGAGACGTTGACTACATGCATTTAGAGAGTGCCGTACTAGCAATTAGTCTATCGGTAGAATTATGCATCCTGACTTTCCAACCAAGTCATAATAACTCTTTCTTTCTTTCTTTCTTTCTTTTTTTTTTTAAACAGTTCAACTTTTTTCACGGGACTGGAATTTATCTGACAAGACTGGTTTAAACTGTCAGATGGACTCTATGACAAGACTGGTTTAAACTGTCAGATGAACTCTATGACAAGACTGGTTTAAACTGTCAGATGGACTCTATGACAAGACTGGTTTAAACTGTCAGATGAACTCTATGACAAGACTGGTTTCAACTGTCAGATGAACTCTATGACAAGACTGGTTTCAACTGTCAGATGAACTCTAAGACAAGACTGGTTTAAACTGTCAGATGAACTCTATGACATTGGTCAAATGACGAAGTCGTTTTGGTTTCATGTACACTTCCTTCACGAAAAATATGCTTATTGTTTCCCAGTCATGTTTGTCTCATATACATGAAACGCACGAGGCTTGATTAAAGCTACATACATACATTTGAATTTTGTTCACTCACAAAGAAACTATACAAAACACAGAGCAGTCTCATTATCAGTCCTTGAATCATTTTGCTGACAAACTATTTGAAAGTAATTTGGACATTTTAAATGGATGGATTTGACAGTTATACCAATGAATACGTTTTTAATTTGGAATTTGCTTTCTGCTACAGCAGCTAGGAAATATTGTTAGATAAACTCTCTCTGTCTCTCTCTCTCTCTCTCTCTCTCTCTGTC
>CM065714.1:74789458-74801958 GCA_033310375.1 Conus canariensis | reverse complement strand
ATGAATTGAATTGACTGAATGAGACATATATCGATCACTACTATGCTGGACATGTTGCTGAAGCAAGGAGACGCCCCAGTGATCTAAACATCTGTTTGTCGAGTTCTCAGGTCTGATCGATGTAAAATAATGAGCTGCCCTTGAGTCATGTTCGTCTGTCTGTCTGTCTGTATGTCTCTGTCTCTGTTTATCTGTCTCTGTCTGTTTCTGTCTCTGTTTATCTGTCTCTGCCCGTCTGTCTGTTTCTGTCTCTGTCTATCTGTCTCTGCCTGTCTGTCTCTGTCTCTATCTGTCTGTCTCTGTCTCTCTGTCTGTCTGTCGTCTGTCTGTCTCTCTCTCTCTCTCTCTCTCTCTCTCTCTCTCTCTCTCTCTCTGGGGTGTGAATGGAGTGTGGCATTTACAGTGTGGCATTTTTCATTGGATTTTGGTCTTTGCTTTGCTGGGACGAACAGCTCGTGCAGTAAAAAAAAAAACAGAGGGAGGGAAGAGTAAGGGAGGGGGTGGTGTGAGGAACAGTTGTGCTGAATGAAAAATACATGAAGTATAAAGCAGAGGAAGAGTTGTTCTGGCCGAACAACACATGTAAAGTAGGTGGAACACTGAGCTGGCTGAGTGATACACGTAGCATAACACAGGGGGAAAGCTGTGTGGGCTGAACTGCACACGCCCAAATGCGATCATTTTTTTTTTTTCTTATTTGTGTTTATATAGGGTAATTGTGGTGTCAACGTCTCGTCAAAACCGCTACACACATCGACTTGCCATTAAGTACACATGATCTTTGCTTCCCATATTAGATCAGACTCGAACCTTCCGAGCGTGAACACTCTGCAAGCCATAATTACATAGAGATGAACCACTAGCACTGTGCTTCTGTGGATGACAGCGGCGAAGAGACTGGGCAGAGAACCGAAAGTCAGTCAGTGCTTGATCACCCTTTCCACCTCACTGCTGTGTGTGTGTGTGTGTGTGTGTGTGTGGACCACAGACATATATAGATGCTGGCCCAACTGTAACACCACTGGTGCAGCTGGCCAGCCCCTCATAACTTATAACTGGGTTGTGGGTTCACACTCTAACTGTCCTCCATCCCCCCCCCCCCCCCCCCTAGATCCAAATGAAGCCGCAATTTCCAACGTTGCTTCCAAATTTTGGACCCCAGACAGAATGTATCCATTGTAGGCAATGCATTTGTCATGAAAGGCGGTAACTCAAAGAGAATATATCCATTGCAGGCAATGCATTTGTTCTGAAAGGCGGTAACTCAAAGAGAATATATCCATTGCAGGCAATGCATTTGTTCTGAAAGGCGATAACTCAAAGAGAATATATCAGGCAATGCATTTGTTCTGAAAGGCGATAACTCAAAGAGAATATATCCATTGTAGGCAATGCATTTGTACTGAAAGGCAATAACTCAAACAGAACATATTCATTGCAGGCAATGCATTTGTACTGAAAGGCAATAAATCTTATAGTCTCGTGCGATGTGAACTTGAATGCGCACAAATATACACAAGCACGCACGTAAACACACACACACACACACACACACACTGAATAGCTGTAATGGTATGCATCAGTGACGAAAGGGAGGTTTATTATCGGGGTCCAAAAGTTGTTGACACCGGTCAGACAGCCGACCAACAGGGACGACAACCTAATCCACTATGTCAAAGACAAATAGGAGCAATGGCGACGTCGAACGGTGTAACAATCGTGAATCGAGAGGCTTCACCATGCAAATGACGTAAGATGGCAGTTACAATGCATCAGAGTGAACGAAAATAGTTTATAGTAAAAGCTGAAGCTACAGACACATTTGGGCAGTAGACCACTCAGGATTTAGGATTTAACTATGAGTTGGTTCTCAGTTGATTGTACTGGCTGCTTAACGGCTGTTTAGGATTTAACTATGAGTTGGTTCTCAGTTGATTGTACTGGCTGCTTACCGGCTGTTTAGGATTTAACTATGAGTTGGTTCTCAGTTGATTGTACTGGCTGCTTAACGGCTGGTTCCAGATTTTTTTTCATATTGCTGGTACTATGCACTGACAGATTTAATAGGCTAGCAGAACCTTTGTGATCATCAGAACCTTTGTGATCACCACAACCTTTGTGATCATTGGAATCTTTGTGATCATCAGAATCTTTGTGATCTTCAGTCGTGTCTTGGTGGAGTTCATGAAACACACTGAAGCTGCTGCTGAAGTGTTGTGGATGAAGAGTCAGACAGAAGCAACGGGGAGAGGAAGAGGGGTCGTAACAATGACAAGGGGGTTATGACCAGGTGAAGCGGAGTTGTAATACTAGTGTAGAAAGAAATGTGGGAAATGTTATGGTGAATGAGCAACGTATGTATGGAAAAGGGGCACAGTAACGCTGGCTGAATGACATATGTAAAGCTGCTGACACACGAGCCTTTTCGTCCGTACAGTTGAGACGAAACGTTTGAACCTGTGCAGTCCGACCAGTCAGTGTCGAACGGACGGAGTGCTGCTTCACGATAGTTTTAAAACCTTCGAGTTTGATCCCACATGCCGCTTCAAAGGACTGTACAATTGAATACGAAGCTTTTTCTCTAATATTTTGATTCTTATAATTTTTTGAGTTGACATTCCAAAGCACATCATGGCCTTTGTACGATTCAATCAAATGTTTGGTCTCCGAATCGGACAGTCTCACCGCCTTGCTGGACGACGCCATTTTTCCTTGTGTCATTGGTGTTGGCTCAATGCTGAGCGTTGATTGGTTGGAGGATACTAACTGTCCGTTTCGAATAGATCACGGTTTATCTTGAACGGTCGGGTTTAACTGGATGCCGAAATCCGTTTGAGATGTACGTTTACTATGACAGACGCTACGTTTGGGATCGGGTTCGACCGGTACTTGCGAAGCGTACGGGCGGGGAGGCTCGTGTGTCAGCCGCTTAAAGTAAGTGATGAGTAGGAGGTGAAAGGTGTGGTTCTCCTGGGGTGGAGCCAGGGTGTGTGTTCTCTGTGAAAATGATAGTGATTGCTTGCATTAAAATTCACCTCCACCCTCTTTCTTACTATTGGTGGAAGAAGCAAGTTACATACACTAGTCATCAAGAGAGAAATCTAAATTTTCTCTGGACTGTTTAAACACTCAAGAATGGGTATAATGCAATGTACCTGATGCTTATGCACTTAAAAGTGTTTGTGCTTTTAATTACAGACATAATTAGATCTAGGGTCAAACATGAAATGATGTATAAACAACAACAAGACTAACACAAGTTAAGAGCAGTTCACACACAAAGCAATACTTTACATTCAGGATACAACTATTCAGCATGTTTAGAAATTCAAAGCAGTTCAGTCTGGTCTTGCTAGGGATGGCCTGTTCCCACTTAATCTCATCATAAAGGGAGGGAATGTTCACTGAACTGAGCTGGAGTCCTGTAAGAGTTGGGAGATTTAGCAGGATGAGGGAAAGGCTGATGGGTCCCTCTCCTGACTGCAGACTTCACCACTTCCTGTAGGACTGCTGCTTGGTCGGTTGTCCACTTGGCCACCTTGCAGCATGGAATTTGATTCCTAGGCTTGGCCAGTTGTCATGGACGTAACAGAGTCCCCAGGATCTGTGGGGGTTACAGAATCTGGTCTGTAGGTAACGGACTAGGATTCCGGCTTGACGAGCCCTCATATTTGCCTTCAGAACTTTCCGGGAAGTACGACGTCTCAGCCAGTTTAAGTGAGGCTGACGTGAGTGTATCGCCATTCATTTTCTGTTTCCACCACACTTCCTTCACTCAGGTGTGGCGTGGACGTTAACAACTGGTAAGAGACAATGAGAAACTGCTTATCAATTGAAGGGAAATAACTCATCAAAGTAGTGAAATGCCCTGGTGGTGTAATCAACTTCTTGGACACAATTAGTCCAAAAACAAGCATCAATTAGTCAGACTCTACAAAGCATTTAGATACTCAGCAGTATTTATGAATTACCTTAACAGATTTTGCCCAGCATAGAATAGAGTGAGAGAAAGAGAGAGAACAGGGGGTGAAGACTGCGTCAGAAAATGACATCGGGCTGATTGTGCAAAGGAGAGAGAGAGAGAGAGAGAGAGAGAGAGAGAGAGTGTGTGTGTGTGTGTGTGTGTGTGTGTGTGTGTGTGTGTGAGAGAGAGAGAGAGAGAGAGAGAGAGAGAGAGAGAGAGAGAAGCTGGACGGTGTTGGGTTTATCAACATCTCGTCACAGTTGGAAATAGTGGAACGTTGAACTGGCTGAAGGACACATCTAGTATCAAATAGGGGAAAGGTTGCAGCAGCTGAAACTGTTCTGTAGTGAATGCATAAAGCTACGGTCAAACTATGTCTGGGCCTCAATGGAGTGAAGAGCATGACAGTGATAGTGTTTCCACTCTCAGATCTAATCATGAAGACAGCCGTATTTCTATTCAGTACAGGACATCCCGTTTCCTCAGTTAGCTGTCATAGTTCGGTGTGCTTTTCTTCGCCTTTCAACAATTGCAACTTAGCATTTTCTTCAGCAAATACTTGAACTATGAATAAAACAATTGATGGAAGTCCTTTCTCTAGTTCGTATGAAAGAAACTGCATTTAAGAAATAGAAACAGACCTCTGAAAACGACAGTTTTCGTATATGAGACATCTTCTACGTTCCTCCCTTCTTGTATGTCATCGACTGAGCACTTTTGTGGAAATTATTTCCCTCGGTTTCTTCAGTACAACGTCAATTTTATATATCAATAAACCTCAAGAATGGAATATATTCTAGATACTGCTACTACGAACAGCCCAGTAAAATTTGATGAAGATCTGTTAAAACTGAGTTCGAGTTCTGTTCCGGGTAGACGGACAGACAGGCAGGCAGGTAGACAGGCAGACACATGGACAGCCAGACAGGACTGAAAGCCATGCCCTGCTGGATTCCGCAGCGATTCGTTCAGGCACTGAGCAAAAATAGCAACAGGAGTGACGTCATTCCAAAGCCACACAGAAATATCGTGTTTGACAGATGCTAATAATGCTCTGTAGCAGACAGGCCCGGTAACAAACATCACGTGATTGACAGCTAATAATGCTCTGTAGCAGACAGGCCCGGTAACAAACATCACGTGTTTGACAGATGCTACTAATGCTCTGTAGCAGACAGGCCCGGTAAACAAACATCACGTGTTGACAGACGTACATGCCTGTAGCAGACAGGCCCGGTACAAACATCACGTGCAGACCTACTATGCACATGTGCCCGACAGGCCCGTAACGAAACATCACGTCGATTGACAGATCTACTAATGCTCTGTAGGCAGACAGGCCGTAAAAACATCACGTCTTGACAGAGCACTAATGTCTGGCAGACAGGCCCGGTAACAAACATCCGTGTTTGACAGATGCTACTAATGCTCTGTGCAGACAGGCCCGGTAACAAACATCACGTACTATACAGACGTAGCAGACAGGCCCGGTAACAAACATCACGTGTTTGACAGAGCTACTAATGCTCTGTAGCAGACAGGCCCGGTAACAAACATCACGTTTTGACAGACGCTACTAATGCTCTGTAGCAGACAGGCCCGGTAACAAACATCACGTCTTTGACAGACGCTACTAATGCTCTGTGGCAGACAGGCCCGGTAACAAACATCACGTGTTTGACAGAGCTACTAATGCTCTGTGGCAGACAGGCCCGGTAACAAACATCACGTCTTTGACAGACGCTACTAATGCTCTGTGGCAGACAGGCCCGGTAACAAACATCACGTCTTTGACAGATGCTACTAATGCTCTGTGGCAGACAGGCCCGGTAACAAACATCACGTCTTTGACAGATGGTACTAATGCTCGTAGCAGACAGGCCCGGTAACAAACATCACGTGTTTGACAGATGGTACTAATGCTCTGTAGCAGACAGGCCCGGTAACAAACATCACGTGTTTGACAGATGTACTAATGCTCTGTAGCAGACAGGCCCGGTAACAAACATCACGTGTTTGACAGATGTACTAATGCTCTGTAGCAGACAGGCCCGGTAACAAACATCACGTTTTGACAGAGTACTAATGCTCTGTAGCAGACAGGCCCGGTAACAAACATCACGTCTTGACAGAGCTACTAATGCTCTGTAGCAGACAGGCCCGGTAACAAACACACGTCTTTGACAGATGCTACTAAGCTCTGTAGCAGACAGGCCCGGTAACAAACACACGTACAATGACAGACGTAGCAGACAGGCCCGGTAACAAAATCACGTGTTTGACAGATGCTACTAATGCTCTGTAGCAGACAGGCCGGTAACAAACACACGTGTTTGACAGATGCTACTAATGCTCTGTAGCAGACAGGCCCGGTAACAAAACACCACGTGGTTGACAGACGTACTAATGCTCTGTGCAGACAGGCCCAGTAACAACACAGTTTTGACAGATGTACTAATGCTGTGTAGCAGACAGGCCCGGTAACAAACATCACTGTTGGTGGACATGCCTGTAGCAGACAGGCCCGGTAACAAACATCACGTGTTTGACAGATTACTAATGCTCTGTAGCAAACAGGCCGGTAACAAACATCACGTGTTTGACAGACGCTACTAATGCTGTGTAGCAGGACAGGCCTGGTAACAAACATCACGTGGTTTGACAGATGCTACTAATGCTCTGTAGCAGACAGGCCGGGTAACAAACATCACGTGTTTGACAGATGCTACTAATGCTCTGTAGCAGACAGGCCCGGTAACAAACATCACGTTTTGACAGTAGCTACTAATGCTCTGTAGCAGACAGGCCCGGTAACAAACATCACGTCTTTGACAGAGCTACTAATGCTCTGTGCAGACAGGCCCGGTAACAAACATCACGTCTTGGACAGAGCTACTAATGCTCTGTGGCAGAAGGGCCTGGTAACTACATCACGTCTTTGCAGACGTAAGCAGCAACAGGCCGGTAACAAACATCACGTCTTTGACAGACGCTACTAATGCTCTGTAGCAGACAGGCCCGGTAACAAACATCACGTTTTGACAGACAGCGTCGACAGCCGTAACAAACATCACGTTTGACAGATGCTACTAATGCTCTGTAGCAGACAGGCCCGGTAACAAACATCACGTTTTGACAGACGCTAATAATGCTCTGTAGCAGACAGGCCGGGTAACAAACATCACGTCTTTGACAGACGCTACTAATGCTCTGTGGCAGACAGGCCCGGTACACAAAACATCACGTCTTTGACAGACGCTACTAATGCTTGTAGCAGACAGGCCCGGTAACAAACATCACGTCTTTGACAGAGAACGTAGCAGACAGGCCCGGTAACAAACATCACGTGTTTGACAGATGCTACTAATGCTCTGTAGCAGACAGGCCCGGTAACAAACATCACGTGTTTGACAGATGCTCTAATGCTCTGTAGCAGACAGGCCCGGTAACAAACATCACGTGTTTGACAGACCATACTAATGCTCTGTGCAGCTAGGCCCGGTAACAAACATCACGTCTTTGACAGATGCTACTAATGGTTGTTAGCAGACAGGCTCGGTAACAATACATCACGGTTTGACAGACGTAGCAATGCTAGGCAGACAGGGTAACAAACATCACGTGTTTGACAGATGCTACTAATGCTCGTGTGCAGACAGGCCGGGTAACAAACACAGTTTTGACAAGACAAATGCTGTAGCAGACAGGCCCGGTAACAAACATCACGTGTTGACAGATGTACTATGCTCTGTAGCAGACAGGCCCGGTAACAAACATCACGGTTTTGACAGATGACTATAATGCTCTGTAGCAGACAGGCCCGGTAACAAACAATCACGTGCTTTGGACAGGAACTCTAATGTCTATGCTGTAGCGACAGGCCGACAACATCAGTTGGCAGGACCGTCAGACAGGCGGTAACAAACATCACGTGTTTGACAGATGGTACTAATGCTCTGTAGCAGACAGGCCCGGTAACAAACATCACGTGTTTGACAGATGCTACTAATGCTCTGTAGGCAGACAGGCCCGGTAACAAACATCACGTGTTTGACAGATGCTACTAATGCTCTGTAGCAGACAGGCCCGGTAACAAACATCACGTGTTTGACAGAGTACTAATGCTCTGTGCAGACAGGCCCGGTAACAAACATCACGTCTTGACAGATGTACTAGCTGTGCACACCGGTTAACAAACATCACGTGTTTGACAGAGCTACTAATGCTCTGTAGCAGACAGGCCCGGTAACAAACATCACTGGGACAGCAGCTACATAAA
Source organism: Conus canariensis (assembly GCA_033310375.1). Lineage (NCBI taxonomy): Eukaryota > Metazoa > Mollusca > Gastropoda > Neogastropoda > Conidae > Conus > Conus canariensis. The sequence goes on along the minus strand of CM065714.1, from coordinate 74,793,715 downwards.
GCTTCTGTGTAGCAGCACAGGCACCGTAACAAACACCACGTTGACAGCGTACAGCTCGTAGCAGACAGGCCACGGTAACAAAACTCAACGTCGTTGACAGACGCTACTAATGCTACTGTAGCAGCACCAGCCCGGTACAACAACAACCCCACATCACTTGACAGAGTACTAATGCTCTGTGTAAGCAGACAGGCCCAGGAACAAATCACATGTCTTTGACAGATGCTAACTAATTGCCTAGTAAGCAGACAGGCCACGGTAACAAACATCACGTCTTGAGTACTGACTGTAGCAGACAAGGCCGGGGTAACAAATCATCAGTGTATGACATATTTGCTACTACATGCTTCTGTAGCAGACAGTGCCCTGGTATCAAACTATCACGTTGTTATGAGCTACTAATGTATGTGGTGCCCTACATTCCGTCTCTGTTTATGCGTATCCAGGCCTGTGTAACAAACATCCGTCGTTTGATCATGATGTTACTAATGCTCTGTAGCGACAGGCCCGGTTTACATGAACATCTACGTGTTTTGAGATGTCGTACTTGCTGTGTAGCAGATCTGGGCCGGGTAACATAAACACTGTGTTGACAAGATGGATTTCAGCAGACAGGCCGGTACAAACATCACGTGTTTGCGACAGTTGCTACTATTTGCTGATCTGTGCAGACTAGGCCCGAACACTGAGCAGAACACGTACAACACTCACGTGTTGTGAATGAGCTACTTAATGCTTTGTAGCGGCAGGCCCGGTAACAAACATCACTCAGGGAACGAGCAGAGCGATGAAAGGAGAGCTTCCTACGTGTTACGAACGCGTGCGCGTGAGCACGTACAACACACACACACACACACACACACACACACACACACACACACACACACACACACACACACACCACCACCACACACACACACACACACACACACACACACACACACACACACACACACACACTATACAAAATAATAATTTGTGTTAAACGAATTGAAGAACAGAGCTGAATCAAATGCACATGCCATTAAACGCGCATGCGTACACACACACACACACACACACACACACACACACACACACACACACACACACACACACACATGAGCATACACACGCGCGCGGGAGCGAAAGCACTGATGCACACAGAGAACATAGAAAGCACATAGTTTTTGCCATACAACATGTATTCCTAAGCAGACCATGTGATGCATAGGTATTCTGGACTGGATCAGGGCGTTGGTTAATGTATGCCTACAGTAATGTATGCGTGGCTGCCCTCTCTTCCACGCATCCCATCCCACCTTTTATTTTTCCATTGGCCATTTTCCATCTTCCATGCATTGCTCTGTCGCTCTGTCTCTGTCTGTCTTCTCTCTTCTCTCTCTGCGCGCGCACGTGTGTGTGTGTGTGTGTGTGTTTGTGTGTGTGTGTGTGTGTGTGTGTGTGTGTGTGTGTGTGTGTGTACTTACCCCGTCTGTGTGTGCAGAATCATGGATTTAGCAGAAGTGACGTAGCGCATATAGACCAGTTTTGCACGAATGGTCTGTTGTTGTTGTTGTTGTCGTACCCTGGCTGAACAAGACTCCAGGGATCATCCAAACAGCTGAAGCATTTGAACACTATGGTACAAATGCATCAGCTGGGGATGAGAACATTACGTGTGTGACCGTTTTTGATTACCCCGCCGCATGGGCAGCCACACTCCGACTTCGGGAAATTTTGGAGACTGATAATGTTATGCTAGGAGCTTGTCACGACTGAAGACAATTCCCGCATATCTGTGCAGAGCATAACATTTTGATGTAGCCTTGGTGTTCTAGCCTATGTCAGTTGGCCTGACACAGCCTTAAGCCAAGGCGGGCACGAATTTTCTGATCCTGTAATTTTTCATGGATCCAATCGGGCCGGTCCGTGCTACCGTAGTGGTCCATGGGGGAATCGTCATAGATCCCCACCTGGCCACAGCCCTCCGGGCAGCGCTATTGCCTGATACTAATCCTTTGCCTTCTGTTCCATGTATGAGGGAGCTACGGTGTCCACCCGGCTCTGACACACGTACTGAAGGATGGCAGCTAATGAACAGCACTGCTCTCCCTTTACTCCCTGCTCAACAGTTAAAGGCACACGATTCTGGACCAATGCTGCTTGTCCTACCCATTCACCTAACACGTGCTTAGAGCAAACAGCCGGCAGGCTTTCCCGAAAAGAAACAGTCCATATGATATCAGCCTGACCTGATATGCTGTGTTTGTGTTGCATGTTTTGTTTGTTGACTTAGTTGGTGCGATGTCCCTTTCATGAATTTTTCTAATATTTTGATTATACTGTATATATTTGTGTCATGTGCCCATCTTCGGTCATTCTTTTTTAAGATTGAATTTGTGAGTGTTTAGGGCTTTGTTTAGACTGAGGGCAGATTATCTTACATAATGATAAAGATTATCATGATAATGTGCACACGACCACAATGTAAGAAGAGATGTACAAAGAGAGGGAAATCAGCATTTACTCGAGAAATCTTTCAAATCATCTGGAATGGTTGCAACGAACACAGAGACGAACAAAAACAAGCTCTATGCAGACTTCGATTGCTGGGTTAACCACGATCTTTTACCACGTGCCATTGCAAATATCCAGTGACTGAAACCACAGCTGCTCCTACAGCTGTTCAGGTTTGAGGGATTAGAATAATCACTGAAGCGAAAAAAAAAAAAAGAAAAAAGAAAAAAAAAAAAAAAAAGAAACGTGTGAACTTCTTCCAAGATGTGATGTACTTTTGAATAATAATTATTTTGATTCTGAAAGAAATGGGACTTACAGAGATAACAGGGGTAATTATCTAATGATAAAGTTAATGATACAGGACCAGATTTCGTGCGGGCAATATGGACCCAATATGGATAATCCTGATTTCCGTAAACAAAACATAAAATTTCAAGATCTAAAGTATCCTTTTCTTGTTTTTGCATGGGGTTGGATCGCAGTAAATACAACCATTGATAACAACGTTAAAACTAAAAAAAAAAAAAAAAAAAAGTATGGAAGAATTGATTCATGACAATTTCATGACATGATTTGGAGAGAAAGCAACCTACAAGTACAATGCTTTCTCCGAAGCAGAAGCAATCCACCAGAACAGAGCAGACAATTTTTCTTTTTCTTCTTCTGAAAACGTGTTACTATACTGCCTCCAAAGATATTTTACCAGGATATTGCAAGGATCACACATTGATAACATTAGACATGTTCTTTGAGTGAAAAAAGCAGTAACGGTTACACATTCTGAAAATTCATTAGCTCGCTATTAAAGGATGACGAATACATATAAAGAAAATAGATCATCTTATTGGTAACATAGTTCCGCAGTACGTGGCGTCCCCCACTTACTCCAAATTCAAACTTTACGCATGTCCTTTACCATCTCCGACTACTGTTCTCAGACGCTTTACTGGTGAAAAATCGAAGTAGTACCATTCGTTTTATACAATAAGTAGGAAAGCCAGTAAGGAATTTGAAGCTAGTATTGGAAAAGAAACTGAAAAACTAAAGTAACAAAAACCAGTCAACTTCTTCTTCTTCCTCGTTCGCCATCCTGTAAGATGAGCAGCCCGGTGTCCTCGATGATGATGCAAACCAGTCAACTGATTCAGGTAAAACAATTTTAACAGAGCATGAGACAAAAGAAAATAGAGTATGGCTTGTTACGCTCGAAAGCGAAATGGGTCACCGAGAGTGAGAAAAACAAACAAAACTAAAAAGATAATTTTGTTGCTTGAAAAAGACAAGCTTTATATGCAAACAAATCACCCCCAATTTGTGCAAAAATACGTCACCCTGTGGAAAAGACTAAAGAAATGATTGATGAAAATAATGTTTTAAAATGTTAAAGGAAAAAGGAACGACCGACTGTCAAACGGAGATGTGCCTACACTGTCTGAAAGCGAAGCAAAACGTCTAGAAGGGGAGAAATAACGCTTGAATAATCCACACATTCATTGAAAAACATAAATAACGATAAGACTCCAAGAGCGGATTATGTTATGATAGAGTTTAAAAAGTTTGTTTGTTATTCTCTTTGGGACAGCAGTGTAGATCTGTTTGTGAGATTCATTGACGAAGGTTCTAATAAAGAAGGAATGTTTCAAACACAAAAGGGTAGGATTAAATATGTCTACCAAAAATGGATAAACCGAGAGAATATCTAGAGAAATGGATGCTCATTTTTCTTTTAAAGAAGGTTTACAAAACAGCAGCAGC
>CM065714.1:74741958-74784458 GCA_033310375.1 Conus canariensis | reverse complement strand
ACACACACACACACACACACACACACACACACACCACACACAATGTCACACACACACACACACACACACACACACACACACACACACACACACACCACGCACACACAGCCTACGAGGGGGAGAAATGGTAGTGCTAGTGGAGTGAGCAGAAGTTATATGTAGATATGTAGGAGGAGGAGGGAGGAGGGGAGTGTGTGGTGAAGGCGGTGGATGGGGCTAGGGGAATCAGGGTAACTTCACAAGTCACCAATCAGTCATCAGCGATTTTATCCATGGAGTGAGTGACCGTTATCTATCGGTTTCTTCCAAACTCAGAATATTTAATCTCTCAAGTCAACAACCAGCTCGTTAAGATGTTCACCAGATCCAGTTTTGCCGATGTATACTGTGATAGAATATCACTAATGTAAGGTAATGAAAAAGTCTAGGTACGATTAATGTGGTTGATATAAGGGAAAATCTTGAGCGAGGTGTATAATGGGTTGATGTTTCATGGGTGTTCTGGTCTTGAAGTGTACTTCACTATCACAACCCCGCCTCCGTCCCCCTGGGATGATCATGACAGCCTAACTTCCAACATCAAAGCAGCTGACGAAACCGGCTGTTTTGATGAGGGATGCTGTATCAGCTTTAGTCTATTGCCATTGATTATTCTTTATAACACTGACACTGACTCATTTAAAATCGAATGAAACATAAGCCTTTTAACTATTAACCAATGTTTAAAACCATTGTCAAGTGATGCTTTGAGTGGTCCAGCCACAGTCGTTGGTGGTCCCCCCTCCCCCCCCCCCCCCCCCATCCCCATCATCCTTTCTCTGTTTACCAAAGTTCCACCGATAACTTTGTTTGCTTTACAGCATTGTTTTGTTTGTTTTTTGTTTTAACCAGGCGTTTCACTGTGTCATTCTCCGTTTCCCAATGTAGAGCGTATGCCCTAAATCGCCACTCCGACTACCATGGAATCTGATACTTTCAGCCGCAGAGCTTGTAATGTCATTCGTTTAACGATACAGTTATCTTTCTCTTAATTTTGTTTCACTTTCCGCCTGCAGTTTCAGGGTCACTTTAAAATTACCATCAATGCCAATAATCAGAGGTGTTACCCCTCTGTTACAATGGGAATTGAACACTTTAATTTCCGACTAAAGTTTTTTATGTGCAGCGGCCCACTTCGCATGCGTAATGCAACGTGGTTTTCGCTTCCGTAGCAGCACGTTTGGTAAGAAACGAAAATACGATTTCATCTTCAACATTTTGTGTACACCGATTTTCATAATATTGTGCAATTTTGTTTCAAAACTTCGTGCATTTGTTAAAGAACACTTATGATAAACCTTTGGGCAGTTGATGTTCTTATGATCGCTTATGATTTTATTTTCAATCGTTGATCGATACCAGTCGTGTAACTGTAAGTGTTGAGTTGGCTCAACTTAACGAAGATAAGAACCAACTCGACACACAGTTCGAGATGGTATGCGTTACAGACCAAGAGTGTAATGTCTGTTTCACCTTTTCACTTTATAGTAACCAGGTTTGACTACAACAAATACAAATTATGTCTGCAAAACAGGCATGTTCAACCCCCGCCCCCCTCCCCCCGCGAGGGTTTTCTTCTGCTATAAAGCAGCCGCCATCAATTAAGTTAGTGACCCCCCCCCCCCCCCCTCTCCTCCCCTTCCCCTCTCCCCCCTGAAAAATGTACTTGCACAAAAATTCAAAAAATTTGAAATAAACACCAGCATCAGAAAGAGCAAAAATCTAGCTGGACGAAAATGTACGTTAGTTGGACATTTGAGAAGAAAGACATAATTTTTTGTAAGTGATGAAATATGCCTGTAAGACTTACTCCAAGGAATATGATTGTACAACTAAGATCCTGTACCCATGGCCAAGGTCACAGAGATGTCAGGTCAGGTTAGAAAGACTGCCTCACCCATACCATTTCTTCAAACATGGTTCAGAAAATTCAAAACAGTGCTCTCAGCTTAAATTTCCTGTAAATTTTGCAGACACCCCTGAAAAAGCTGCATCTAAACACATAATTAGATGATAGTGTAGATAGCCGTTTGGTCCCATTGAAGCTGTTAAAGTGAAGTTCACTTAGGACACTGTTCTGAAATCACAGGCTGCAGTACATTAATCAGAGCTTGTAGGCATGTAGAGAAATCCCCACAATACATCATACCACCATATGAAGCTGGTATTCATGAATAATTAATGGTATACAACGCACACAACAATCATTTGCACAGTGAGCATGCAAGGTTGCAATGCAAGATTGTCATGTCCCTATATCAATGAATTGATGATTCTGTCACTTTTCTTGAGGTCTGTGCTGCTGGTTGTTAGGGTGTCATGAAAAAAAATCAGTAATTCTAAGGCCTAAGCCCAGCTACTGGGAGGAGCTGAGTTGCAGACCTGGCCAGAGGCACTGTTGGCCTGGTCCACCAATTCATAAGTAAAAGGTGAGCCCTTGACTTCAGTCTGGGATGAAAAGCAGAACAAGAGGGGACAGCCCTCATCCAAAACCAAGCCCAAGACTCCTGCCATTAGCCAGACCTGCCAGGACAAATGCAGACTCTGGTCTGTAAGGATATCTTGTCTTAAGGGCCTCTGCCAAAAGGATGTAAACTCAACCTCAGCCAGGTTTGCATAGCATCAGACCAGGCAAAAAAAAAAAAAAAAAAAGAAAAAGAAAAATTTCCCCCATAGTGAACAATTATTGGAGTGGGACATCCTAACATTAACGGGTCAGGGGTGCAAGATTACAAAATCTCAGCTGGGATAAGTTCCAGTCCTTCAGGGTTATAGAGAAGAAGAAACTCAATTTTGTGTTCTGCAGAAAATGAGGGTCAGTTGTTGACTATGTCCCGTCTCCTAAAGGGTGGGGTGGGGATGGGGGCCAGCTAGGCTTTCAGATGGGAATTCTGGATTATCCATCCTTAATTTTGAAGCGCATTGCTAAAGCACTATTTTTCTGTATTGCTCAAGTAACAACCACTCCAGTCGATCGAGCACTTGTTGGACACATGAAGGGTTGCTAAACCTGTTTAAATAAAGAGAGCACTAAATTTCTTTCAGCATAGCAATGTGTTTCTGCATTGAAGGGTCCCATACTGTGGGTGCGTATTCAACTAGTGGTTATATCAGTGCTTTTTAAGCTCTGTCTTCCACATAATACAAACAGATTTTCAAATTCCTCCAGAGGAGTCTCAGAATATATTTGGTTTGCATGGAGTAGATATGGGATATATGCTCCTCCCAGTTCAGGTCTTCCTGAGTTGTCACTCCTTGAAATTTGATGGAGAAGACCATTTTCAGACTGTGGCCATGGAGTTGATAGGGGTGATGTGAGGCTTCTTGGTGTGATGGGCAATGTTGTGCATTTTCTTGTATAGACCTTCATATCCCATCCATTTTCCTGCTAGATGAGTTAGTAGAGGTCTTCTTGCAGCTGGGTATGGTCTTGTACACAGGCCATGATGTTGTACACTGCCATGCTATCAGCAAACAATCTTGCTAGGGATGTAAGCTTCTCAGGGGGTTAGTTAATGTGTGTTTGAAACAAAGACGGACCTAGTACTGAACCTTGAGGTACACCTGAAGGATCACTGGCACTGGAAGAGTGATGAGTGTCATCTACCACCACTGCTTGGCGTCTGTCTTTGAGATAGCTTGCAGTCCATCTGTTGACTGCTCCCTGGATTCTGTAGCACCTAGGTGTATGAGAGAGGAGACTGGTTAACCTCATCAAAGGCCTTGGCAAAGTCCATGATAAGTAGGTCAGTCTGCTAACCCCCTTCCATATTCTCCATAAGCTCGTCAAAACAAACTCAAGAAGCTGTGTCTCACAAGATCGCCCTCTTTTATAACTGTGCTGATGATCACACAGGATTCCATTGCTAAAATTGCTCTCTAGATGGATCATAACATGGCTGACGATAATGTGCTCTAGCACCTTATAGCTGATGCAGGAAAAAGGACACTCACTAGACAGTAGATTATCAGCTGCCATCGAGAATGTCCAGTGGATCCCTCAGACTTGCTAACTTCAATCAGAGCAGAGTGAAGGTCCTGTTGTAGCTGTTCCTGCACTGAATTGGATCTTTGTCGATTTATTGGCTCACCATGCAGTATAATGTTCTACAAGATCAACAATTGTATGGTGTGGGTCCTTGTAGGCAAGCATGTCCTTCAGTTCCAAAATTATAGCCGAGTTATAGGGACTAAATAGGCCATGAGGCCTTTTAATGTCCCATGATATTAGTAACAATTTTGGGGAGGAGTGGGAGTAGGAAGAGGGATAGGAGTGAATGCTGAAATTGGGAAGTATATAAAAATCACTTGTCAAAATCAAGGGCACCTATTTTTTTTAAAATCAGTGTCAAGAAGACCCTTAAATTTGTTTTATTTCTTGAACTACAAACTGCTAAATCTCTAAACAATGAGCCGTTGAATTGCCAAGTGTTTTTGTAAACTGTGGAGAGATAGTTGTATCTATTTAGATTGTGGGATGTTTATCTCTTGTTCCTGTATCTATGTTTATATAGAGTGACTGTGACTGTAGAGACAGGACCATCACCACACTTATAGTTAGTGGATGACAGTGATGGCTTGGCTGGACAGGAAGAACTTGACTAAGTAAAGAAACACCTGGACAAAACACCTGCAGCATATGGCATGGAAATCAGTGCAGAAAAGACCAAACTGATGACAAACAATACCAAAGGCATCAAAGGAGACAACAAAAGAAATGGTCAAACACTTGATAGAGTAAGCGGCTTCAAGTACCTTGGAGCAATTGTGATACTGTTCAAACGGTCCAAACCTGAAGTCTTCTCTAGAAAAGTAGAGTGGCCCAAGCATCAGCAGTGCTCTCAAAGCTCAAGACCATCTGGAACAACAACATCTGTCTCAATTTTTAAGTGAGAATGATGCACACATTAGTGATATCAGTCATTTTGCATGATTGTGGCACATGGACAGCATAACTGCAAAAAGCAGTCCATGGATTTGAATTGAGATGCTAGCGCAAAATCCTAGCATCTCCCACAAAGACCATGTCGCCAATAAAGAAATGCCTAAAAGAATGGAGGCAGCCATTGGCCCCTTTCAAAGTCTTCATGACCTGCTGACAACAGTCAAGAGAAACAGAAACTGAGATGGTATGGTCACACAGTTTGATCATGCAGCCCTGCAATAATCATTGTACCAGGAAACAGAAGAAGGGGCAGACAGAGAGAGAGGCAGATGATTGTCGCTTCAAGTGGTGCCCCAGTGACCTTAAGGTTAAGGGAGTGATGACGCCATTTGGGTGATTAAAACAAGACATGCATTTCAAATGTTCTTGTCACTTCTTGAATTTAAGAATTCCTTTGAAGGTCACAAATCCCAAAGAAAATGAAATCAGTCAGCTTTTGGGAAATTTTGAAATATCTTGAAAACAGCTTTTAAGGCCTTGAGACATTGATTGGTTTAAAGTAGTATCATTCAGAGTTTCTTTTTTTTTTTTTTGAGGATGTGTATGAGATTGGAAAGTATAACTTGTGAACTAAAATGTTTGAGAGAAGTAAAGAGGATTTAGGTCTGGACTGGAGCCAGAAGCATTGACGTGTTGTATTGTGGTAATCTTTCATGGTTTCTTTTTTTTTGTTGTAAGTTCTAGTATTTGTTGATCTGCCTTTGAAATTTTCGTAAAAATTCCTGTGTTATCCAGCAAGTGTCTATCATTTATCAATCATGGGCAAACACATTGCTGATATTCTGTAAGTGCCAGTGATCATCTGGAGGTCTGGCAAATACTTGATGTAAATACACATAGGTATACATGTAAAAACGGACCATATAACAATTTGATGTGTCTTGAAGAAGGTATACTTAGTTTCTCCCTCTCTCTCTCTCATCTCTCTCTTTCTCTCTCTGTCTCTGTCTCTGTCTGTCTTTTCCCTCTCTCTCTCTCTCTCTCTCTCTCTCTCTCTCTGTCTCTCTCTGTCATGTCTCTCTTTCTCTCAGTGTCTCTCTCTCTCTTGTATAAATAACTGAATATTGTTAATATTTTTTTACGCAAAATTTCTCTTTGAACAAGTGTTTTGCTCCTTAATTCTGCTGACCTGATCAGACAGCATGGATGTAATTTGTATTATTGAACAAAATGCTTTCAGAATCAGCAAGATGAAATTGCATCCAGTGGAGAGCTTGTGGCTGACTTGCTTGTTGATATATGGGGTGCTGGCCACAGACTTTTATGAACTGTTGGGAGTGGAGAAAAGTGCCACAACCCGGGACATCCGCAAAGCATTTAAAAAACTAGCCATTTCTGCTCATCCAGATAAAAATACGGTAAGTGCATGAAAAGGAAAGCTGTCATGAGGTTCAGAAGTAGACTTCACCATCTTTAACTTTCAGATTTTAGAAGCGAGAGTCGGAAAAAGGCAGTACAGTATGTGTGTATTTTACATGCACTTTGTTTTCAATATCCAGTGGACTGAAACTGGATTTACAGGACTGTTGGTCAATTTGTTGTCAAATTAAGTATATATTAGAGCATGAGTTATGTCTCTTTTTTTTTTTTTTTTTTTGCGTACGCAGGCTGATACTCCTGCGGATGCTCTCTGTATAGACAGGCAAGGATTAATCCCATCTACCCAACAAAGGAGTGGAGTTTTGTGTGTATGACCATTTTTTTATCCCGCCATTAAGGCAGCCATACTCCGTCTTCAGGGAAGAGTTATGTCTCTAAATGGCATGTTGCTGAAAAGTAAACCATTCAGTAAGTTCTCTTGCAAAATGTAGAGAAAATATTTTGAGTCATTGTTGACAGTGGTTGCATTCCCTGACACATCTTAGACTTTGTGAGTCAGTGCTTTGTGTGTGTGTGTACATGTGTGTGTGTGTGTGTGTGTGTGTGTGTGTGTGTGTGTGTGTGTGTGTGTGTTGCACATATGAGTGTGTGTACGGCTCATGCATGCAGGTCTGTGTGTATGTGTGTGTTTGTGTGTGTGTGTGTGTGTGTGTGTGTGTGTGTGTGTGTGTGTGTGTGTGTGTGTGTGACATATGAGTGCGTGTACAGCTCATGCATGCAAGTCTTGTGTGTGTGTGTGTGTGTGTGTGTGTGTGTGTGTGTGTGTACAAACGGAACAGAAAGTGGACAGTATTAATGTTTTTAAGTGCAAGTGTTTGTTATAGTTTTGTGTAACTTTAGAATGTTGAAAATAAATCAGAATGATTTGAAATGATTTTTTGTCTTGATGAATGTCCTAATCACTTTGCTTACACATTATGTATGTGTATAAAAAAAAAAAGGTCAGAGAGAGAACAAATACACTTTAGAGTTGTTACACAGCACAAACCCAGCATGTAGAACCACTGTTAAATTATTTGTTCATTCACATTTTTTTTTTCAACTAGCTTCTGTGTAACCCCCCTAATTCCTTTGCTTCAGGGGGATCCTGAAGCCCATGAGAAGTTTTTGCGGATCACACGTGCATACGAGGTACTTAAAGATGAAGAGCTTAGGAAAAAGTATGACCTTTATGGAGAGGAAGGTCTAAGTGAAGATAACAATCGGGGACGTCAGTACGAGAGTTGGCAGTGGTATCAGCAGAACTTTGGTAAGACTGAGAAATGGAGAGAGAGAGAGAGAGAGAGAGAGAGAGAGAGAGAGAGAGAGAGAGAGGCAAGTTTGATTTTTGCATTTGTGAAACAATTCAGTTTTGTTTGTTAAATCATTCATTGTTTTGCTGTAAACATCTGATAACCTTCTTTTCTTTGCAGACCTACTATGTAGAAGAACAGTTTGAGATTGCATCTTTTGCTAAAAAAAAATCCCAGTGTAACAAGTCTCTTTGTATGTCTTGAACTGTGTACTCCTCTCTACTTCCCTGTAAGCTATCTGGACAGATTAGGCAAGTATGTGCTGTATGATAGCCCCTGTAGTGGTTTTACATTTGTATGGAACAAAAATATTAAGTAAGAAAATAAGTCTGTCTAAATATTGCAGATAAAAATGTTTGATCTCCTAACGGTTGACAGTCAAAGAGAAGAAAAAGAATGTCCAAAACCACAGTTTTTTTACAAGGAAGAAAGATGTGTACAAAGTCATGTTTGTGTTTGACTGTTGGTCCAAGAAAATGTTAGCGTCGTAGGATAAAATGTGATGAAAACCCCCAGACATTCAGATTAAACATTTCTCTTCATAAAGATCTTGTGTGATGTGTTTTACAGGTATTTATGATGAAGACCCTGAAATCATCACTCTGAGCAAGTCTGATTTTGGTAAGTTGGTGTTCATTAAAAACATAACTTGAAATGAAATTAAAATAAAGTCTCTGTGTGTGTGTGTGTATGTGTGTGTGTGTGTGTGTGTGTGTGTGTGTGTGTGTGTGGTGTGGGGCAAGCATGCATGTGTGCGTGCATGTGTGCGTGCATGCGTGCGTGCGTGTGTATGTATGTGTGTATGTGTGTGCAAATAGAAGTTATTGTTATGTAATATTATCATTTAGAATTGAGAATATTTAAAAGTGCGCCAGTTTTCAGTAATTTGATATTTTACCATGTTTTGTTTTTGTATTTTGCTTTCAGCCAGATCCATCTAATATGAACCATAACAAAATGAAAGGTTCACAAAGGTGCATATGCTCGTACAGGCGAAAGAATGAAAACTATTCATCGACACTATCCCCATCCCTCTCCTCTCCTCCCCGCTTCATTGTTGTCTTCATCCCCAAGCCCTTTATCAAGCTCAACACAGAAAGCATGTGAAACTTTACACAAGAACAGGGTTGCTGTATTTTCATTCTTGAACTAAAGTCTTACATTACATTAAAGGGAGTATTCTGTGAATGTTTGTAGTTTGATGAAAATATGATGAATGAGTGCATGCCATGTCTTACTTTTGTTTGTGTGCATATGTGCAATATTTTCAGAAATGTCAGTGGATGGGACTAATGACATCTGGTTCATTAATTTCTACTCTCCTCACTGCTCCCATTGTCATGAACTGGCTCCTGCTGTAAGTCATTACAGTTTATGTTGCACTTTGTTATTATTAGTGTTTTTAGTATTGTTGTGAAATGGACCATTTGAATGATTTGGCTTCCGTTGTTTATTCGATTTTGTAATATTGATAGTATTGATTTCGGAAGCCAGTGAAATAGTTTGGAATCTACAATATATATGACAAGCAAATTTGTCAAATGAAGGTTTTAATAATGAAAATAAGAAAATAACAAAGCATAGCCTTTTTAGATATCTGGTATGGTGGGAATAGTCTCAGAAAATTTATGCACTGAAAATGGAAGCAAGCCAAGCTTTTGTCATGATCATTGCATTCACTGATTCTTTGAAAAATTTTGATGCTTTGTTTTATGCTCCTGACATGGCATTAGTTAACTCACCATTGTGCTGTCATGTGAACAGTATTTGTACTTATGATCTGCTAGAGTGTATGGGTGCAGCTGTAGAACGATTTGTTCATCAATGTCCAGACTTGTAGCTCTTATGTTTAAAAAACCCTGACAATATCTGTTGGCAAAAGGATGCTAATTTTTTTTGTTATTGCCTGGGTGAATAGATATACTGACAATGCCCAACAGTATTTAATGGAATGGAATCAGCCTGCTGGTGTTGCAACCTTCCTCTCTCCCTCAAACACCTATCCCCATCACTCTGACATATAAACAGTCAGAAGATCTTGATGCGTTTATTGACGATCGCAGTTAATGTAGAGCTGTGTATGTGTGAGTTAAATAAACATGGATATACATATCCCCTCTCCTCATTCCTCCTACCTCCCCCATTCACTGTTCATTCTTCATCATCATTCTTCCTCCTGACATCCCTCCCCCACCTTCACCCCCAGAAAGACTGGTTTTCATGTAAAATCCGATCATCGTAGATAATTTCACTTCAGATTGCAACCCACAAACATATAGAAAATGATTTGCTATTACTGACTGTGGCTATATGACAGCATTTAGTTCTTTCTGTCATGAATAAAAATCTTTTCCATCCTTCTCTATCTCCAAATCCCAAGATGAACAAGATGGCAATTAAGAAAGAGAAAATGCTAACAACGTCCTCTAGTTGACTGGAGTTCAAACGCTTCAAGATGTTCAAGAGAACAAGAGGGCAATTAGGAAAGAGAAAACGCTAACAACTTCCTCTAGTTGACTGGAGTTCAAACACTTCATTGAAAATGTAGATTGTGAAACACCTTTATGAAATGTGTAGAAGGTGGTACATGTTTGTAATTTTGTGAGTTTGAGCATGTAATTTTGTGAGTTTGAGCATGTGTTTTGCTCTTTTTTTTTCTTTAAAAAGATTTGGAAAGTGCAGTTTTTCTGTCCAGTTACTGGGAGTGATATTTTGTTGATTTCAGTGGAGGGAGATGGCCCGGGAGTTGGAGGGTGTGATCCGGGTGGGAGCTGTCAACTGTGAGGATGACTGGGCATTGTGCCGCATGCAGGGGATCCACTCCTACCCATCTCTCCTCATATACCCTCGGGTCAGTTCAGAAGTTCCTGTATCTTAGTCATTAATTCAGGTCTGTGGTCTGAAAAAGGGATGGTTCTGATAGATGGACTCATTGTTTTGTTTATGTGATTGTATGTGAGCAAGCGTAATTTTTAACTTTTCTTGGTAAAATTTGTTTTCCTCTTTTATGACAATATTATTTTCAGTGGAACCCCATCATGCTGATAATAAAGAATGTGTGTGCAGTATTATTCAACTTTGCTGCATCAGGTGCCATGTTTTCTTGCTATAATTACTCGCATAATTGTTTGAAAGATTGTTGGTGTGAGTATGAGGATTGTGTGTGTGTGTGTGTGTGTGTGTGTGTGTGCGTGTGCGTGTGTGTGCATTTGCCTGCAGTGGTGTGTGTGTGTGTGTGTGTGTGTGTGTGTGTGTGTTGTGTGTGTTGTGTGTGTGTGTGCATGCATGCATTTGCCTGCAGTGGACTTGTGTCTATATCATTTTGGAAAGAAAAATGTTTGTTGTTTATACAAATTCTCCATCTGAGCAGTACTCTTTCTATATGACAAGTCTTTGACTTCTTTTGTAATTCTACATGAAAATCGAAAATTTGATGCAGAGTTCAGTAACAATGATCACAATTTATGGTGTACATTGTTGGAAACATTTAGATTTCCTGTGTTTGCAAAGAGAAATACAGTATGGATTGAATTACTATATGTTTATTTTTTTCACTTCTATAAAACTTTTCACTTCTACCATGTCAGTTGCAGTGATGCCATCCTTTGTTGTGTGTACAGAGAGAAAAATACCATGGGGATCGTAGTCCTAGCGCTTTAGTGCAGCATGCCATGCGCTTCATTTCGGCCACCTTCCATAGGCTGAGCAAGGGCAACTTCAAGTGGAAGGTCACTGAGGATACCAGTGGTCAACCATGGCTCCTCACCTTCTGCGGAGATGGGGGAGGTAAAAGCCTCTGAAATATAGGTGGCATGAAAGTTTAAATGGCCATTTTGAGCCCAACAAAGAGGGGTTATTTGTTCAGTTTTGGGTAACTTTTTCTGTCTCTTGTTGTTGTCACTGTCCTTTATCTGTTTAAAAAAAAAAAAAAATTATTTATTTTTTAGGGAAATTGTGGGATCAAGAAGAGTTTGACAGATGTTATGTTTTCAGTAAAAAATTGTTTCTGCATATTTAGGATTTACAGGTTAACTTCCGTATATATGTGACAGCAGTAAACTATTGCTGAATGCATGGTTGCTTGCTGTGGGAACCTCTTCCCTCATGTTCACACACAAGTGCTGACAGGTAACCTTCATGCACTTCACATTGTCTACACTAATTTACTTCCATTTTCATGATTTTTTACAAAGATTTTTAGAGATGGCTGTTTGCAGGTTGTGCTGTACTTGTTACGAATTACTCTTTTTTATTTTCTTCTGTGGCAGACTGCTTAGAAGAAACCACCTGCCTGAAGCTGGCAGCCATGCTGGTGAGTAGTGCTGGAGGCTGTAAGCTGCAGTGTGTTCTGTATGTTAGTAGGAGATGATGCTATTTTAGACAACAACCTTCAGTTTTATGCAAAACCTCTCCACCCCGTCGCCATCCACCCATATCCAGACATATGCAGTCAACATGATTTGAAGTGGGGAGGATGATACTGGGATTAGGAAAATTGGTTTAAACTTCATGGTTGAACAGCTAGAAGTGTAATGACAGATGGCTATGAAGGATTAGGGTAGTGACTGTCAGTACATCTGAACCCAAACAACTGAAGCGGTGATGTGGCTGAGGTGAGATCATTGTGTAACAATGGAAGTGGAGAAAGGGAGGTGGTGGTTCTTCAGAAAGTTTCTTTTTAATGAAAATGAAATGGAATTCTCTAGTTGCTACTTACTTTTCTCTTTTTTTCCCCCATGAAAATACAATGGAATTGTACAGTAGTAGGTTTGCTCCTTTTTGTCTGTTTTTCTTTCTTTTTTAACCCGTAGAGTGCCTTTAAGCCGTCAGCTGACCCGCATTAAAAATGCTTTCCCAGTGCCTATGGGCCGTCCACTGACGTCATGCATTTTTCTTGAATTTTCATTCTTACTATTTCTATCAATGGACTTAAATAGAGTGTGCGTAGTAAGCCTTATATGTCTGTAGTATTAAAATGATATGTAAATGACCACACGTGAGGGGAAAGCCCATTTATTCTCATCACTGACTGGATGACCAGCCAGCACTTCGTCTCGCTTGCAAAGATGGCGGCACAACCTTCGACAAGCGCAGCGACCAAATCAACGTATTTACACAGCTGAGCAGGCTCTGCTAATGATTTTTGACAAAGACAATAATCTTTTATTCAACGACTCACTCGAGCATGAAGGTGAGTTGATGATAGTGATGGAATTGCCGACCGTATTCGTCAGTTATTGTGTCGGGCTGTGTGACCTCAGTGTGTGTTCAGCTGACTGGTTTGCCAGCGTCGAACGAGCTCGCCTAGTGTGTACTCTGCACTGCGTGCCAGTGGTCAGTGACGTGATAGTCAGCGCAGAGGGGAGCGCGGCCTGCTGCGGCGTGGCACGGGGCAGAGGGAAAGGTAGGGGAAGAGGAGCAGTGAAAGAGAGGGTTGAAGTCCAGCAAGGGGGCGTGGTGGGGAGAGGGGGGCGTGGTCGTGGACTGACCTGTCTGCATAGAGTGAGCGTCTTGATAGACTTCTAAACTGTTTTACTTTCATTTACAGGTGTAGTGTGACAATACAAACTTTATTTTCAACTTTTTTGCTTTGTGTTCTTGTTTGGATGTGAAGATGTAGTGGTAAATACATATGCTTTTGATCGTGCAAAAAAATCTATCCAAATCTAATTGCCTAAATACTTTTTTATTATCAAAATTAAAACAAAAGAAGCCCAGATTCAAAATCTTCATTCAATTTCCTTCAAAAATCATATATATTTCATTGTTATATCTTTTGTAGTTTCTGAGCTAGAATTTTTTGTTAATTATTACCCCCAAATCATTAGATTTCCCTGGCACTGGGAAAGCCTTTGTTTGTAACATTTTCAAGCAGCGAACGGGTTAATGGCGTGAAGAAAGGTTTGTGTGTTTGCGCATGTGGAGGAGATGGGTGGATGGATGAACATGGGGGGGTGGGTGGGTTCCTAGATGTGTGTTCTTGCATGTGTGTTGGGTGTGAATGTGTGTTTGTGTTCCCCTCCCCTAATTTGCAATCCATGCCTGAAAAACTATACTTGGATTCATGTCCTCTTCATTTTTCTTAATCTTATTGAGTTTTTGAGTTGTTGCTTCTACTGTGTAGAGGATTCAGAGGGAAAAAATGGTGAAATGTGGATGTTGGTTGTGTGATGTCAGGACGGCCTGGTGAAGGTGGGCATGGTTGATTGCCACAAGTTTGAGTCCCTTTGTGATAAGCTGGGACATTACCATGGAACCTTCTTCTTTAGGGATGCTGAGGAGGTTTCCAGTCAGGGGGGAATGGTAAGTAATTGTCGACTGATGCTTTCTGTTTGTATAATGTGTGCATTTTACATAATACGATATTTAATCTCTTCCATACTTTTGTCACCAGGGAGTGATAGTGCATTGTAAATGCAGGGCATTGTATTAGTAAATCAAATAACATGAGAAATTTATTGTATTGTTCTGATTCAATAGTTGCATATATGTGTGCCTGAATGCACGCATGTGTCAGGTTATTGCAGTCATCCTTATCCACTAATAGGCATACAAACACACACATATGCATGTACGCGCATGCGCACACACACACACACACACACACACACACACATATCTATTCTCCATAGAGTTTATTTCTTTATTCATGTACTTACTGTTGGTTTAACGGCTTGAAACAGATGGAGTGTTATGTAAATGAGGGACATTTATTGATAATCTCATGAATACCTGTCACTTCAATGATTGTTATTTTTTCCCTGTCAGTGATATAATCTTTTTTTCTATTACTTGTCCAACTATACTGCGTGTCTCGCTCAACTGGACATGGTGCACTTGGCCTTTTTTTTTTTTAAAAGAGTGACACAAAGAGGTGTAATTGAAGTGGTAGACTTTTAGTTAGGGGAAGAGTGCAGCCAATCTTACGCAAAGAAAGGGTTTGACAACTGAATTCAAACAGGACACACATTGAGCAGCAATCATTCTGATCATGTATAGATAGTTGACCACCCTTGATTTGGCTTTGTCCTTTAGTTAACTAAACCCAAATTGGATGAGACACATGATCGGGTCAGGTAAATAAGGGGACAAAAATTTGTGTGTGGTCTCAGGAGATGGGCTCTTTGGTGGCACAAGATGTTGTGTCCTCTGTCCTCCATCAGCTTCCTGAGGTTACTTCCCTGGATGAAGACACCTTTCAGGTATATGTTAGGTTTCCTACTGGCTTGGTGTGGTTATGGTTGATCAATGTGTTTGTGGGAATGTGCATGTGCATGCATGCATTGGTGAGGAATTTTACCTATGCATTCATATGCATGTGATAGTATAGGAATGGAAGTGGTTGTGCATAGAAGTGGTTGGGTATTGGTTTTCTTGTATGTATGTGTGCTTGAGCTTTGTAGACATTCAAAAGAAATTGCAATTGTAAGATTTAATTATTAACGTTTTTACATACTTTGTGCTATGCTTGGTCATACAATTGTTTTGTAGTTATTGGATATCCAGTTTCACCAGAATCAGATAATGTGCATTTGTCATCTTGTCTGATTAATTAACATGTTTCTCCAAGAAAGTCCTATCATTGAAGGGCACTTTTTGTCAGAGAAAGTCGTGTTATTAAAGGGCGCTTTTTCTCTGAGAAAGTCATGTCATTAAAGGGTGTTTTTTCTCCAAGAAAGTCATGTCATTAAAGGGTGCTTTTTCTCCAAGAAAGTCGTGTCATTAAAGGGTGCTTTTTCTCCAAGAAAGTCCTGTCCTTAAAGGGTGCTTTTTCTCCAAAAAGTCCTGTCATTAAAGGGTGGTTCAAGAAAGTCGTGTCATTAAAGGGTGGTTTTTTTCCAAGAAAGTCGTGTCAATAAAGGGTGCTTTTTCTCTGAGAAAGTCGTGTCATTAAAGGGTGCTTTTTCTCCAAGAAAGTCCTGTCCTTAAAGGGTGCTTTTTCTCTGAGAAAGTCGTGTCATTAAAGGGTGCTTTTTCTCTGAGAAAGTCGTGTCATTAAAGGGTGCTTTTTCTCCAAGAAAGTCGTGTCATTAAAGGGTGCTTTTTCTCCAAGAAAGTCCTGTCATTAAAGGGTGGTTCAAGAAAGTCCTGTCATTAAAGGGTGCTTTTTCTCCAAGAAAGTGCTGTCATTAAAGGGTGCTTTTTCTCCAAGAAAGTCGTGTCATTAAAGGGTGCTTTTTCTCTGAGAAAGTCGTGTCATTAAAGGGTGCTTTTTCTCTGAGAAAGTCGTGTCATTAAAGGGTGCTTTTTCTCTGAGAAAGTCCTGTCATTAAAGGGTGCTTTTTCTCAAGAAAGTCCTGTCATTAAAGGGTGGTTCAAGAAAGTCCTGTCATTAAAGGGTGCTTTTTCTCTGAGAAAGTCGTGTCATTAAAGGGTGCTTTTTCTCTGAGAAAGTCGTGTCAATAAAGGGTGCTTTTTCTCTAAGAAAGTCGTGTCAATAAAGGGTGCTTTTTCTCTGAGAAAGTCGTGTCATTAAAGGGTGCTTTTTCTCTGAGAAAGTCGTGTCATTAAAGGGTGCTTTTTCTCTGAGAAAGTCGTGTCAGTAAAGGGTGCTTTTTCTCTGAGAAAGTCGTGTCAATAAAGGGTGCTTTTTCTCTGAGAAAGTCCTGTCATTAAAGGGTGCTTTTTCTCTGAGAAAGTCCTGTCATTAAAGGGTGCTTTTTCTCTGAGAAAGTCGTGTCATTAAAGGGTGCTTTTTCTCTGAGAAAGTCGTGTCATTAAAGGGTGCTTTTTCTCTGAGAAAGTCCTGTCATTAAAGGGTGCTTTTTCTCCAAGAAAGTCCTGTCATTAAAGGGTGGTTCAAGAAAGTCCTGTCATTAAAGGGTGCTTTTTCTCTGAGAAAGTCGTGTCATTAAAGGGTGCTTTTTCTCTGAGAAAGTCGTGTCATTAAAGGGTGCTTTTTCTCTGAGAAAGTCGTGTCATTAAAGGGTGCTTTTTCTCTGAGAAAGTCGTGTCATTAAAGGGTGCTTTTTCTCTGAGAAAGTCGTGTCATTAAAGGGTGCTTTTTCTCCAAGAAAGTCCTGTCATTAAAGGGTGGTTCAAGAAAGTCGTGTCATTAAAGGGTGCTTTTTCTCTGAGAAAGTCGTGTCATTAAAGGGTGCTTTTTCTCTGAGAAAGTCATGTCATTAAAGATGCTTTTTCTCTGAGAAAGTCGTGTCATTAAAGGGTGCTTTTTCTCTGAGAAAGTCGTGTCATTAAAGGGTGCTTTTTCTCTGAGAAAGTCATGTCATTAAAGGGTGCTTTTTCTCTGAGAAAGTCATGTCATTAAAGGGTGCTTTTTCTCCAAGAAAGTTGTGTCACTAAAGGGTGCTTTTTCTCCAAGAAAGTTGTGTCATTAAAGGGTGCTTTTTCTCCAAGAAAGTGCTGTCATTAAAGGTGCTTTTTCTCCAAGAAAGTCCTGTCATTAAAGGGTGCTTTTTCTCCAAGAAAGTGCTGTCATTAAAGGGTGCTTTTTCTCCAAGAAAGTCGTGTCATTAAAGGGTGCTTTTTCTCCAAGAAAGTCCTGTCATTAAAGGGTGCTTTTTCTCAAAAAAAAAAAAAAGTCCTCTCATGAGAGGGTACTGTCATCAATTTTTGTGTAGTTTGTATTTATGTTAGAGGGAAGTGATTTTTCTTTTGTTCTATTATTCTTTTATGCACATAATGAAGATAAGCCTGTAACATTTTGACTATTAAAAAAATATGATTGTACTTATGATTTTTCTTTTGTTAAATTATTTTGTTATGCACATAATAAAGATAAGCCTGTAACATTTTGACTATTAAAAAAATATGATTGTACTAGTAAAGTACAATCCTTTTTATTCTAATAGTTAAACTGAGGTGGCAATGGTGCTGTATAAATTTCTTTGAAGGAAGTGAGATCTTTTCCAGAAATGGGAATGTCCTAATTATCCAGAAAGTCAAACAAGTAATGATTGAAAGGAATGGACGCTGCTTTACTGGATTTTTTTTGTGTATGTGTGTTTGTGTTTGTGTGTGTACACACAAACACATGCTCACATAGATGCACACACGCATAAAGATGCACGAACGCATGCGCACAAGCATGCATGTACGTGTGTGCACATACACGCACACACAGACTCACGCATGCACGCGCACACACATGCTCGCACGCATGCACGCAAGCATGCATGATGCATGTATGCCCATATATACTGACTGAAACCATTTATTGTCAGATTAACTCAAGGTTATACTGACAAAATATATACAGGCATGCATACATACACACATATATGTACACATACATGTGTAGATGTGTATGAGCAGGAGCATGCTTACATGAGCCCACAGATCACATACCTGCTTACACATTACACACACACTCAAACACATGTGCGCACGCATGCACACACAGAGACATGCATGCACATGCACACATATGCACACATGTACACACACACACACACCACACACACACACACACACATGTATATGCACATCCACACATACACTGCATACGTTGGCACACACATATGGGCCTGTGCTCACACACTCTTGTACAAACATATACACACACATGTATACATTCACCACACACACATTACAATGATAATGACGGCTCAACCATTATTAGGTAGGTACCGAGGGTCTGACCAGCACATAGGGATAATGCTTAGGTCAGACACCTGCAAAGTTGCAGCCATGAGACCCTCTCCTTAAATTCTCCCATCTTGATCATAAATTCATTTATCCATCACCTGCGCAGTGTGGTCTCGAAACTTAGCAGATGTGGTGTAGCATACATGGACTAGTCTGTATCCAGTGACACCTCAGTGAAACTGAAACTGAAACTCTGTGTGTGATGTGGCTGAGGTGAGATCATTGTGTAACAACGGAAGTGGAGAAAGGGAGGTGGTGGTACTTCCAGAAAGTTTCTTTTAATGAAAATGAAAGGGAATTTTACAGTTGCTACTTACTTTTCTCTTTTTTTTCCCCATGAAAATACAATGGAATTGTACAGTAGTAGGTTTACTCCTTTTTGCCTGTTTTTCTTTCTTTTTTAATGGCGTGAAGCTAGGTTTGTGTGTATGTGGAGGAGATGGGTGGATGGATGAAGATGGGGTTGATGGGTGGGTTCCTAGATGTGTGTTCTTGCATGTGTGTTGGGTGTGAATGTGTGTTTGTGTTCCCCTCCCCTAATTTGCAATCCATGCCTGAAAAACTATACTTGGATTCATGTCCTCTTCATTTTTCTTAATCTTATTGAGTTTTTGAGGTTGTTGCTTCTACTGTGTAGAGGATTCAGAGGGAAAAAATGGTGAAATATGGATGTTGGTTGTGTGATGTCAGGACGGCCTGGTGAAGGTGGGCATGGTTGATTGTCACGAATGTGTGTGTGTGTGTGTGTGTGTGTGTGTGTGTGTGTGTGTGTGTGTGTGTGTGTGTGTGCACACTTATTAGTAAGAGAAATGTGATGATGATTATTTTGTGTCTAAACAGAAATCTGTTCATGCTCATGGTCATGCATCTATGCACATAAATTTCTTTTAGGATCAAATTCAGATATGAGTGTACACATAATCAGAGCTCATGCCTGTAGGTAAAAGTGTTGCATGCTATATGGGCACAGAACCTCCTGGAAGGATTGAAAGGGGAACAAGAGGAAGCCTGGTTGGTTCACTTTGTGGACTCGGAGGACTTCCACGACGTGGAGCTGCGAAAGTTGCCTGCCATGCTGGGCGGTATCAAGGTGAGGAAACAGTTGGTTGTGGGCCTGGACAGTCAGAGACCAAGCATGTTGTTGTTTAAACTTTAAGCTAAATGTTTGAGATATGAATACAGTGTATGTTTACATACCAAGCTGGCCATTCCTTTTTTTTGTGTTGTTGTTATTGTTGGGAAGTGGTGAGGTGGGGGAGGGTGGGCACATTGTAGGGAGAAGAGGTGTTCATGCAGATGTGATTTTTGTTAAGTGCAGATGTGCATGTACATTGGTAATGTAAAATGCTTTGTGGAATTGGAAAGCAGTATGGAAATATGGTATTATCATTATAATAGTTTTTACCCACTTGTGTAAACTTACACATTTTTGTAATCTCACCTGCAAGCAGGCATACTTCCAGGCATGTGTGCAGACACCTGACAAACACAAATTAATGATGCATGTATACAGACACCTAACAAACACATATTCAGGCTAACACATGCATGCACGCGCGTGTCGGCTGGGCTATAAGCAACATTATCTTATCTCATGCACACGCGCGCACACACACACACACACACACACACACACACACACTCTCTCTCTCTCTCTCTCTCTCTCTCTCTCACTCTCTCTCTCTGTCTGTCTTTCTTTCTGTCTCTCTCTCTCTCTGTCTCTCTCTCCTCCCCTCTTTCTCACTTACTTGCACACAAAGAGAAAGAGAGAAAATTTGTGTTTTGTATAACTGCTGTGCTGTAGGTGGGGCGAGTGAATTGCCGGCGGCTGTCCGATCAATGCCGAACTTTGCATGTCAAGAAGTTCCCCACCTTCATGACCTTCAAGGAGAGAGGAGGAGCTGAGGTCTTCTATGGTCAGTTGTTTCTGTCTGCTAGAATAGTTTGAATAGTGGGGCCAGAGGCAGAAATAACCAGACAGTAAGCACTGCTGAATAAATAAGAAGTGGGTGTAAACAAGTCCAGGCAAACAATTCTTCCTTCACTGTGACAGTCATTTTTACAGAAAATAAGCGGAAGGCTGGGTTAAGAAGATGGTGATATTAAATGAACATTAACCCGTAGAGTGCCTTTAAGCCGTCAGCTGATGCCGCATTAAAAATGCTTTCCCAGTGCCTATGGGCCGTCCACTTCTTCTTCTTCTTCCTCGTTCGCCATCCCGTTAGATGAGCAGCCCGGTGTCCTCGATGAAGGCTGCCGTCCGTCGCAGCTCCTCCAGGGTGCCATACAGCTTGGCTTCCACTGCTGTCGGTGTTGGCCAGTACTTTCTCCTGGATGCTGCATACGTCGTACAGACTTGAAGGATGTGGTCAGTTGTCATTGGTCCCTCACTACAAGGGCACTCTCCACTCTGTCCAATGCCAAATTTTGTGTGCATGTGGTGGAGCAGGCGATTGTGTCCAGTCCTCAGGCGGAAGATCTTGACCTGTTCCCGTCGTCCCAGCAAATGGTATGTGTCTTCTGGGTTGTATTTGGGATGCAGGAGGCGCCATTTTATTCCTTGTTGTGCCTTGATGATTGTCTTAATTTCATCGTATGACACCAGGTTGTTGGCCTGCTCCTTCTGTGCACCATCTTTTGCCAGAATGTCCGCTTTTTCGTTGCCTCTGATGCCACAGTGTGCTGGTACCCATTGTATCACCACTTTCTCCACTCTGGCACTCAGGGCAACAAGGGCTGAAGTGATATGGTTCTGTTCTTTGCAGCGGGAGTTCTTGAGGGCTTGGAGCACGGAGAGAGCGTCAGAGAAGACCACCACCTGCCCTGTTGTTCTTTTGGAGTTCTGCAAGACTGTTGTGGCTGCCTCACAGAGGGCTTCTCGCTCAGCTCGGAAGTTGGTGGAGTATTTTCCTGTTGGAATTGCAGGCCGTCCACTGACGTCATGCATTTTTCTTGAATTTTCATTCGTTACTATTTCTATCAACGGACTTAAATAGAGTGTGCGTAGTAAGCCTTATATGTCTGTAGTATTAAAATGATATGTAAATGACCACGCGTGAGGGGAAAGGCCATTTATTCTCATCACTGACTGGATGACCAGCCAGCACTTCGTCTCGCTTGCAAAGATGGCGGCACAACCTTCGACAAGCGCAGCGACCAAATCAACGTATTTACACAGCTGAGCAGGCTCTGCTAATGATTTTTGACAAAGACAATAATCTTTTATTCAACGACTCACTCGAGCATGAAGGTGAGATGATGATAGTGATGGAATTGCCAACCGTATTCGTCAGTTATTGTGTCGGGCTGTGTGACCTCAGTGTGTGTTCAGCTGACTGGTTTGCCAGCGTCGAACGAGCTCGCCTAGTGTGTACTCTGCACTGCGTGCCAGTGGTCAGTGACGTGATAGTCAGCGCAAGAGGGGAGCGCGGCCTGCTCGCGGCGTGGCACGGGGCAGAGGGAAAGGTAGGGGAAGAGGAGCAGTGAAAGAGAGGGTTGAAGTCCAGCAAGGGGGCGTGGTGGGGAGAGGGGGGCGTGGTCGTGGACTGACCTGTCTGCATAGAGTGTGAGCGTCTTGATAGACTTCTAAACTGTTTTACTTTCATTTACAGGTGTAGTGTGACAATACAAACTTTATTTTCAACTTTTTTGCTTTGTGTTCTTGTTTGGATGTGAAGATGTAGTGGTAAATACATATGCTTTTGATCGTGCAAAAAAATCTATCCAAATCTAATTGTCTAAATACTTTTTTATTATCAAAATTAAAACAAAAGAAGCCCAGATTCAAAATCTTCATTCAATTTCCTTCAAAAATCATATATATTTCATTGTTATATCTTTTGTAGTTTCTGAGCTAGAATTTTTTGTTCATTATTACCCCCAAATCATTAGATTTCCCTGGCACTGGGAAAGCCTTTGTTTGTAACATTTTCAAGCAGCGAAATGGTTAAATGTGACACAGACAGTATACGGGGAACACAGTCATGTGAACTGAACCATTTGTTTTTCCTGCCTGCTGTCAACTTTTAAAAGAACCATTTGTTTCTTTTTCTTAGAATTTTCTTTCTTCTCCTGTTTGAGACTCATCTGTGGAACTCGGCTGTAGGTGTTAGTCCATCTGTAGTACCTAACAGAGATAAATACTATTGACTTAGTCATGTTCCCACCACCAGGTGGAGAAAAACAAAGTTCAATGACAGTCAGCAAAGGGGGGAATAGGGGCATAGGAAAAAAGCTCCGTAAAGAAATGAGTAGAAAATGAATCAATAACAATTAATCAATATGAAAGAACATTTTTTGATTATATGCTTGAGGTTCCAAAAATGAGTGGAGGTCAAGATGTGGCAACTGTCCTCTGATGTTTAAGAATTCCAGCAGTCTCAATCCACTTAGCTCTGAAAGCAGCTAAGAAAAGTACATTTGCTGGAATCTTTTATGAGATGCAGTTATACACTGGTTGAGTAAACAATAATATGCTGAACAAATAAGAAGTGGGTGGGGTGGGGTAGGGTGGGGGAACAAGTGTAAAATGATTTGAGATTTGCTGGAGTATTCATAGCACTGACTGACTGACTTTGGAAGGGAGAAGGGGGATTGGACTCGACACAGACTATGTTTGGGGTATGGCTGTATGGTTTCATTTCAACTGATAGAAAGGCTGCAAGTTTACATGGTGCCACCAGTGACTTAGCAAGTTTCTAGCATATTTTCATGGATACCATTTCTTCTTTCCCTGAACTCTGCAGGGAGCCATTAGGGTACCTCACCAAAGGACAGTTCACCAGATTCCTCCAGTTCTGTTGGTTGTATGCAAGGGCCTTGATCTCTGCAAATTTGTTCCCTGTCTGCTCTGCAATGTTGTCATTCCATCATTTTTTTTTTCTGTCATCATCTCTATCTCCCTCCTTCAACAGTTCCCTAGAGGACTGTTTTAGCACGGCCATTGGATCGTGGTACATGGCCATACCAGCGTACTTTTCTTCTCTCGACTCATGTCTCTAGGTCTTTGTATGGTCTTATGAGTTGGCTGATAGTTTGACAGACTTGTGGATTGGTGATGTGATCAATCTATCTGATGTTTGGAATGATGTCATGACATCCCATTTCCAAGGCTTTGATTCTTTTTTCCAGATCTGCTGTTAGCGGCCAGGTCTGGCATGCGCACAGGAAGATGGAATACACCAGTACATGCAGGAGGCAGATTGTGTATTTCATAGAGATGTTCTTGTCCTTTAGTACAGGTTTTAATAAGTCA
Organism: Conus canariensis; assembly: GCA_033310375.1. NCBI lineage: Eukaryota > Metazoa > Mollusca > Gastropoda > Neogastropoda > Conidae > Conus > Conus canariensis. Next base: position 74,760,940 of record CM065714.1, on the reverse strand, counting down.
ATTCAGAGGTTCTCCTTTACTACTGGTAACCTTGTAAACCTTGAACTGTCAGCCACGTGTGGGGAGTAAACCCAAGGTGAAAATCCAATCATGAGAGGAATGGGGTCTGCCATGTTCGATTTTTGCCCAAGCAAAACCACATGGAAGAACAAAAAAGAACATGCCTTATACCTTTATAACTCTTTTCTGGTAATTCAGTTGGTGCAATCTTTTCACCATCTCTGCCAAATCTGATCTTGTTTTATGGTCTTCTCTTTGAGGTTAATTTGACATTCTTAAAGGAGATCGACACATTTGACATTGTCTGATAGTCCGTTTAAAGGATTTTATTTTTCAAACTGAACAGTAAAAAAGTTTTGTTTTTTTTTCTTCAAGAAAATGTTCCCTAACTGACATTTGTGTTGAGTTCCATGAAATATTCTCATCAATTGCCATTTCAGTCTCTAAGACTTTTCAGCTAGCAGCTGAAATGAAGAAGTCAAAGATAAAAGAGAAAAAGCTGAAAGGTAATTTGGAATTAAAAAGATTCAAAAGCAAGGGAGAACAATCCCAAAAGGTGTTCTACATTGATGCTTCTGATATTTGAAAAAAATATTCTTTGCTGTTATTCTTGCTATGTATCCTTTCATGTTGTTCTCGCTATGTGTCTTGTTATAAAGCTGGACTGATCTTGTGTTTGCCAGGACGAATGACAGCTCATGATGTGGCAGCGTTTGCTCAGGACAGTGTTGTGACCCCATTGACCTCTCTCGATCCTTCTGACTTCCCTGATCGAGTGGTGCTCAGTCGTGACCCCTGGTTTGTCGACTTCTTTGCTCCTGTACGTTCTTGCATTGCAGTGCTCTGTATTTTTATGAAGCAGATGTGACACTGATATTTTGATAATATTGCAAAATGTTTTAGAGTCTCTGGTATAACAACCAGAGTGAGTGAATGCTTTCAAAAGCAAGTGTGTGCCCACACACTTATACATGCACACACACATACACACATGCTCACAGACACACACATGCACATGCACATGCACACACTTTTGCTAAACCATACACTACTGTGTTCGCGAATATATAATTTAAAATTATTAAACAAGCATTGAGATTATATTTCAATATAAAGACTGTTCTTAATTTGAATGAACTTTTAGATCATGAACGTACTTCCTCAAGTTTGCAATCTCAGAGATCTTATCTTTGTTGTTAATGGCCTGATCTTTTTCTTTGCGATCTAAAATCGAACCTAGGTTCACAGTGAAAAATGGATCACTCAACATGTTCTCTGAAACTTTGGGTTTGTGCAGAGGGAAGTAATCATATCAAAGCTCTCTTGTGATGGAAATCAGTTTGTGTCCACTCTCCAGTGACTAAAATCAGTTTGTGGTTGTTCGACCTAAATTTCAGTTCTCGATTCATAAGTTAGCATTTTCATTTGTTACAGCTGAAATAATCTACTTCACAATGTTTTGGAAATGAACAAGTTGAATTTGGACAAAGAGATTCACAGCCGCTTCATAACGGTTGTGAGTTCAATAGGCTTAATAATTTTTTTCAAGTCGAGCATCAGAAATAAGTTGTGTTCCCTCTCTTTAGAAGAGATTGTTCAAACTTCAGTAAATGATTAGTGTCTAGTTTGTCAGAAAAGTGCACAGTAGATTGTGGATCATGGGCTTCAATTAAGAGAGAAACTATGGTTCATGATTAGTTCACAATCTAGATTCACAAAATCAGATTCTCAAAACTATAGTTTGTTCACTCAAGAACAGTCATAATGCTTATCAAATATACTGTTTTTCAGATATGAATGAAGACCACATCTTATGTAAATGAGAATGTACAGAAATTGAAAACCAGAAATGTGTATTATGTGTATCACCAGAAATGGCCGTTGTATGTATGCATGCATGGGTGCTTTTTGTGCATCTCTAGGTATGAAAATGCAGTCACTATCAGTTGTGGCAAACATGATTCATGCTGATGACAAGGCATGGCTTTCATCATCTGACCAGTTACACACATGAACACATGTGGGAATGAATTGATTAATTGATGAATGGACATTATTTTTCTTCTTAACTGAGGAATCAGATCATAATATTTTAATGACTAACCATAATTAGCCATGGTACAATCGTGCCCTGTTTTTAAAAAATAAAAATCCTATGTCCACTGTGTTATAGATCTTAAAGACAAAATATCATCAGCATCTTTATTGTTGTACGTGTCAAAAAGAACATTATAGACATTAAATCAATGTCACTAGTGTAATTTTGATTTGAAATCTACTTGTCTGTAAACTCAGAGTTTTATGATACTTGAACATCTTTCAAAGTCCTTTTTTTAGACAGCAGATACACTGAACAAAGAAGGGAAGTATTGGAGAAAAATTGAAGCAAAAGTAGTCCTGCATCTTTTTTGCACTTATCTTCACAAAAATTACAAATGACTAGAAAAGTGTGCAGAAAATAATGAGAATGAGTTCATGACAGTATGGTAAGCTTGATAGATTTCGTTTGATTTTGTATTTATTAAGGAGCAAACTATCACTGTTTACTGTGTGATGCAGGTGTTTCTAACAGTGCACATTTGTAGACAAACAAGATGGCGGTCTTGAAAAGTCCTTGAAAAGCTCTTGAAATATGACTGAGTGAATGTGTGAACCCTGTAATGTGGGTGCAGCATGATCTGCTGTAAGTTCCTGTTCAGTGGTTGTGTTGAAACACGCATGTAGAGCCAGTTCAGAATGTTGCAGTGGTGTCCTCCATGCATGAGACTGTTGCCCGAGTTCCGGAAAGCTGCCAAGAGGTTTGGGGAGAAGGTCAACTTTGGAACTGTGGACTGCACTGTACATGGGAGTCTTTGTAACACTGTAAGTCTTGTCTGTGCTTCTGAAACTCATTAAGAAAAATATTCATCAGTATTCATCACCATGGATTGGAATGTTTACTATAATGTTGTCATTGATATGAGACGGATTCATGATCAGTGGACTTAGGTTTCTTTCAGCAACCTGTGAAATAAGCAAGCAAATCTAAATATCTGTGGAAACTGTAGCCAGTAACCAGGATTTTTGTTCTATCATTAGAATTTATGATTTCATGTTTGTCATATGTTCATCTTTTATTCTTTGAACATTTCAAGTTCATGAAATTAAATGGGCTTCATATTTCTGTAAAATTCATAAATGTGTGCTTACAGTATGTTTATGTATTTTGAAGTACATAAGAAATATTCCTAGCTATATTGAAAGCATTTACAAGTTCATTTTAACATAATCTGAAACAACACAAAGTGATTTAAAGCACCTTGGTGAACATTATGTTTTGTCTTGTTTGTGGTTCCAGTACAACATCCGCTCCTATCCCACAACCATATTCTACAACCAGACAGAGCCTCACCATTTCACAGGCCACCACAGTGCTTCTGCTTTGGTGGAGTTCATCAAGGTAACACCAGCCTATATGTGGTCTTCAGGTTCTCTGCTTTAAGTGTGTGTGTGTGTGTGTGTGTGTGTGTGTGTGTGAGTGTGTGTGTGTGTGTGTGTGTTTGTGTGTGTGTGTGTGTGTGTGTGTGTGTGTGTTTGTGTTTGTGTGCAGGAGTGTGTTGTCCACTATGTACAAGTAAACAGCTTTGATGTGGAACGGTCATAGCTGTCGATGTGTCTCACTCTGGAGAAAGTCCAGTACAGGACATTTTGTTTAGCACTCCACTGTAGCAGATCTTTCCAGTGTGGATACTAGTTATTTAAACATGATACCATTCTCGTATGAAAAGCATATGCTTGGAGAAGAGATAGGTGTTACCAGCCTTTTCTCATTGCTAGATGAGATGATTCTGTGGACACCCAGATTAGGAAAACAGTGCAGTTGTTTGTGACAGACATCAGTGATTACATATTGGTCATGGGATAATATATATGTAAAGAAATGTGTTGGAATGACTGTTTATGTAGAGGGTTCCATTTAGGTGCTGTATACGTTTTCATTGTTGTGCGATTGCAGGACACGCTGAACCCTCCAGTATTGAGTCTGAATAGTGAGAGCTTCCAGCAGCTGGTGCAGAAGCGTGAGGCCAGTCAGATGTGGCTGGTGGACTTCTTTGCCCCCTGGTGTGGCCCCTGTCGTCAGCTGGCTCCTGAGTGGAGGCAGTTGGCTAAGGTCAGGAGTTCCTATCTACTGTTGACAGCTGGGCTGATGTTATGGTGTGTGAGTGCGTGCATAGGTATGTGCAGACGTGCGTGTGTGCATGCATGCGTGTGTTGGAAAAAAGACTGCGATATATGGATGATAATTGATAACATCTAAATCTGCCCAGGTCATTTTTTAATCAGGCACTCTGTATCTGATTAGATTTGTTTTGGGTGCCAGGTATGTTATAGTCCACCCATAACATGATATACCATCAGGTCCAGCATTCTTGACAACCCATCCTGAATGCAAAGCATCAGTTGTGCTGAGTGCACATCATTCCTAGCACTAACCATAGAGGGTGGTTTGGCTAGGCATGCTAGCAGTGATATGTTCAAATCTATCAGATATAAGATGCACACTTAATATCACTTATGGTGAAAAGACGTAAAAACAAAGAACGAACGAACATACATAAAAATAGCATGTGTTCCATTAATTTAAAGTCAAGCAAAATATACCTACCACACAGTAACTCTGCTGTGCAGAAGTCCTTGGGCTATTTTGGGGGGAGGTGGGAATAGGGAATGTGGACCTGTCCCCCAAAGCTGGAAACAAGATGGAGCTGGAAGTGGAACAGAAGACATGATCATGCGCAGAAATAAGTTGGATGTCATGGTGCCTGCTGGATGGTGACACTGGCTGTGACAAAGCAATTACTGGTGTCAGTGGGTTACGAATTGCACGTGCAGGGTCAGAAAAGGCACCACTGAACACCATGCAGGTGACCCAGCATCAGAGCAGTATTTCCTCTGAGGGCAGCCTCATGATGATCTGATGTTGATGGCTCCCTGTTGTCTGAAAGAGGTTATCCTGGAGCTGGCTATTTAAGGGACAAGAAGTGGATTACAATGGCATGGAAGATGAGACAGGGAAAACAATAGCTAAAGTGAAATGAATTGAAAGTTACACTTGATAGTTTGTACCAGGACCAAAAAAGGCCAGAGGATATAAGTTGTAAAATTTAGGATTTGGGCAGATTTTGATTTGCCAACACGCTTCTTTATGATACCACAGTGAAAAGATTCAAGTTTTACAGAAAGCATTAGAAATAAAAATGCTGACATCAGATTCATTTTGGTGGCAGAGGTACACATTCATAGATCAGACTAATAATAAAAAAAAGATCAAAAGGTATGTCCAGCAACCCTTAATGTAGTCTGAAAATTGTAACAGCTCACTTTAAATCTCTCTGTACAAACAAATGCTACAGTATTCCTCAAGTAAGATCCAGTTTTAGCTGAAGGAACACTGTAACATTCCAGTTTGTTGAGAGCGTGTAGGGTGCTGTCCAGTTGCCTGTATGAAGTTGCATTCTTAAACATACATTGTCAGCTTTTCTGCAATAAAATGTGAACTCTGGTCAGGTGATCCTCGGTGTTGTTTGCCATGAGTAAGTGGATGGCTACATGACTTAAAGCTTTACATTGTTGGTGCAGCCACGCCATCAGCACAACAATGTGAGAAATGACTGATAGCACTTTGAGCAGGTGTGCCCACTGGGCACATATTTCCTTGCAAAGATCAGACCACTGTGGATGAATCACTTCCAGTGGTACAATTGGAAGTTGCAGGAACAAAGTGACAAAGCTCTTGAGTTGGAGTACTTTGCATTGGTTGTTTCAAATGGCTGTTGATAATTAAAGGTAACTGGCATTGACTTGACTTGTTAACAAACAGTGTTGCAAATCATTTCAATGTGTACCTCCAAAGAGAAAAGAGAAGCTGATTTAACCGAACAGGCTATTTTAGCCAATGAAGTGGGTAAGTTTGTATTTGAAGTTTTGCTTTAAGTTATTTCAGTGAGCTATTTCAATTAGATAAGCCCTTGAGTTGGAAGAAACCCTTGTTTTTTCACACACCTGCAATGACATAATTCAGATTTGGACCATCAGTTTCAAACTTGATCCTTCATTTTTACTGACAGTGAATTGTTTGAAGCCTAATACCTCAAAACAGTCCGAAGCTTTGTGGAATTGCTTTGCTTGAATCATAGTGCCATTTCTCAAAACATTACACTGAAAAAAAGTCAACTACAAAGGTTGTGTTTTTGACATTGCTGAAGTTGTCAAATATGAAACATGCAGAAGGTTTTTATTTTAGAAGATAGATGAATATGAAAAAGCATTTCTAAAAGATAATGAGCAGGGTGATTCAGACACTGCATATATATTGAATTCTGTGTGTGTTGAATGGTAAGGGATGTATACATCATACCTATGGATGAAGACATAGAACATCTTCCTTGGGCTAATATGAATGAGGATGAATTTCTATCACTCTTGAAGTACGACTGGCATGTGATTTTAATGGCTTTCCAGCTGTGCCTTGGTTTACTGGTTTTATTTGCCTGCAGTTGTGAGGTGATTGCTACACTCCCACTAATGTTGTACTAAGATCATTTCTGATGGTGTTCTAAATTCTGTCTGAGAAAGTAAATGTACATGCACATGAAAACTCTCTTGCCAAAGGGGACTGAAGAGGAAAAGCATGTTATTAAGACAGTATCAAGGTGTTAAGTACAAAGTTAGGGTATGGTAGTGCAGAAGCAAAACATCAGGGCTATTTTTCACTGATGTAAGCTGGAATGTTGAGAGAACAGAGAGGATCAGCATACTGAAGTACACTGACTCAGCATTTAATCAGCATTTTTTAATGTCTTGTTTTCTTTGTTTAGCATTCAATCAGCATTTTTTAATGTCTTGTTTTCTTTGTTTTGTGTTCAAAAGTTTTTGTCAGGACACTTAAAAATGGACTGTCAAGTTGGGCAGGGGGGGGGGGGGGGGGGGAGGAGAGGGAGGATGTAAGGACAGAATGACAATTTTAAAAGTGAAAGCCCTAAAGGGTGAAATAAGGTGAGCTGTATGATGGTTTGTGACAGATGATGAAGAAGAGTGCCCCCATGGTGCATGTGGCCCAAGTGGACTGCACGGCCCAGCAGAGTCTGTGCACGCAGGAGAATGTGGATTCCTATCCCACTATCAGGCTGTACCCTGTTGGCTCTCAGGGATCCACATCCTATTTGTAAGTGTGTGCTGTGTTTCACACATGAAGTTTACCCCTTTTCAGTGGCTGTCTCTTTTTTTGCCCCTGACATTTGTGCTGATTATTTCAAACACAGATGAACAAAAATGGATTGAAAAGAATCATAAGGAACAACTCAACAAATGTATTTTCTGGAATGGTTATGATGTATTTATTGCAGATAATTGATATGGAAAAAAAAGATGAAAAAAAAGGAAAATGGACAGGTAATTTGCTGGGCTGTCCTACCCTTACTTTGTTTCCTCCCTCACAGCCCTCACCCTACCTCCGTCCCCCTCCAGCTCCCTCCCTTTCTTTCCTTTAGTTTCTCTCTCTCCCCTTCTCATTCTCATTTTATGTTAGTTTCACTTTCAACCTATTTGTTGTACTGATGTGGCATGTGTGGTTGTCTGGACAATAAACATCACAATGTGACTTAATGTTTTTTGTTAACAGTAAGCAGGATGCATGTCCTTCTGGCAAGACACCTGCAACCTCAATATTGTGTTGTTATGACCATTATATTTTCTGAACTTTCCATGGATGTATATGTTTATGGCAGCTCCTACAATGGTTGGCACCGGGATGCAGGGTCCCTGCAGGCTTGGGTCTATGACTACATGCCGAGCAAGGTGGAGACACTCAGCTCTAATGTGTTCAGTTCCCACGTGCTGAGCAGCCAGCAGCCCTGGATTGTGGATTTCTATGCTCCCTGGTGCGGGCATTGCCAAGTCTTCAAGCCAGAGTTTGAGAAAGTTGCTGAGGTGAGGGAAAAAAAGAGGGAGCAGTGGGAGATCAGAGTGGCCAGATGAAGGAGGATAGAGGAGGCAGAGTGAGTAAGGACTCAAAAATTTGTGATTGGAAATTGGAAGAAAATGGAAGAGAAAAAGAAAGGTTCTGCTGTCTAATGGTAGAGGGTGTCAGTGTTATAGAATGGGAGATTAGAAGATGTATTTTATCAGAAGAAGGAAGAGTGATAGCTCAAGCAGACAAAGTTCAAGTGAGGGAGGGTAAATCGATGCGCTTGGCGAAAACAGAGAGAGGGAAGGACATAGAAAAGGGAGAGGTCAGGAGATACAGCAAGGAGGCACAGACAGAGAAGATGTGTTTTGGGGAGAGAGAGTAGATGGAAGAGGGAAAGAAAAGGAAATGGGAGGGGAGGGGGGGCAGGAAGGGGGGGGGGGAGGGAGAGAGTGAGAGCTTGGTGGATGTGGAGAGGTGTGTTTCATGGAAGAGGAGCATGAATTTAATGATATCTGTACTGTTTCAGAAATTAGAGGGAGAGGTGCGTGCTGGGAAAGTGGACTGTGATAGGCACCAGCACTTGTGTGCCCAGGTTGGCGTCAATGCCTACCCCACTGTTCGCTTCTACCCTGGTGCTGACAGCTCCAGTCAGAGACAGGTTAGACTAATGGATGGATAGATCAATGGATGCACACAGAAGTGAAAATTTTTTAAGCAGTATGATAGTTATAATAATAATAATAATGAGGACAATATCAGTGAGCCCATCCTAACAACATAGGCTACAGGGCGCTTTACAAGTTTTAACAAATCAACATCTAAAATATACGCAGGACACACACGCAGGCATGCATGGATGCACGCAGGCACGCACGCACGCAGGTATGCACGCACACATGCATGCACGCTTACTTCTGCGTTCATGAATCATAAACATATTCGTGCACTCGCTCACACATGTGCAAGCGCACACACACACACACGCACACACACGCACGCGTGCTCACGCACGCACGCATACACATTTGCACGCACGCATGCATACACATTTGCATGCACGCACGCACGCACGCACGCACGCACGCACGCACGCACACACACACACGCACGCACACTTACACTATATAACACAGTAAACACACGCACACTTACACTATATAACACAGTAAACAGCTCATTCGTACCTGAGCAAAGTGTGCACATGAAGCAGTGTGTAGTATAAGCAAAGCGTGTTGTAATTTAGTAATAATTCAGGTGGTATTGTGATAAAGAGTAATAAAAATAAATGGATGTGTCAGTAATGTACACGTGAACTTTGGCAGTAGGCATGATTGAATCATTGATTTTGTTCAGAAGAAAATGGTAAGAAATACTGAATTTTCAGCTGATAAGGAACGTAGAATTTCTTTGTTTCTGTTCTCACTTTCTTTCTCTAGGTCAGTTTGCATACATTGATTAGTGGTTGATGTTTGTGTTACAGCATCCATACGGATGGGACATTGAGAGTCAGAATGCAGAGGAAATAGTCTCCTTTGTAAAGAGAAATAGCAAGAAAAAGGTAAGCTATGCATTTATTCAAAATTCTTTTCTGTTTTCTCTATATTCATCCAAAACAAACCAACAGTAAAGGTCACCCAAAACAAACCAACATTAAAGGCCACTTTTAATTGGACTTTGTGGATGCAAAACAAACCAACATTAAAGGCCACTTTTGATTGGACTTTGTGGATGCAGAACAAACCAACATTAAAGTCCACTTTTAATTGGACTTCGGTGGATGCAGAACAAACCAACATTAAAGTCCACTTTTAATTGGACTTCGGTGGATGCAGAACAAACCAACATTAAATGCCATTTGTAATTTGACTTTGGTGGATGCAGAACAAACCGACATTAAAGGCCAGTTGTAATTGGACTTTGGTGGATGCAGAACAAACCAACATTAAAGGCCACTTTTAACTGGACTTTGGTGGATGCAGAACAAACCAACAGTAAAGGCCATTTTTAGTTGGACTTTCATGGATCCGAAACAAACCAATGGTTAAGGCCACTTTCCATTGGACTTTCATGGGTCCGAAGCAAACCAAAAATAAAGTCTGTTTTAATTGGACTTTCATGGATCCGAAACAAACCAATGGTTAAGGCCACTTTCCATTGGACTTGTCATGGATCTGAAACAAACCAGAAATAAAGTCCATTTTAATTGGACTTTCATGGATCCAAAACAGACCAATGGTTAAGCCTACTTTTCATTGGACTTTCATGGATCCAAAACAAACCAAAAATAAAGTCCGTTTTAATTGGACTTTCGTGGATCCAAAACAAACCAATGGTTAAGGCCTTTCCAACAGACCTCATGGATCCAAAACAAACCAATAATAACAGCTATGCTAAATGGACAAAACACTTTTGGTTTTTGAACCAAAATCGCGTATTTCATATTCTTCATGATATCTGTATGAGGCGATCTTTATTCTCAATTGTCAAGGGTCCCTCTTTTCTGTGAATTCATGGATTTCAGGAAAATGCAAAAATGACAGTCGATTAAAAGAAAGGTTTTTTTGGGAAAAAAAGGAAATAGTGAAAGAAGGGGAAAAAGCAGCAGTGGAATGTGTATAGCGTTGGGTGTAGTTTAGGAATGCAAGCCAAGGGCATTAACTTCACAAAAGTTTGTGTTTACTCAGAGAGAGAGCAGGCAGTGTCCATTTTGTCTAGCTGGTTGACGACAGAATGATCTCATATTCTGACATTGTTCATTGGCAAGAGGCTGCAAAAGCCAAAAAAATGGATGAAAGGTGTATGAAGAAATGGTCCTGGTTGTGGATGGAACGAAAGTGGATGATACACCACTTGATGCTTACATTTGTGTCAGACTGCACCAACACAGTTGCTTACAGCTGGACAATTCCAGCAAGATCGATTAGCAAGTTGTAGGTTGTGCTCAAGTTCACGTAGATACAAAAACCATATAAAAGCTCTTTAGTGATGGAAGGAATTTATACTGGGTCTTATTGCCTTTTACATATGGTAAAATTGGACTTGCAGTTTGCTCTGTAGATTTTGAAGTTAACATTTCATTCAGAGTCCAGTTCACAGTACTTATGGAAATCATGACATTTTGGACAGAAATTGCATGAAACAAGTAAAGAGTGTATTCACACAACAGGTGTAATGATCTGCCTCAAGCAGTTTACATTCATGGGGTGGAAGGATTTTTAAAAAATGTGTTCTCTAATTTTCAGTCAATTTCTATGTGCTAAGCGAATAGCATTTTGTTGTTTATTTTCCCTTGAGAAAAGATCAGGCAGTTTAAAAATTATCTGTACATGGCTAGAACAAAATGTGAGTGAAGAAAATTGTGATTTATAGCAGTCTGATTAAAACAAGTGATCTAGGGCTGTAAGTCACAATCTATGAAAGCAAACAAACAGATGGTCAAGTTCGAAACAGGCTAGAGATAAGATATGTCTGTAAAACCAGAATTAAATCTAAAGTCGCTAGCAGTTCTGCATGTAGGCATGCCAGAAGTGCCAGTTCTCTCTTTTTTTGCAGATTTCTACTTTTTTTTAATTCAGAGGAACCCCTTGGCAATGACCTTCAGAAATTGTTTAAAGTTAAACCTTTACAGAGAGGGAGCTGTTGTTGGAAGGTCGTTTAAAGTTAGACCTTTACAGAAGTGGAGTTGTTGTTGGGAGATCATTTAAAGTTAGACCTTTACAGAGGAAGCTGTTGTTGGGAGGTCATTTAAAGTTAGACCTTTACAAAGGAGTGTGTTGGTCATTAATAGACTTTACAGAGAAGCTGTGTGGAAGGTCGTTAAGTTAGACTTACAGAGGTTGTTGGGAGATCTTAAAGTTAGACTTTACAAAGTGGAGTTGTGGAGTCATTAAATAGACTTAAGGGACTGTTTTGGAGGTCTTTAAGTAGACCTTACAGAGAGGGAGCCGTTGTTGGGAGGTCATTTAAAGTTAGACCTTTACAGAGAGGGAGCCGTTGTTGGGAGGGCATTTAAAGTTAGACTTTACAGAGAGGGAGCCGTTGTGGAGGTCATTTAAAGTTAGACCTTTACAGAGAGGGAGCCGTTGTTGGGAGGTCATTTAAAGTTAGACCTTTACAGAGAGGGAGCCGTTGTTGGGAGGTCATTTAAAGTTAGACCTTTACAGAGAGGGAGCCGTTGTTGGGAGGTCATTTAAAGGTAGACCTTTACAGAGAGGGAGCCGTTGTTGGGAGGTCATTTAAAGTTAGACCTTTACAGAGAGGGAGCCGTTGTTGGGAGGTCATTTAAAGTTAGACCTTTACAGAGAGGGAGCCGTTGTTGGGAGGTCATTTAAAGTTAGACCTTTACAGAGAGGGAGCCGTTGTTGGGAGGTCATTTAAAGTTAGACCTTTACAGAGAGGGAGCCGTTGTTGGGAGGTCGTTTAAAGTTAGACCTTTACAGAGAGGGAGCCGTTGTTGGGAGGTCATTTAAAGTTAGACTTTTTGTAAGGGTGGAAGTGGAGATAAGGAGGGAAGAGGGCAGTAGGAGGTGGGGAAGAGAGTGAGTTGACACATCAACTTCAACACCCAACGCCAGCTCGTTGGTTTCCTCTCTCTTTTTATTTTAAATCATGGTTGGATCGAACCAACCATACCAACCACTGACCTCAGGACAGTACGTGCTACACGCTAATGGCTCCTCAGGTTTCACCTGTTAGGCCTACATCCCGGCCCAACAATGGCAGTTGCTTCTCAGCCCTTTACGTTCACAAACACCTGAGTAACAGAACCAGCGTCACAGCCTTCACCACACTCTGCTCAGTGAAGAAATGAATCTCAGAGCCAGAACGCTGGGAGTATATAGGCCTTCCACCCCCTTTGAACGAGATCTTTCGAGAAAGTCTTTTGTAGGCTGAGTCACAATGGAACACTAGAAGCGTCTAAAGTGCCTAAGATCTGGGTTCGTTGGGCTGCTTTTGAAGGAACATTCTATCCCCCAGGGCCCGACAACCAACGGGGCCGACCGCCATGTAAGTGGCTGGGTCTGGAGAAGTGCAGAGGAAACAGACCCTTCAGACTCTGTACCTAGGGCAAAATCCAGCATCGCACCTGAGGATGTTTACCTCTCTAAAATCTCAAGTCCACCTCAGCAAAGACAACACCACGGCTCCATGGTCTCCCGGGGCTGTCCCCCCCGGCCTATACTCAGTCTCCCAGACCAAACCATCCAGACCAGCCATGGTCAAAGAGCTCAAGAGCTCCTCAGGAAAGAGGTCAAGAGCTCCTCAGGATAGGCAACACCAGTTACGATGTGGCTGAAGTCCAATGGCTGTCTCTTCAAAACCAGTCTGCCCAGACCAGCCATAGGCAGATTGTCTGCTGAGTGGCCAGCCTCTTAACTGGCATTCCAGCCTACCAGCTAGGTTGCCCCTCACTGCGATTCTATCCTGCGTTTGAGGGGTTAACCACTACAAACTCTCTGTTCTCAAAAGCTGGGCAGAATCGTATGCTTTACATTTTACAGAGAGGGAGCCATTGTTAGGAGATCATTTAAAGTTAGCCCTTTACAGAGAGGGAGCTGTTGTTTGGAGGTCGTTTAAAGTTGGATCTTTACAGAGAGGGAGCTGTTGTTGAGAGGTCGTTTAAAATGAGACCTTACAGAGAGGAAGCTGTTGTTGGGAGGTTGTTTAAAGTTAGACCTTTACAGAGAGTGATCCGTTGTAAAGAGGTCATTTAAAGTTAGACCTTTACAGAGATAGCCGTTAAAGTTAGACCTTTACAAAGAGGGAGCGGTTGTTGGGAGGTTGTTTAAAGTTAGACCTTTACGGAGAGGGAGCAGTTGTTGGGAGGTTGTTTAAAGGTAGACCTTTACAGAGAGGGAGCCGTTGTTGTAAGGTCGTTTAAATTTAGACCTTTACAGAGAGGGAGCCATTGTTGGTAGGTTTTTGAAAGTTAGACATTTACAGAGAGGGAGCCATTGTTGGGAGGTTGTTGAAAGTTAGACCTTTACAGAGAGGGAGCCGTTGTTGGGAGGTTGTTGAAAGTTAGACCTTTACAGAGAGGGAGCCATAGTTGGGAGGTCAGTAAAAGTTAGACCTTTACAGAGAGGGAGCCGTTGTTGGGAGGTTGTTGAAAGTTAGACCTTTACAGAGAGGGAGCCGTTGTTGGGAGGTTATTGAAAGTTAGACCTTTACAGAGAGGGAGCCGTTGTTGGGAGGTTGTTGAAAGTTAGACCTTTACAGAGAGGGAGCCATAGTTGGAAGGTCAGTAAAAGACCTTTACAGAGAGGGAGCTGTTGTTGGGAGGTTGTTGAAAGTTAGACCTTTACAGAGAGGGAACTGTTGTTGGGAGGTCAGTAAAAGTTAGACCTTTTCAGAGAGGGAGCCGTTGTTGGGAGGTCAGTCTGGTCTGACCTTTTTTTTTTAACAGCTGAGAGCAGTAGTTTTTTTTAGGTGATGAAGTAAGAAGAAATAAAAGAAGAATGATTTGTTTTGATTATTTTAATGAGAATATGAGCGGTACCCAAACTTCAAGGGAATTCCATTTCATGAACACAAGTGATGAGAAAGGTCAGCAATAAGGTGTTGCTTACAAGGTTCATCTTTCTGTACAGGGTGATAATTAGTATGGTCTGCCTGCCCCTTTTTGATGCAGCTTAGTTAGCACTATGCTGTTGCATTTACAGAATTGCAATGCGCGGTGCAGTTTTTGTCCTCATACACATAAACAGAACATTGATGTCATATAGATAAGTGTTGCCCATTGCCATTTAAATGTATTGTGATTCAAAATTAAAAAGATGTAAGAAGAATATTGTTAACTGATATTCCCCCTTCTCAAGGTTTTCATAGCCTGTCATCAGTTGTTCTGCTGCCATTTAATGCTTTGGTTTGTGGTTTGTTGCTCAAAGTACTTAACTGAATGAGGTGGAAAATCACAGAAACTGAAATCATGTAGTGGTATGTAAAATGTATTGACTGCATGCAAAACTGAAAGGACGTTAACCTAATAACTGCTAATTTTTGTGCATGTGATATATACCAAACAACCAAATTAATTTTCTAGAATGTCAGATGACATCATGATAGTGGGGAGTTACTGTTTTAAAAAATACTTCCTCCCCCTCCCCCCCCCCCCCCCCCCCCAACCTGGCAAGTTTAGATTGCGTCAGTTTTTGTCTGAAAAGTTGGCAGGGGATGGCCATAGCTGACCATCATCATCACTCACCTGCATTGTGAAGGCGGAATATCAGTCCAAGCACTGAGGCTGACTTGCCTTATCATGGTCCTTTACATCATTGCCACTTCAATTTTTATTTCATTTAAGACATATATGTATAGCAGCATCTGGTCCACACAGTCATGTTAACATTCTCCACCACTGTCATATAGTGTTTTTGCCAGTCACACACAGTAAAAGGTGAAAGATACTTTTAAACTTTTTGAATCGTTTTGAAGCATGTTTAACAGGCATGATAAGACCAGAAGCTATTGGTGCTGCATCTTAATGCTCACCACAACCACCTTTGCAAATAACCCATATTGAAATGATAGATGGTCACTATCAATGGATGGATTGGTAGTAAAGTGAAATTAATTTTAACGAGAGGACTGGTGGGTGAAAGGTTAAAGACGCACAATAAGCAGTGTTCAGGTAACTCTCTGTATGTTTTTGTCACAGAGCCATGATGAGTTATGACCCAGTGGAGGAGCATCAGAAGGAAGGGAGGAGGAGCCATTGCCTTCAATACTTGTTGTGACTGCTGATGATGTGTTCTTCAACTTTTTGCAAGGATGGGGAAACTGTTGGGAAAAGATAAGGTTGCTTCCAGTTGACAATCTTCATCTCATGTATAAAACACAATGAATCTGGTGCTGATTAGAGTTTTTCATTTGTCTGTTTTGCTTAAAAAAAAAACAGGGATGTGGGAGGGAATTTGTAGAGAGAGAGGGGTAAAGTTACATAGAATACAGCTGTTGCTTTCGTTGCTGATGATCTCTTAAACATGCTGAGCAACAGGGTTTTTGTCTGTTTTTTTTTTTTCTTTTGATCGATTAAAGCCATATGAAATGCAACTCAGGTACAGATCTAAACAAAACATGAATAGTATCATTAGTGTGGTAAACATATAAAACCAAATGCAAACTAGAGCTGATTTATTGGCTGCTGAGTGGCGATAAAGCCGTATCCACACTTCCTGTCTACTGTGCATTTCTGCTTCCATCTGTCATTCCCAAATGCTGATCAAGATGCTCCTGTATGGTTTCTGTTGTTTTGCTATTAGACTTTGCCATGTGGACACTTTCCATGTCTTCTGTTGAGGTACTGCCTGTATATCAGTAATTACAGAATAGCCTACTGGGACAGATATTGAGTATTTTTTGTGTGAACAATAACTGTGAAATATTGCCAAAGCTGGTTCTTGAGGAGGTTGGGAAAGAGATGAGAGGAGTGGGGGGGGGGGGGGGGGCATTGAGCCCCAGCCCCAAAGGAATCCCATTCAATGGACAGAAGTGGTGGGTGAGGTCAGTGGTAAGCTGTTGCGTTTATCTGTTTGTTCAGGGTGACAAAGTGGATATTGTACAGGGTGATGAGTTGTATGATCTGCTTGTCCCTTTGTAGCGCAGCTTGGCCAGCTCTCTGCTGATAGCATCAAATCTGCAGGTTTTGCCATTTTTGTCCTCATGCTCAGAAATAGAACACTGAGGTGATTAATACACGCTGTGCTCATTGCCGTTGGAAAATTCTGATTTAAAATGTTTTCTGTTCTGTCCCTTATGCAAGCAAGTTGGTTAACCCGTAGAGTGCCTTTAAGCTGTCAGCTGACGCCGCATTAAAAATGCTTTCCCAGTGCCTATGGGCCGTCCACTGACGTCATGCATTTTTCTTGAATTTTCATTCGTTACTATTTCTATCAACGGACTTAAATAGAGTGTGCGTAGTAAGCCTTATATGTCTGTAGTATTAAAATGATATGTAAATGACCACACGTGAGTGGAAAGCCCATTTATTCTCATCACTGACTGGATGACCAGCCAGCACTTCGTCTCGCTTGCAAAGATGGCGGCGCAACCTTCGACAAGCGCAGCGACCAAATCAACGTATTTACACAGCTGAGCAGGCTCTGCTAATGATTTTTGACAAAGACAATAATCTTTTATTCAACGACTCACTCGAGCATGAAGGTGAGATGATGATAGTGATGGAATTGCCAACCGTATTCGTCAGTTATTGTGTCGGGCTGTGTGACCTCAATGTGTGTTCAGCTGACTGGTTTGCCAGCGTCGAACGAGCTTGCCTAGTGTGTACTCTGCACTGCGTGCCAGTGGTCAGTGACGTGGTAGTCAGCGTGAGAGGGGAGCGCGGCCTGCTCGCGGCGCGGCACAGGGCAGAGGGAAAGGTAGGGGAAGAGGAGCAGTGAAAGAGAGGGTTGAAGTCCAGCAAGGGGGCGTGGTGGGGAGAGGGGGGCGTGGTCGTGGACTGACCTGTCTGCATAGAGTGTGAGCGTCTTGATAGACTTCTAAACTGTTTTACTTTCATTTACAGGTGTAGTGTGACAATACAAACTTTATTTTCAACTTTTTTGCTTTGTGTTCTTGTTTGGATGTGAAGATGTAGTGGTAAATACATATGCTTTTGATCGTGCAAAAAAATCTATCCAAATCTAATTGTCTAAATACTTTTTTATTATCAAAATTAAAACAAAAGAAGCCCAGATTCAAAATCTTCATTCAATTTCCTTCAAAAATCATATATATTTCATTGTTATATCTTTTGTAGTTTCTGAGCTAGAATTTTTTGTTAATTATTACCCCCAAATCATTAGATTTCCCTGGCACTGGGAAAGCCTTTGTTTGTAACATTTTCAAGCAGCGAACGGGTTAAGGGAAAGAACATACAAAATAAAGAAATTTACTATTCACTCAAGTTTGAGATTGGTTTTTTAAAAATTCTGTCTCCCTTTATTTTTCCACAAAAAAAAAAAAAAGAAAAGAAAAAAAAAAGGGGACAGATCTGCTGAATGATCTCAAAATGGTTTCAAATGCTTCCAGACTGGCAACCTGTTCATCTTATATAGTCCCAGCGTGCCTTTAAAAAGAACATGTCTAGTTGTGTGAAAAGCTGCAATGAATAAGGTGTATGCTTGTTTGCTCCAGACCAGGCTTTTTCGGGTTTCTTTTTTCTTCTTTTTCTTTTTTTTTTCAGTTTTTTTCTGTGCTGAAAGGTTTTAAGATGATGGTTTTGAATATAACATTGTATATCTATCTCCGTAAATTTGATGTTTGTTGTCATATACTGTACCACGTCATCTTTTGTATTGGCTGACTGATGTAATACAAGCAATAGTGGGTTTTCTATTTCTGGATGAATTTGGAAGCCGATGCGATCACTAAGAACACCACAGACCAACTCCACAGTTCCAGTCTTAAGCACACTTCCATGCCCATCCTCAAAGTTTGTCATACATACCTTACGTTACATTAGGGACATGGGAACTGAGTCCACAAAATGCTTGAATTGTATTAAAGGGTGCAAGAAACTGTTTCCTTCATCTGAGAACTGTGTGCAACATCACTATAAGAATGCAGGTCATGTGTTCATGATGAGGGAAAAGTTTATAGTTGGGGATTGATTCAGATCCTTCTTTCTGTCTTTCCATCAAAAACATTTTTGTTCTAGTGAAAGAAAAAAGCAAAAGGGGAGCGGTAGTTTTTAATGATAAACATCATCTGTGCTTTATTGTTGACATAAATGTGAAGAGCTGTCTCTGCAGTGTTCCAGCTGTAACAAAAGGACATCCTTTCTCTCTCTTCCTCTTTTTTGTGTGCTTATTTTTAAGTTTTCTTTCATTCTTTTCTTTTTCATAGTCATCTTTTGTATTGGCTGACTGATGCAACTACTTCACTATACTTTGTTATTTGATAGAGATATTTCGTGCAGGTAACATTGTAGGGACTTTGAATGAGAGATGCTGCAGTTTGATGTTGAAGTGAAGGACTTGAACTTAGTGTTGCAGTTTGGATTTTGTTACATTGCTCATGATCACACTTGGTATT